>CM068377.1:39937803-40415162 GCA_034770075.1 Aralia elata
GTTTTGAACGCGACAGTGATGATATTGCTCCTTTAGACGCTAATCAAACTAGAACGAAGTAATATGACTCCTAATCACCTCTTTCTTTGACAATTTGAAAGAACTAACGAAACAATAAGAAGGCTTCTCTAAATCGAGACTTGTATGAGATGTACACATGGTTTTGAACGCGATAGTGATGAGATTGCTCCTTTAGATGCTAATCAAACTAGAACGAAGTAATATGACTCCTAATCACCTCTTTCTTTGCCAATTTGAAGGAAATAATGAAACAATAAGAATGTCTCCCTAAAACGAGACTTGTAAGAGATGTACACATCGTTTTTGAATGCAATAGTGATGAGATTGCTCCTTTAGATGCTAATCAAACTAGAACGAATTAATATGACTCCTAATCACCTCTTTCTTTGACAATTTGAAGGAAACGAATGAAACAATAAGAAGGTCTCCCTAAATCAAGACTTGTGTGAGATGTACACATCGTTTTGAACGCGATAGTGATGAGATTGCTCCTTTAGATGCTAATCAAACTAGAACGAAGTAATATGACTCCTAATCACCTCTTTCTTTGACAATTTGAAGGAACTAACGAAACAATAAGAAGGTCTCCCTAAATCGAGACTTGTGTGAGATGTACACATCGTTTTGAACGCGATAGTGATGAGATTGCTCCTTTAGATGCTAATCAAACTAGAACGAAGTAATATGACTCCTAATCACCTCTTTCTTTGACAATTTGAAGGAACTAACGAAACAATAAGAAGGTCTCCCTAAATCGAGACTTGTGTGAGATGTACACATCGTTTTGAACGCGATAGTGATGAGATTGCTCCTTTAGATGCCAATCAAACTAGAACGAAGTAATATGACTCCTAATCACCTCTTTCTTTGACAATTTGAAGGAACTAACGAAACAATAAGAAGGTCTAACTAAATCGAGACTTGGGTGAGATATACACATTGTTTTGAACGCATTACTGATGAAATTGCTCCTTTAAATGCTAATCAAACTAGAACGAAGTAATATGACTCCTAATCACCTCTTTCTTTGACAATTTGAAGGAAACTAACGAAACAATAAGAAGGTCTCCCTAAATCGAGACTTGTGTGAGATGTACACATCGTTTTGAACGCGATAGTGATGAGATTGCTCCTTTAGATGCTAATCAAACTAGAACGAAGTAATATGACTCCTAATCACCTCTTTCTTTGACAATTTGAAGGAAACTAACGAAACAATAAGAAGGCTTCCCTAAATCGAGACTTGTATGAGATGTACACATCTTTTTGAACGCGATAGTGATGAGATTGCTCCTTTAGATGCTAATCAAACTAGAACGAAGTAATATGACTCCTAATCACCTCTTTCTTTGACAATTTGAAGGAAACTAATGAACCAATAAGAAGGTCTCCCTAAATCGAGACTTGTGTGAGATGTACACATCGTTTTGAACGCGATAGTGATGATATTGCTCCTTTAGATGCTAATCAAACTAGAACGAAGTAATATGACTCCTAATCACCTCTTTCTTTGACAATTTGAAGGAACTAACGAACCAATAAGAAGGTCTCCCTAAATCGAGACTTGTGTGAGATGTACACATCGTTTTGAACGCGATAGTGATGAGATTGCTCCTTTAGATGCTAATCAAACTAGAACGAAGTAATATGACTCCTAATCACCTCTTTCTTTGACAATTTGAAGGAAACTAACGAAACAATAAGAAGGTCTCCCTAAATCGAGACTTGTGTGAGATGTACACATCGTTTTGAACGCGATAGTGATGAGATTGCTCCTTTAGATGCTAATCATCAAACTAGAACGAAGTAATATGACTCCTAATCACCTCTTTCTTTGACAGTTTGAAGGAACTAACGAAACAATAAGAAGGCTTCCTAAATCGAGACATGTATGAGATGTACACATCGTTTTGAACGCGATAGTGATGAGATTGCTCCTTTAGATGCTAATCAAACTAGAACGAAGTAATATGACTCCTAATCACCTCTTTCTTTGACAATTTGAAGGAACTAACGAAACAATAAGAAGGCTTCCCTAAATCGAGACTTGTGTGAGATGTACACATCGTTTTGAACGCGATAGTGATGATATTGCTCCTTTAGATGCTAATCAAACTAGAACGAAGTAATATGACTCCTAATCACCTCTTTCTTTGACAATTTGAAGGAACTAACGAAACAATAAGAAGGCTTCCCTAAATCGAGACTTGTAAGAGATGTACACATCGTTTTGAACGCGATAGTGATGAGATTGCTCCTTTAGATGCTAATCAAACTAGAACGAAGTAATATGACTCCTAATCACCTCTTTCTTTGACAATTTGAAGGAAACTAACGAAACAATAAGAAGGTCTCCCTAAATCGAGACTTGTGTGAGATGTACACATCGTTTTGAACGCGATAGTGATGAGATTGCTCCTTTAGATGCTAATCAAACTAGAACGAAGTAATATGACTCCTAATCACCTCTTTCTTTGACAATTTGAAGGAAACTAACGAAACAATAAGAAGGTCTCCCTAAATCGAGACTTGTGTGAGATGTACACATCGTTTTGAATGCGATAGTGATGAGATTGCTCGTTTAGATGCTAATCAAACTAGAACGAAGTAATATGACTCCTAATCATCTCTTTTTCTTTGACAATTTGAAGGAACTAACGAACAAATAAGAAGGCTTCCCTAAATCGAGACTTGTGTGAGATGTACACATCGTTTTGAACGCGATAGTGATGAGATTGCTCCTTTAGATGCTAATCAAACTAGAACGAAGTAATATGACTCCTAATCACCTCTTTCTTTGACAATTTGAAGGAACTAACGAAACAATAAGAAGGTCTCCCTAAATCGAGACTTGTGTGAGATGTACACATCGTTTTGAACGCGATAGTGATGAGATTGCTCCTTTAGATGCTAATCAAACTAGAACGAAGTAATATGACTCCTAATCACCTCTTTCTTTGACAATTTGAAGGAAACTAACGAAACAATAAGAAGGTCTCCCTAAATCGAGACTTGTGTGAGATGTACACATCGTTTTGAACGCGATAGTGATGAGATTGCTCCTTTAGATGCTAATCAAACTAGAACGAAGTAATATGACTCCTAATCACCTCTTTCTTTGACAATTTGAAGGAACTAATGAAATATAAAGAAGGTCTCCCTAAATCGAGACTTGTGTGAGATGTACACATCGTTTTGAACGCGATAGTGATGAGATTGCTCCTTTAGATGCTAATCAAACTAGAACGAAGTAATATGACTCCTAATCACCTCTTTCTTTGACAATTTGAAGGAAACTAACGAAAAAATAAGAAGGTCTCCCTAAATCGAGACTTGTGTGAGATGTACACATCGTTTTGAACGCGATAGTGATGAGATTGCTCCTTTAGATGCTAATCAAACTAGAACGAAGTAATATGACTCCTAATCACCTCTTTCTTTGACAATTTGAAGGAACTAACGAAACAATAAGAAGGCTTCCCTAAATCGAGACTTGTATGAGATGTACACATCGTTTTGAACGCGATAGTGATGAGATTGCTCCTTTAGATGCTAATCAAACTAGAACGAAGTAATATGACTCCTAATCACCTCTTTCTTTGCCAATTTGAAGGAAATAATGAACCAATAAGAATGTCTCCCTAAATCAAGACTTGTGTGAGATGTACACATCGTTTTGAACGCGATAGTGATGAGATTGCTCCTTTAGATGCTAACCAAACTAGAACGAAATAATATGACTCCTAATCACCTCATTCTTTGACAATTTGAAGGAAACTAACGAAACAATAAGAAGGTCTCCCTAAATCGAGACTTGTGTGAGATGTACACATCGTTTTGAACGCGATAGTGATGAGATTGCTCCTTTAGATGCTAATCAAACTAGAACGAAGTAATATGACTCCTAATCACCTCTTTCTTTGACAATTTGAAGGAACTAACGAAACAATAAGAAGGTCTCCCTAAATCGAGACTTGTGTGAGATGTACACATCGTTTTGAACGCGATAGTGATGAGATTGCTCCTTTAGATGCTAATCAAACTAGAACGAAGTAATATGACTCCTAATCACCTCTTTCTTTGACAATTTGAAGGAAACTAACGAAACAATAAGAAGGTCTCCCTAAATCGAGACTTGTGTGAGATGTACACATCGTTTTGAACGCGATAGTGATGAGATTGCTCCTTTAGATGCTAATCAAACTAGAACGAAGTAATATGACTCCTAATCACCTCTTTCTTTGACAATTTGAAGGAACTAACGAACCAATAAGAAGGTCTCCCTAAATAAAGACTTGTGTGAGATGTACACATCGTTTTGAACGCGATAGTGATGATATTGCTCCTTTAGATGCTAATCAAACTAGAACGAAGTAATATGACTCCTAATCACCTCTTTCTTTGACAATTTGAAGGAAACTAACGAAACAATAAGAAGGTCTCCCTAAATCGAGACTTGTGTGAGATGTACACATCGTTTTGAACGCGATAGTGATGAGATTGCTCCTTTAGATGCTAATCAAACTAGAACGAAGTAATATGACTCCTAATCACCTCTTTCTTTGACAATTTGAAGGAAACTAACGAAACAATAAGAAGGTCTCCCTAAATCGAGACTTGTGTGAGATGTACACATCGTTTTGAATTTGAACGCGATAGTGATGAGATTGCTCCTTTAGATGCTAATCAAACTAGAACGAAGTAATATGACTCCTAATCACCTCTTTCTTTGACAATTTGAAGGAACTAACGAAACAATAAGAAGGCTTCCCTAAATCGAGACTTGTAAGAGATGTACACATCGTTTTGAACGCGATAGTGATGAGATTGCTCCTTTAGATGCTAATCAAACTAGAACGAAGTAATATGACTCCTAATCACCTCTTTCTTTGACAATTTGAAGGAACTAATGAACCAATAAGAAGGTCTCCCTAAATAAAGACTTGTGTGAGATGTACACATCGTTTTGAACGCGATAGTGATGATATTGCTCCTTTAGATGCTAATCAAACTAGAACGAAGTAATATGACTCCTAATCACCTCTTTCTTTGACAATTTGAAGGAACTAACGAAACAATAAGAAGGCTTCCCTAAATCGAGACTTGTATGAGATGTACACATCGTTTTGAACGCGATAGTGATCATATTGCTCCTTTAGATGCTAATCAAACTAGAACGAAGTGATAAGACTCCTAATCACCTATTTCTTTGACAATTTGAAGGAACTAACGAAACAATAAGAAGGCTTCCCTAAATCGAGACTTGTAAGAGATGTACACATCGTTTTGAACGCGATAGTGATGAGATTGCTCCTTTAGATGCTAATCAAACTAGAACGAAGTAATATGACTCCTAATCACCTCTTTCTTTGACAATTTGAAGGAACTAACGAAACAATAAGAAGGCTTCCCTAAATCGAGACTTGTATGAGATGTACACATCGTTTTGAACGCGATAGTGATGAGATTGCTCCTTTAGATGCTAATCAAACTAGAACGAAGTAATATGACTCCTAATCACCTCTTTCTTTGACAATTTGAAGGAACTAACGAAACAATAAGAAGGCTTCCCTAAATCGAGACTTGTATGAGATGTACACATCGTTTTGAACGCGATAGTGATGAGATTGCTCCTTTAGATGCTAATCAAACTAGAACGAAGTAATATGACTCCTAATCACCTCTTTCTTTGACAATTTGAAGGAACTAACGAACCAATAAGAAGGTCTCCCTAAATCGAGACTTGTGTGAGATGTACACATCGTTTTGAACGCGATAGTGATGAGATTGCTCCTTTAGATGCTAATCAAACTAGAACGAAGTAATATGACTCCTAATCACCTCTTTCTTTGACAATTTGAAGGAAACTAATGAACCAATAAGAAGGTCTCCCTAAATCGAGACTTGTGTGAGATGTACACATCGTTTTGAACGCGATAGTGATGAGATTGCTCCTTTAGATGCTAATCAAACTAGAACGAAGTAATATGACTCCTAATCACCTCTTTCTTTGACAATTTGAAGGAACTAATGAACCAATAAGAAGGTCTCCCTAAATCAAGACTTGTGTGAGATGTACACATCGTTTTGAACGCGATAGTGATGAGATTGCTCCTTTAGATGCTAATCAAACTAGAACGAAGTAATATGACTCCTAATCACCTCTTTCTTTGACAATTTGAAGGAAACTAACGAAACAATAAGAAGGTCTCCCTAAATCGAGACTTGTGTGAGATGTACACATCGTTTTGAACGCGATAGTGATGAGATTGCTCCTTTAGATGCTAATCAAACTAGAACGAAGTAATATGACTCCTAATCACCTCTTTCTTTGACAATTTGAAGGAAACTAACGAAACAATAAGAAGGCTTCCCTAAATCGAGACTTGTATGAGATGTACACATCGTTTTGAACGCGATAGTGATGAGATTGCTCCTTTAGATGCTAATCAAACTAGAACGAAGTAATATGACTCCTAATCACCTCTTTCTTTGACAATTTGAAGGAACTAACGAAACAATAAGAAGGCTTCCCTAAATCGAGACTTGTATGAGATGTACACATCGTTTTAACGCGATAGTGATGAGATTGCTCCTTTAGATGCTAATCAAACTAGAACGAAGTAATATGACTCCTAATCACCTCTTTCTTTGACAATTTGAAGGAACTAACGAAACAATAAGAAGGCTTCCCTAAATCGAGACTTGTATGAGATGTACACATCGTTTTGAACGCGATAGTGATGAGATTGCTCCTTTAGATGCTAATCAAACTAGAACGAAGTAATATGACTCCTAATCACCTCTTTCTTTGACAATTTGAAGGAAACTAACGAAACAATAAGAAGGTCTCCCTAAATCGAGACTTGTAAGAGATGTACACATCGTTTTGAACGCGATAGTGATGAGATTGCTCCTTTAGATGCTAATCAAACTAGAACGAAGTAATATGACTCCTAATCACCTCTTTCTTTGACAATTTGAAGGAAACTAATGAACCAATAAGAAGGTCTCCCTAAATCAAGACTTGTGTGAGATGTACACATCGTTTTGAACGCGATAGTGATGAGATTGCTCCTTTAGATGCTAATCAAACTAGAACGAAGTAATATGACTCCTAATCACCTCTTTCTTTGACAATTTGAAGGAACTAACGAACCAATAAGAAGGTCTCCCTAAATCGAGACTTGTGTGAGATGTACACATCGTTTTGAACGCGATAGTGATGAGATTGCTCCTTTAGATGCTAATCAAACTAGAACGAAGTAATATGACTCCTAATCACCTCTTTCTTTGACAATTTGAAGGAAACTAACGAAACAATAAGAAGGTCTCCCTAAATCGAGACTTGTGTGAGATGTACACATCGTTTTGAACGCGATAGTGATGAGATTGCTCCTTTAGATGCTAATCAAACTAGAACGAAGTAATATGACTCCTAATCACCTCTTTCTTTGACAATTTGAAGGAACTAACGAAACAATAAGAAGGCTTCCCTAAATCGAGACTTGTATGAGATGTACACATCGTTTTGAACGCGATAGTGATGAGATTGCTCCTTTAGATGCTAATCAAACTAGAACGAAGTAATATGACTCCTAATCACCTCTTTCTTTGACAATTTGAAGGAAATAATGAACCAATAAGATGGTCTCCCTAAATCGAGACTTGTAAGAGATGTACACATCGTTTTGAACGCGATAGTGATGAGATTGCTCCTTTAGATGCTAATCAAACTAGAACGAAGTAATATGACTCCTAATCACCTCTTTCTTTGACAATTTGAAGGAAACTAATGAACCAATAAGAAGGTCTCCCTAAATCGAGACTTGTGTGAGATGTACACATCGTTTTGAATGCGATAGTGATGAGATTGCTCCTTTAGATGCTAATCAAACTAGAACGAAGTAATATGACTCCTAATCACCTCTTTCTTTGACAATTTGAAGGAAACTAATGAACCAATAAGAAGGTCTCCCTAAATCAAGACTTGTGTGAGATGTACACATCGTTTTGAACGCGATAGTGATGAGATTGCTCCTTTAGATGCTAATCAAACTAGAACGAAGTAATATGACTCCTAATCACCTCTTTCTTTGACAATTTGAAGGAAACTAACGAAACAATAAGAAGGTCTCCCTAAATCGAGACTTGTGTGAGATGTACACATCGTTTTGAACGCGATAGTGATGAGATTGCTCCTTTAGATGCTAATCAAACTAGAACGAAGTAATATGACTCCTAATCACCTCTTTCTTTGACAATTTGAAGGAACTAACGAACCAATAAGAAGGTCTCCCTAAATCGAGACTTGTAAGAGATGTACACATCGTTTTGAACGCGATAGTGATGAGATTGCTCCTTTAGATGCTAATCAAACTAGAACGAAGTAATATGACTCCTAATCACCTCTTTCTTTGACAATTTGAAGGAACTAATGAACCAATAAGAAGGTCTCCCTAAATCGAGACTTGTGTGAGATGTACACATCGTTTTGAACGCGATAGTGATGATATTGCTCCTTTAGATGCTAATCAAACTAGAACGAAGTAATATGACTCCTAATCACCTCTTTCTTTGACAATTTGAAGGAACTAACGAAACAATAAGAAGGCTTCCCTAAATCGAGACTTGTAAGAGACGTACACATCGTTTTGAACGCGATAGTGATGAGATTGCTCCTTTAGATGCTAATCAAACTAGAACGAAGTAATATGACTCCTAATCACCTCTTTCTTTGACAATTTGAAGGAACTAACGAACCAATAAGAAGGTCTCCCTAAATCGAGACTTGTGTGAGATGTACACATCGTTTTGAACGCGATAGTGATGATATTGCTCCTTTAGATGCTAATCAAACTAGAACGAAGTAATATGACTCCTAATCACCTCTTTCTTTGACAATTTGAAGGAAACTAACGAAACAATAAGAAGGTCTCCCTAAATCGATCAACAACTCTCTTATCTTTATATTACTTGTCGACTACGTATACTTGTGTATTTTGCTAGTATAGATTTAGGCAAACAAGCTTCCTTGCTACCTTACCAAAAGACCAGACAATCAAAAACAGGTCTTTATTCTTATATCATCCTATACAGAGACATATACAATAATCATTTCTCTTGATTTTCATAATTTTAGAAAATTTCTCTCTTGAGCATTTTAACAATCTATACGCGGGCATAGGTTTTAACTTCGGGCTTCATAGCCTTATATACCTGTTTGAGCCCTGATTTCACATGGAAATCTTATACTACCCATTACAGTAACCAATTCATAACCATAACAGTCCAATTACAATTACACTTTAACATTCCTTTCATTTTTTACTTGTAATTCTTAAAAGAAAAGAAGAGGATGAATTCTTGATTTCTATAATGGAATAAGTTTAGACCATTACCTTGTTTGGTTGATGAACTATAGTTCAACTCCTTGTTCCAATTGTTTCCCCCAATTTCAATTCTTCTTTATCTTCTTTTAGGAATATGGGAGTATGGCTTGAAGCTTAATCAATTTTCTTGTGTGTGAGGGAGAGGAATGAACGGATGGAGGGGGAAAGAATAGAGAGAGCTGAGCTTAGCTTGGTCTGATTTTTCCTAGCTTACATTAGTCATAGGTTATAAGCCTAATAACTTACAGCTCCCGCTTTCTAATTGAATGACTCATCTTATATTCCCCAGCGTATGCTTACATATCATCATGTAATACATAACCTCCGCACTTATCGCATAAAGCCACATTATAATACATGTAGTCCATTATTTTCAAAAATTACATAATTATATATTTATAATAATTACGAAAATTATTTCACAAACTTGATGCCAATATACATATAATATGTATATATTACACCTCATATTTTTAATGTGCACTCATTTAAAATAATATAAAATATTATTCTGGTATTCATGTTATAAACACAAATATAACTATCATATTTAATTAAATAAATTTCATTATTTAATTTACTTAAAACATACATATCGACTCACTAATTCTTTAATTAGTGAATTAATTATCTATTCCATTCCATGGCTAAATTTAAACAAATTTATTTAATAGTTTTATTAACTATCAAATATATCCTTTCAAATAAATGCATATTTTCCCTACAATTTATTTACATATAACAAATATATAATAATAATATATTTATTATTTGCAAAAGTCACATATTGCACAACACATATCTACTTATGTAGTACAATATCACATAACATATCACATAATAAGAATTTTATTTATTTAATTCTTATTTTAATATTTTTCTGAGAACTTGGATCGTCACAAGAAATACATCCTTAGTTCTTCTTAAATACTTTAGGATGTTTTTCACTGCCTTCCAGTGTTCTTCTCCTGGATTCGACCGATATCTGCTTATTACACTAAGTGCATGAGCAACATCTGGCCTAGTACATATTACACCATACATGATAGATCTTATTGCTGAAGCATGAGGAATCTTATGTCTTTCTCCTCAGGTGTCTTTGGGGCCTGTTTCTTGAAGAGATGTATTCCATGGCTCATCGGCATGAGACTTCTCTTGGAATCTTCTATGCTAAATTTCTTTACCATCGAATCAATGTACTTTTCTTGGGACAAGCTAAACATCCTTTTAGATCTATCTCTATAGATCTTTATCCCCAAAATATATGATGTTTCACCCAAGTCCTTCATAGAGAAGTGTTTAGATAACCAAATTTTGATCGACTGTAGCATAGGAACATCATTCCCTATCAGTAATATATCGTCAACTATAATACTAGGAATGAAACCGCGCTCCCACTAACCTTCTTGTACACACATGGTTCATCCTCATTTTTCATAAAATCAAACACTTTGATTGTCTCGTCAAAACAGATGTTCCACCTTCGAGAAGCTTGCTTCAATCAATAAATGGATCATTGTAGCTTACAAACTTGATTTGTTCCAACCGTTGAAACAAAACCCTCTGGTTGTATCATATATACATACTCCTCAAGTTTCCCATTAAGGAAGGCCGTTACGTTCATCTGCCAGATTTCGTAGTCATAATAAACTGCAATTGCAAACAAAATCTGAATGGACTTGTGCATAGCTACTAGTGAGAAGGTTTCATCATAGTCAACACCTTGTCTCTGTTTGAAACCTTTTATAACCAGTCGGGCCTTATAGGTCTCTACCTTACTGTCTACTCCAGGCTTTCTCTTAAAGACCCATTTGCACCTAATAGGCTTAATGCCCTCAGGTGGTGAAACCAAATTCCATACTTGGTTTTTATACATGGAGTCTATCTCGGATTTCATGGCTTCTAGCCATTTCTCTGAGTCTTTACTACTCATAGCCTCTTTGTAAGTCAATGGATCATCATCATCTATGATACGTAACTTATCATCATCCTCTATGATAAATCTATACCTATCAGGTATCTTTAGTACTCTTCCAGATTTACGAATAGGTTGTGGCACAATAGGTCCATCCACTTGGTTAGGTACCTGACTTTGATCCGTAGTGTTTTGTGGTTCTTAAACTTCTTCAAGATATATCTTACTTTTACTGACCCCTTCAAGGATAAACTCCTTTTATAAGAAGACATCATGTTTCGCAACAAACACCTTTTGATCAGTAGGATGATATAAATAATACCCTGATGTTTCTTTAGGGTATCCCACGAATCTACACTTATCGGATCTAGTCTGTAGCTTATCATTCTCAAACTTTTTGACATAAGCTGGACAACCCCAAGTCTTAACATGCTTAAGATTTGGTTTTCTCCTTGTCCATAACTCATATGGAGTCTTTGGGACAGATTTAGTAGGTACCTTATTAAGTAGGTATGCAGCCGATTCTAGGGCATAACCCAAGAATGATACTGGAAGGTCGGTAAAACTCATCATGGAACCAACCATGTCCAACAATGTTCGATTTCTCCTTTCAGATACACCATTCAAATGTGGCATCCCTGGTGGAGTCCATTGTGAGAATATACCATTTTCTTTAAGACAATTGAGAAACTTATTGCTTAAGTATTCCCCTCCTCGATCCGATCGAAGAATCTTAATACTCTTGCCAGTTTGCTTCTTTTTTTTTTCTTTTTTTTTGCTAAATTAAAATATGTATTAAAGAAAAGAGGTACAAAAGAAAAGGGGCAAACCCCGGATCAAGTATAGCAAACCATCATAGGACATGCCCAATGATGGGAATCTATACTAAGACATTCAATTCTAGATGACCATAGTTATGTCTAACAGCAAATTTCCTAAATTGATTAACACTGTGGAGTTTACACTTTAAAATATGAACAATTTCACGGCCTAGGCAGTCAGAAGCTTTTAAAGGTTCAGCATGCAATCTCGAGTTCCTTTCTCTCCATATGTGATACACCACAACCGAAACTCCAAGGGATAAAATGAGTCTCTTAAATTTGGAGTGCCTAGAAGAATTAACAAAAGCAATGATATGAGCCCAATCACGTTGGAGACCCCTCCAGCCACAATACCGCATAACATAGAACAACACACGAAAAGCATAGTTACAGTGAAAAAAGAGATGGGAGAAGCTTTCAGCGTGATTGCAGAATTGGCAAGAATCTGGAGTGTCGATGCCATAGCGAAGAAGAACATCCTTGGTCTTGAAACCTTTGTGAAAAGCTAACCACAAGCTACTAGAGAATCTGGGGACAGAGAAATTATGCCATACAATATCTCCCCAGTCCACTTCCTGCCCTCTTCGTCTAATAGACTGCCAAATTATCCCAATAGAAACCTCAGAATAGGAGTCCCAAAGCAAGTGGTCCTGCTTAGATAAGTCAAAGTTCCTGGAGTAATCAAAAGAGGATCGAAAATTGATAACATAAGAATGATTAGAAGATGGAAGATTCCAGCCGGCAGACCCCAGGATGGCGGCAACAGTAGCATTAGGTCCCAGCCCAGAATTAGCAATTATCAAGTCCCTTGCATTATGGGCAATTGGTGTGTGATTTATCCATGGGTCGAACCACAAATTAGTAAGAGAACCATCCCCAATACAGAAATTAATGTGCCCCATAGCTATCCGCCTAAGCTTCAAGACCTTTTTCCAAATCCATGAGCAGTCTGATGGAGTAGGAATATTCCAGAAGTTCCTATCTTTGATAACTGTATTTTTAATCCATTTCGCCCAAAGAGAAGTGGTGTGAGGGTTGGCAACATTCCATACATGCAATAAAATAGCAGCAGTGTTCCAATCATCCAACTGCTTAATATTAAGCCCACCTTCAGCAAATGGCAAAGCCAGTTTATCCCAAGCCACTTTAGCACCATGCGACTGTAAACTTGGACCTTTCCAAATAAACTTGATCAAAATAGATTTTAAGGACTTAAGGACAGATGAAGGCAAGATGAAAAAAGAGGACCAGTAAGCCTGTAATGCAAATAACACGGAGCGCACCAACTGGATTCTACCCGAAAAAGAGAGCATTTTGGTTTGCCATGAGGAGATTCGTGAAGTAATCCTGTCAATCAAAGGCCTACATAAAGCAGCCGAGAGTTTCGAAGAAATGAGGGGCACCCCCAAGAATTTAGCTGGAGTATAACCTCTAGAGAAGTTAAGCAGGCCTAAGATGCTGGAAGCCACTTCTGGACTGACATTGGCAAGGAAGCATTGGCTCTTAGAAGGGTTAGGGAAAAGCCCAGATAGCTCAGAGAAGGTACCGAGACACGAAGCAAGCGTTGAGACTGAGGGGAGGTCTCCATAACAGAACAACATTAGATCATCCGCAAAGCATAAATTGGTGATACAGGAGGGTGCAGTTCTCCAATGGAATTTAAAAGGAAGGCGTTTTATACTGTCTTCAATGAGCAATGATAGAAAATCCATGACAATCACAAACAAATAGGGGGAGAGAGGATCCCCTTGACGAAGACCTTTAGCTCCCTTGAAGTAGCCACACAAAGCACCATTTACTTTAACAGAAAATCTGGAAGTGGAAACACAAGCTTTAATCCAGAATAAGAACTTGGGAGGGAACTTTAGGTGGGCCAGAACATCAAATAGGAAGTCCCATCTCACTGAGTCAAAAGCTTTTTTAAGATCAATCTTAAGAGTGCAACGGGGAGGGCCAGCATTTCTGTGATAGTTACGAAGCAACTCCTGGGCCAAAAGAATATTATCCCCAATCTTTCTACCTGGGACGAAAGCAGCTTGTGTTGGGGAAATGATCAAGGGTAACATGCTCTTAAGTCTGTTCGCAATGATTTTGGAGATACATTTATAAGTTGTGTTACAGCAAGAGATTGGCCTAAAATCCCCCATAGAGGTAGGATTTTGGACCTTAGGAATAAGGGCAATGGCCGTAGCATTCGTAGCTTTGAGAAGACAACCTTGGCGAAAGAATGATTTCACAGCAGCCAAGAAGTCCTGCCCAACAATACCCCAATTGAGAATAAAGAAGTTCACATTAAAGCCATCAGGCCCTGGGCTTTTATTTTTCTTCATAGATTTCAGAACATCCCAAATTTCAGCATCAGTGACATCTCTGTCTAACATTTGGGCTTGGTGAGTGTTAAGGGTCCTGGGAAAAATATGACACCAGTCCCGGATCCCAGAATAAGCTGATGAATGAGGGGAGCCCAGAAGACTTTTGTAGAAATCCACAGCAACTTCTTGAACTTGATCATGCCCATGCACCATATCACCATTAGCATCCTCAATAGCAAAGATTTTATTAACATTCCATCTGCTTCTGACCATACTATGAAAGAAACCAGAATTAGAGTCCCCCTCTTTCAGCCAAAGCACCCTAGATTTCTGCTTCAAAAAGGCCTCTTCTCTAGCTAGAGCATCCCACAGTTTGTTAGTGCAGTCTCTTTGGCGCATCAAAAGCATCCTGTCGCCCGGAGTGGCAATCAGCTCACTTTGAACCTGATGGAGTTGATCTCTAGCCCGGCCGACATTCTCAGAGACATTTCCTACCTTCATATTGAGATCACATATAACTTTCTTAGCTCTTCTAAGTTTCTCAGCCAAAACATAGATAGGATCCCCAACAATAATACAGTCCCAAGCTGAACTAAGGGAACTAGAAAACCCATCCAACTGCTGCATGAAGTTAAAGAATTGAAAGGGCTTAGGAATCTTGGGCAAGGCAATACCAGATAACAGAATCGCTGGGCAGTGATCAGATAAGCCCATAGGACCAAAGGTGGCTGAAGAAGTCCCTAGCGTAGCAAGCCAAACATCATTTACCAGGATCCGATCCAATTTTTTATAAATAGGACGACTATCCTGAGAGTTCCACCAAGTATGAAAGGCACCCGAGGCCCTGAGGTCCTCCACATTAATGTTAACTAAACACTCTTTAAAATCATCATTGCCAATATCCCAACTGAAGGATCCACCCATAACCTCATTCACATGCTTAATTTCATTAAAATCCCCAAGAATGGCCCACGGGTCCCTCATGGGAGTAGATATGGTGCACAGCTCAGCCCACAACGTTCTCCTAGCAACAGGGGTATGGAACGCATAAACCAATGAAACAAAAAAGGAGGTACTCAATTGCACAGATTTAATAGAACAATGCATGACTTGAGATGATTTAGAAAGAATTTCAACATCCCATACATTAGGATCCCATCCCACCCAAATTCTGCCATTGAAGTGGTGCTCATAATTAAAGTTCCAACTCCACTTTCTATGAATCCGAGAAGAGACATATTTAGCCTTATGCTCTTTAACCCTAGTCTCAATAAGGCCAGCAAAAGTAATATTGTTAGACACCAAAAAGTCATTGACAGCCATCTGTTTGGCTCTCTTATTAATACCTCTAACATTATAAGAGCAAAAATTAACCATCAGAGAAAGAAGATATTAAGTTGGGGATTTCCTCCCCCTACCCTTGTTCCTTCGCTTAGCAGATGGAGAATCCTCTGCATTATCTTTCGCTTTCAGCTTAAGATCTCTACACTCCTTTTCATCAATTATTTTGAGCTTATCAGTAAGCGGGTTTGGGGGAGGAGGAATAGAGTTACAATCAGGAGATAAGCAATCAGATTCCCCCAAGGCAGCAAAATGATTACTAGGAGGCAGAGGCGAGGTTGACACAATGATAGTCTTCTTCAGAGACGAAGGGGGAAGGCGATTAGCAGCCACTCTAGTCCACCCCTCCTCAGCAGAGTTTAAATCAGAGCTATGGTCACGAACAACACTAGAAGAAGGCTGAGAAGCATTCGACGGGGGAGGGGCTTTGGGGACCCACTGAAAGTTAGAGGACGGGCATTTAAGCAGGGAGTGCCCAAAGGTCTTACACACAGAGCAGGAAGGAGGCCTATTCTGATATTCAACAACAACTTCAATAGAACGTTCCACCTGTTCATCCTCATTTTGAATAGCAACCGGGAGAGATTTGGGCATTGCAGCCTCAATATCAATTTCAACACAAATACGGGCATAAGGTAGGGGGTCTAACCGTTCCGTAATTTTATCCAGAAACAGGGGCTTCCCAATACCGCTGGCAATACTACTAAGCCCATCCTCAGTCCAGTATGAGAGAGGGACACCATGGAGTTTAACCCAAATGGGGGCTTTAGAGCATGACTCTCTGGTGATGTCAATACCCTCTTTCCATTTCTTCAAAAGAATTTGCTTATTGGAAATGTACCATGGCCCCATAGCAAGGACACTATCCCGGTCAACAGATGAGGAAAATTTGAAGATGTAGTACCCTTTGTCGTGAAGAAGAACCTTAGATAGACCCATCTTGCCCCAAAGCTTCTGAACAACTGGCTCCACAACCTTAAAGGGAAGCTTGGAATGAAGGAAATAGCCAACCAGACTGTTGCTCCATAACTCTCGACCCTTCTTGAGAACCTCGGGAGGGGGGCGAATAGAGATTATCCCATCCTTAACTGAAGGAGGGAAGAACTTTAGAATAGGTTTCCTAGGGACATCAGCCGCCACAATCGAGCTCCAAGAGGATTTGGTATTCAATGTGGTTGGACCAAAATTAGAAGGAATTTCCCCTTCCTCAGGCCCAGGACAGAGAGAGGCAGAAGGCATAGGAGGCGCAGGGGCCGCCTCAACAGCATTAGAAATACAGCCATCTCTCATCGGACTTTTATCAAACAGGTCATGCGCATGTACCCTTTTATGGAGGACACCCGATTCAGAGAAGTCGTGAACCTCCTTAATGGAGAAACCATGGGCATTCAGGAAATGAACAAGTTTCTGATTCTTAAGCCTCTCTTCCACAACGTCAATTCTATCCTGACGGGAAAAATGCTGAGCTGCTTTGAAAATATCCCCCAACGGAGAATTTTGCCCTAATCCCATTTTGTTGTCCCAATCGCTATTAGCAGCCGATTCATCCGAATCAATAGAGAAATCCAAAGGAACAGGTTCAGACTCAAGCATCGTGGGGGAGCTAGGATTAGAGACCCCAAACTCGGCAAAGCGATCACGCGAAGGGCTGCTCTCAGAGTTCCCAGCAGAGAGATGGGAGTGGCTAACCATGGCAACCAACAACTGATGGAAGCGAAGAGCAGGAGAGAGGGGAGAGAAAGAGAGATGGATTGGGGGGGGATGGGTCGGAGAAGGGAGGAGGGAGGGAAGACAGGAGAGAAGGCAAACGACAGAGAACTGGAGTTGCCAAAAAGGGTAAACCGAAAATGTTGGTAAGGACGGGAAAGGAAGGTGAGGGTAGGCGGGAGACAAAAAAAGAAAGAAAGAGTTAACGGGAAAAAAGAAGAAAGGACGGAAGAGAAGAATGCCGGTCAATAAATTCTAGAGAGAGGGGAGAGAAAAATTCTAGAGAGAGAAACTAACCCATTGCTCCCCTTCGAAAAAAAAACGATGTGTCCCAGTTTGCTTCTCTACTTCACTTCTGAATTCTTTGAATTTTTCAAACGATTCAGATTTGTATTTCATCAAATACACATATCCAAATCTTGAATGATCATCAGTGAAAGTAATAAAATAAGAATACCCTCCTCATGTAGTCATTGTCATAGGTCCACATATGTCTGTGTGTACTAACGTTAACAACTCTGTAACTCTTTCTCCTTTTCCACTAAAAGGAGATTTGGTCATCTTATCCATGAGACAAGATTCACAAGTTAGATATGATTCGTAATCAGATAGCTCTAAAAGCCCATCTTTATACAACTTAGATAATCTTGTTTCATTAATATGACCGAGTCTACAGTGCCATATAAAAGTATAATTAACATCATCTGTTTTTCTTTTCTTAGTATGATCAATTTGAAGTATATTTTCATGCAAGTCAAGTATATAAAGTCCATTCAGTAAATTGTCAACACCATATAAAACATTTTTATTATAAATAGAACTACTGTTGTTCTTTATTATAATATCAAAACCATCCATATCCAATACAGAAATAGAAATAACATTTCTTATAAGTGTTGGAACATAATAACAATTATTTAAACTAATAAACTTGCCCATAGGCAGTGCTAAACAATAAGTTCTTACAGCTAATGCAATAACCTTTGCTCCATTTCCCACTCATAGGACAACTTCATCCTTATTCAGCTTTTTACTTCTGCTTAGTACTTGCATATTGTTACATATGTGAGAACCACAGCCGGTATCCAATACCCAAGGATATTGTTACATATCCTTATTCAGCTTTTTACTTCTGCTTAGTACTTGCATATTGTTACATATGTGAGAACCACAGCCGGTATCCAATACCCAAGTAGAATTTTGACTTTCACAAAAATTAATTTCAATCATGAACAAACCTTGATCGAAAGTCGAAGCTTCTCCAAGCTTCTTCTACTTTTGTTCCGCAAGATACTTCTCCCAGTTCCTCTTCCAATGACCCGACTTATTGAAATGGAAGCACATTCCTTTGCTATCTAGATCAGCTTTCTTATTATCCTTTACCTTCGCCTTGCCCTTAGCCTTCTTCTTTTTCTTCTTTTCAGAAGATACCTTAGACCTCTTCCTTTTCTTAGAATCCACCAATAAGACTTGGTTAATCTTGGATGGGAAGTGACCTTCAGCAGTTTTCAGCATGTTAAGTAACTCAGGCAAGCTGACGTCCAACTTATTCATGTGAAAATTCACAACAAATTGTGAGAAGGTATCTGGGAGTGACTGCAAGATCAAATCTTGACTCAACTCCCCATCCATCACGAATCCTAACTGTCCAAGACGTTCAATCAAATTAATCATTTTTAGGAGATGAGTCTCAATAGTAGTGCCCTCGGTCATTCGAGATCGAAAGAGCTCCTTAGATATCTAATATCTAACAGTCCTACTTCCTCACCATACAACTCCTTGAGGTGCAGGAGTATAGTAGGAGCATCCATAGTTTCATGCTGACGCTGAAGCTCGTTACTCATGGATGCGAGCATGATGCATTGAGCCACGGTTGCATCATCTTGCCACTTTCTAAAAGTAGTAATCTCCTCCTCAGAGGTTGTTTCTGCAACAGTTGCAGGAACGGACAAATTTAGGACATAAGAAATCTTTTCAGCAGTGAGAACAATTCTCAGATTCCTTAACCAATCCGTGTAATTCGGTCCGGTCAGTTTGTTAGCATCAAGTATGCTTCGCAATGATATTAGTGAGTTTGACATTTTCAAATTCTGCATGTGAAATAGACAATATTTTAGCATATATTCATTTTATTAATTACCAAAATAAATTAAGTCTTTATTTAAATTGGTATCTCCCACTATTTTTATCAAACTATATTACCGTCAATATATATAGTTCGGCAAATCTAATTAAAGATTTGCTAGTGAGAATAAGGATCACATTTCAAATGTATATAGCCTTGTGGTGACACAACAAACAATATATAAATAAATAGGTAGACAAGTATTGTCAATTACATCACCATGTAACTCCTTATATTTTGCCTCTAAGATTATTTTGAGCAAGTGGTGACACATTCGAATCAAATTTGTGCAAGTTAAGTTCAACCTAGCACTTCCATATAAGTAAAAAGAAAAACATTGTCCTTGTGGTGACACAACAAAACAGCATCGTTCAATTTCTTTATAAGCATCAAATGTGATAAAACAACATCTCAAAAAATTAAGATAAGCCTTGTGGTGATACAACAAGCTTATAATGATTAATTGATACTCTATCATTTTATCATGCTAAAAGGCGACGTTCGATATTCCAAATATCTTTGAACGTTATAACTTAATATAATTTCTTTGAGGGGTTTGTTATTAATTGTCTCATCTTATTTAGCGCGCATGCACATATATATAAAATACGCGTCATATTATTTAACATGCGAAGCATGTTGTATCTTATATAATATATATATATATAGTAATTGATGAGTGGGTTTTATACCTATTATTTGAGTACATTTAACTTGATGATCTGTGAGTTTTCGAGTATTTTCCATTCCTTTTTATGTGTTATTATGTTTTTATGTAGGAAATGAAGTTGGAAGTCATTTGGCTGTATTTTAGTTAAATTGGAACTATTTGGTTGCATTTTAGTCAAATTGGAGAAGCATTACAATTTTTAACTTTTAAGAAGATTGACTTTCGGAGCTTCAATGGAGGATTTCGGAATGAGAAAATGGTCTTCATAAAGTTGTAGATGATGTCTTAAGCTTTCTAGAAATGTATGATTTGCAAAAATTCAAGTGTGTTTGGGTCTCCAAACAGTATGTCAAAGTAAAGCTAGTTGGAGTTAGAGTCTTGTACCGACGTCTTTTGGTAAAATGACCATAACTTTTTATCCGGGAGGAGTTACGGGACGAGCCACCTGTCAAAATGAAGCTAACGAAATTTTCTACATGGATAGAGGTTGTACGTCATGGCTCTCAATAAGGTACGTCGCGGCGTTTGAGTGAAAGTCACGGCGTTGGTTTGGAGAGTCGCGGCTCTTGTCGCGCTGGAGCGAATTTTTGCTGAGTTTTTCACTTCTAATTGACTTGGGGCTTGACACATTGATTCCTAATTATATTATATGTTTACCAAGCTACATAGAGGCTATAAATACACATAAAATTAAGGTTACAAAGGAGAACACATCTAGGGTTAGGAAGAGAAAAAGAGGCAGAGCATTATATTCAACATATTTTCTGAAAAAGACGGAAGATCAAGATCTAAAGTATCTCAGCAGAAGCCTTACTACAGATTCTTTTTCTTATCCTTCTTTTAGACTCTTGTACTTACAATTGATGATGATTAATGTGATGTATCCCTTTTCCTTATTCATGAACTAAATTCATATTCAAGGTTGCAATGGAACCCGATGATTGGATTTAATTAATTTATTCTCTATTTGATTATGATCAATTGTATGCAAGATTGTTTATCATATTTTATATTTCATTCAATAATTGTGTGGCCAGTAATTAATCTAGTGATCTAGATGATATAGGAATATTGATTCTAGATTGGGTGTGGAATATGATACATGTGTTGGATTTATTCTTCTAAGGAATGAATATCTGATTTGCAAGAGGGATAGAAATATACCCAATTGTTAATTATTCACATAGGAATATAGTGAATTAATTAGGAATGAAGACACTTGTTTAATTTAGAAATAAGTTAGATAAATACTTATGAATTCTTGGATAACAAATTGCAACAATTGACTAATTAAATAGGGAGTGGACATTAGGAATATCATTGGGAGAAATCGTAATCTTGATTTTCATAGTTATATTCGTAGTTACTTCGTTAATCAATTTTGATAATCTTGGTGAATTTGTTTGTTTAAATAGAATTAGGTTAATCAATGGTTGGTAATTGGAATGATTAATTAATTTACTAGATTATTCCTCGTGGGATCGACAACTCTACTTTCACTTTATTACTTGTGGACCGTGTATACTTGCACGTAAAAATTGCTAGTATAGATTTAGCCCATCAGTAATCATGCACATATATAAGAATACTATATTCTACCCGGATTGATTATGAACTTTTATTCTAGTTTGGTTCACTAGAGCCACCAAGTGAACCAAAAGGTCAAACCTAGAGTACAAAAACTGAATTTAAATATAACTATTACATTTAAACCCAGGTTCCATTACAAATGGGTCTTCAAGCGCTCTTTGGTCTCCAATTCTTCAAAATAATTCTAATTAATCCTATTACATAAACTATTTACAATAAATAGAAACATTGATCAGCAGTCAAGGAAAAGTATATAGGAGGAAGATATAATTTACATTAAGAAAAATTAGAGAAGACGAGGTATGCAGACCCCATTTATAAAACCCATTCATTCAAGTATCCTTATAAAATAAATTCAATCATCCATTAGTCAATAGTTCATAATCAATCCCATTTATTATCATACATATTAACATATATATCAATAAATAACATTCATCTCATGAATAATAAAACCATTTCATATATGCATTGACATCATTTAATGGGTAATTATAGAGCATAAAATCTAATTTTGAATCAAAATAAACTCATTTATTTTAATCTAAATTAAATCAAAATAAACTATTTATTTTAATTTAACATGGAATCCAATTCCAAATAAAATAAACATCTTTATTTTAGTCCAATTCTAAATCAAAAATAAACTCCTTAATTTAGAATTCATCAAAAATTACACAAAACGAACCAACAAAACTTCATGCGTCGCGGCCCAGCCAAGCGCCGCGGCTCAATAAGGTGAGCGTCGCGACTCTTCAAGAGAGGGCCAAGCATCGCGGCTCAAGGAATAGAGCACCGCGGCTCTAGCCCAGCGTCGCGGCTCTAAGGCTTTTGTCCGTTCCGTTTCTGGTTTTTTTAGATCGTGATTTTTATAATTGTATCCCAAAACAAGATTTTATACTAACAGTTATGCCCAATTAAATTGTTTTAAACACATACCCATACATATACGGAATCAAAACAATTAATAATTCGCATAAAGTTTGGCTCTAATACCAATGTTAAGTTTGTAATATCCATGAACATACAATCAGATTGCATATAAATAGCGAAAGCATGGCAAAATTAGAATTTAAAATTTTTACAAACCATAATCAGGATCAATCTTTATGCACAATTATCAATTATACGAAAGAGATAGAGAATTAGAATCATATCTTTGTAGAACCATGCTTCCACAGGTACGAGTTTAACTCCAAATTCTTCGCGTTCTTCTCGAATTTCACTGATTATATTCCTTCTGTTGATCAACGTTAGTCACCTAAGTGTTTGGCCTCTAAAGGTGATCCACCAAAGAATAATATGTATTCAAGAATATGGGTATTGGCAAAACCCTAGTTTCTATCTCTATAAAAATTGTAAGTACTCTCCCAAATCTTATGGAAGCGTATGTAACCATAATCCATAATAAAACTCCTCTTATTTATAGATATAGGAAACACTCCTAAACTATTTAGGAATAGTGTTTTATTTAAATTAAACTCTTTTAATTAATTAAACTCCTAATCTAATTAGGAATTTATAAGAGTACTTTTATTAATTAATTTCCAAACCCTTTTAGAAATTAAATAATAATAATAGTAATAATAATAATAAGACTCCTCTTATTAATTAAATATTTAATATTTTCAACATATTAAATAATAAATATTAAGCTATTTAATTTATTCTATCACCATAGATTAAATTAAATATACTTAACCTATTATTACGATTATATCATTTACTTCTTAAATAAATATTTTTCTTTTGCGGTGTGACCCTTTAGGTTCTCCATATTAAACCGGTTGTGAATAAATCAATTAGAACAATTTTAATCTTATTTAAATAAATAAATTAAACTATTTAATTTATTTAATTAAATAATATTTATTCTACAATAAGGGTAAGCCCCCTTAGCGATCAACGACTTTCCAGATAATATAGATTTCAACATTAATCACAAAAGAACCTTTCAATGAATAGTTACCGTACAATTCGATCCTTCTACCAAACAATGTCTCAATTAAATATAAGACATGCAATTACTGTCAAGTCTTATTTTATTTAATTATATATATTTCAATTCTCAAATGCACAACTCTAAATAATACAAATTAAAAACTCCTTTTTAATTTTATTCTGCCTTGGCCAGGGACTACTGAGTTGTCATTTATCGAATCATATAGGGCATTCTCATCTTTTACTAGATGTGATAGATTCTTTGTTAACCATTCACCTATATCCATGTACAACTTATTATACCCAAGCATACCCTTTGATATACCATAAAGGTCTTAAGGGATATGTCAAAGTATAACTCATTATACACAAGATACTATGATGATCTTAAGTCCAAGGATCACTTGTACTACTATCACTAGAAGAATTCCTATTGACATGCAAGTAAAACTCCATTAGGTATTCCATTAGCGAGTCACGTTCAGTGAACTTATTCTCCAATAAGCACCTACATACTTGCTTTAGTGTCTCCACATAAATGATTATGAGATCAATCATCCTCTTCCTAAGAGTAAGCAAAATATGTACCAATCTATCCGGATTCACTAATCTCCTTTTTAATAATCCAACGATTAGGAACGATTTTAGTTTTAAGCTTTCTACGAATTTAAATCTCATTAGCATGATCATCATCATGATTCTAAAAGCATTGCTCAAAACTATGGGTTTATCATATATAAAATAATAGCACCATGTAGATAAAATAAATTGGCTTTAATATATTAATTCTTTTATTAATAAATGAATAAGATTAGAAAGTATATGTTACATCATATCAAATATGATTGGCTTGTGTGCATACTACTTGTTAGGTTTGTATAACGCGAACATGCAATCAAATTACAACAATAAAGCGGAAGCGCGATAAAATTAGATTTTAAAATTTTTCATACAAACCATCACCATGATCTTTCTTTATGCACAATTATTAATTAAACGAAAGAGATGGAGAATAAGAATTATACTCTTGTAGAATTATAGCTTTCTCAGGTACAAGTTCAACTCCAATTCCTTCGCGTTCTCCTTGAATTCCACCGATTAAATTCCTTCCTTTGATCAACGTTAGTCACCCAAGTGTTTGGCCTCTAGAGATGATCCACCAAGGAATAATACTTGTCCAAGAAGATGGGTGTTAGCAAAACCCTAGTTTCTATCTCTATAGAAATTGTATGTACTCTCCACAATTCTTATGCAAGAGTGTGTAACCCTAATCTATGATAAGACTTCTCTTATTTATAGATGTAGGAAAACCCTCCCCTAAACTATTTAGGATTAGGGTTTCTATTCTAATTAAACTCCTTTAATTAAATTAAACTCCTAATCTAATTAGGAATTCATGAGAGAGTACTTCTATTAATTAATTCACTATCCCTATTAGGAATTAAATAATAATAATAGTAATAGTAATAATAAGACTCCTCTTATTAATTTATATTTAATATTTCCAAAATATTAAATAATAAATATTAAGTTATTTAATTTATTCTATCTCCATAGATTAAATTAAATACACTTAACTTATTATTACAATTATGTCATTTACTTCTTAAAAAAATATTTTTTCTTTTACGGTGTGACCCTTTAGGTTCTCCATATTAAACCGGTTGTGAATAAATCAATTAGAATAATTCTAATCTTATTTAAATAAATAAATTAAACTATTTAATTCATGTAATTAAATAATATTTATTCTACAATAAGGGTAAACCTCCTTAGCGGTCAACGACTTTTCAAATAATATAGATTTTAACATTAATCACAAAAAAAATCTTTCAGTGCATAGTTACCGTACAATTCAATCCTTCTACCATACAATGTCACAATTAAATATAAGACATGGAATTACTGTCAAGTCTTACTTTATTTAATTATATGTATTTCGATTCCCAAATGCACAACTCTAAATAATGCAAATTAGAAACTCATTTCTAATTTCATTCTGTCTTGGCCAAGGACTACTGAGTTGTCATTTATCGAATCACATAGGACATTTCACATCTTTTACTAGACGTGGTAGATTCTTTGTTGATTATTCACCTATTTCCATGCATAACTTATTATACCCAATCATACCCTTTAATATACCCTAAAGGTCTTAAGGGACATGTCAAAGTATAACTCATCATACACTATAACTCATCATACACAAGATACTATGATGATCTCAAGTCCAATGATCACTTGTACTACTATCACTAGAGGAATTCCTATTGACAGGCGAGTAAAACTCCATTAGGTATTCTTTAGCGAGCCACGTTCAGTGAACTTATTCTCCAATAAACACCTATATACTTGCTTTAGTGTCTCTACACAAATGTTTATGAGATCAATCATCCTCTTCCTAAGAGCAAGCAACGTATGTACTAATCTATCCGGATTCACTAATCTCCTTTTTAGTAATCCAACGATTAGGAACGATTTTAGTTTGTGAGCTATTTAGAATTTAGATCTCATTAGCATGATCCCCATTATGATTCTAAAAGCATTGCTCAAAACTATGGGTTTATCACATTTTAAATAACACAGCATCATGTAGATAATGAAAATGCCTTTAATAAACGAATAAGATTACAAAGTATATGCTACATCATATCAAATATGATTGGCTTGTGTGCATACTACTTTCAATCTCCCACTTGCACAAAAGCCAATCGTCATGGTATCTAATACCCTTATTCTCTAAGTGGCGATCATCCTGCTGTTGGATAAAGCTTCAATAAATAGATATGCAATATTGTTCTTGAGAGTCCACTATCTCTATAGTGACTTTTTTTTCTTTCAATGATTCCTCTAATCAAATGAAAGTGTCGCAACACATGTTTGAATCCAAGATAAGACTTAGGAACTATTCCTAGTTTTGTAATAAACTTTTCATCCAAACAATCAACTTGCAACTTCATTTACAGCTATATACTTTATCTTTGTCACTAAAACAACAACTCTTTGTTATTTGGAACCTTTTCAATTCACTGTACCACCATTCAAGGTAACGATTTACCCTAAAATGGATTTGTTATCGTCTTGGTCAGTCTGAAAAACTTGAGTCTGTTTAACCCTCTAGTTTTAATTCAGACCTACCATGAATCATGATCACATCTTTAGTACCGGTTAAGTACTTAAAGATATTTATCATTGTCTTACAGTGATCTACTCTAGAATATGACTAATCAACATCAGGCCTTGTATATTCATTGCATACATAATAGTAACTCATGCGATCTCTTTTTTATTGAGGACAATTTAAAGAGACACATTCCATGGCTCATCATCATGAGACCTCTCTTGGAGTTTGTCGTGCTAAACGCCTTTAGCATCGAACGAATATACATTCCTTGGGTTAAGCCGAGCATCCTTTTAAATCTATCTATATAGATTTATATCCCCAATTTATAGGATGCTCTTCCCAAGTTATTTATAGAGGAATGTTTAGACAATTTTATCTTTACTGATTATAGCATTGGTATGTTATTCCTTATCAGTAGTATATCAACATATAATACTACGAATGTCACAGTGCTCCCACTGACCCTTTTGTACACACTAGGTTCATTCTCATTTTTTGATAAAATCAAACTCTTTTGATTGTCTTATCAAAACGAATGTTCCATCTTTGAGAAGCTTGCTTCAATCCATAAAATGGATCATTGTACCTTAAAATACGATTTGCTTCAATCTTTGAAACAAATTCCTCTGGCTGTATCATACATACATTCTCCTCAAGTCTTCATTGAGAAAGGACGTCTCCACATCCATTTTGTCATATTTCATAATAAGCTGCAATCAAAAGCAAAATCAAAATGGACTTGAGCATTACCCGGTAATAAGATTTTATCACAGTCAGCTCATTG
Organism: Aralia elata; assembly: GCA_034770075.1. Lineage (NCBI taxonomy): Eukaryota > Viridiplantae > Streptophyta > Magnoliopsida > Apiales > Araliaceae > Aralia > Aralia elata. Next base: position 39,965,547 of record CM068377.1, read on the forward strand.
ACTTTATTGGAAACCTTTTAAACAGGTCTGGTCTTATAGGTCTCCACCTTGCCATTTTCCCCAGTCTTTCTCTTAAAGACCCATATACACCAGAGTCTATACTTGGTTCTCATACATGGAGTCCATTTTGAATTTCATGGCCATCTGCCATTTCTTTGAGTGTCTTCTACTCATAGCCTCATCGTATATAACTGGATCATCATCCTCTATGATGTGTACCTCATCATCATCCTCTATGATGAATCCATACCTCCTAGGTATCTTCGGTACTCTTTCAGATTTACGATTTGGTTGTGGTACAATAGGTCTTTCTACAGGTTCCTCGATTTGACTCAAAGTGCTTTGTGGTTCTTGAACTCCTTCAATATCTATTACCCTCTTACTAGCTCCTTCAATGATAAACATTTTTTTCCAAGAAGACAGCATGTAGGATTATAGTAATAATACCCAAAACCCTTTTTAGGATATCCCACAAATCTCCACTTGTCAGATTTTATCTCAAGCTTATCCTTTTGAAACCTTTACACATAAGCTAGACAACCCCTTATCTTAAGATACTTAAGACTAGGAATCCTCCCTATCCATAACTTTTATGGAGTCTTGGGGCCGGATATTGAGGTTATCTTATTTTGTAGATATGCAGTCGTTTCTAGGGCATAACCTCAGATGGATACTGGAATGTCGGCAAAAATTATTATGGACCGCACCATATCCAACAAGGTACAATTTTTCCCTTTTAGATACATCAATCAATTATTGCGTATCAGGAGGTATCCATTATGAGAAAATACCATTTTTGAAATGATCTAGAAACTTATTGCACAAGTATTCCTTCCTCGATCTGATCAAAGAATCTTAATACTTTGTCAATTTGTTTCACTTCTGAATTCTTTGAACCTTTCAAATGATTCAGACTTGTATTTCATCAAGTACACATATTCAACTCTTTGAATGACCATCTCCTTTTTCTTTTACTAGTTTGTTCAATTTGCAAAATTATTTTTCATGTAAGTCAAGTTTACAAAGTTCATCAAGTGATCTTCCAGTTTCAAACAAAACATTATCATTATAAATAGAACAACAATTGTTCTTAAATATAATACCAGAACCTTCCTTGTCCAATAACGGAAGTAATAATATTTCTAAAGAGAACTGGAACATAATAACAACTTATTAACTTAATAGACTTGCCCGTAGGCAACGCTAAACTATAAATTCCTATGGCTAATGTAGCAACCATTGCTCCATTCTCCACATGTAAGATTACTTACTCTTTGTTTAGCTTTTCACTTCTGCTTAGTCTCTACATTGGATTGCAAACGTGAGAACTATAGTCGGTATCCAATACCCAAATAAAACTTTGACTTACAGAAAGATTTATTTCAATGATGAACAAACCTATATCTGTAACCGAAGCTTCACTAAGCTTCTTCTAGTTAGCCTCTGCAAGATGCTCCTTACAGTTTCCTTTCTAGTGTTGATACAATCCTGGCCAGGCTTGCATCGGACATCATCGACTCAACTCAAGCTTCGAGGGTTCAACAAACGAATTCAAGTAATTGGGCAAGAATCTACTCAAGGAGGTGTACATTGGAGCTCAATTCATATGAACATCGAGGAGAGGGTCATTCATGTGATTTGGGATTGCTAGATACGATCTATGTAGTAAGACCAAATCAATGCAAGTTAAGCGTTCGAGATAGTGTTCATCATATTCGTTTGTATCATCTAATCGTTAATGAAGATATTTGTCATTTAATGGAAGGATTAGCGTTCATACGGTGTTATGGATGTCCAAGAAAGCTGAAGAGGTTATGTTATATCATGGGACAACACGAGGTTGGATTGTACGGAAAACAAATTCAGAAGTTGGGATTCAGAGTTCTCGCCCCGACGAGAAAACCAAGGCCAAAATTCTCGCCCCGGCGAGAAACTTACTATCCAAGCTCGCCCCGGCCCAAATTGATCCGCCCCGGCAAAGAAGTTACTGTCCATTCTCGCCCCGGCGAGAAGTCCCAGTTCAATTTTCTCGCCCCGGCGAGAACACGCAGAATTGGTTGACACGTTTTTCGAGGCACGCAATTTTTTGGCATATTTCTTTCTTTTATTTTTGGGATTTCATTATATCGTTTAGATTTTTATTGTAATTAGGATATTTATTAGATATGTTTTGATTTCCATATGGTGTTTAGTTAGGATTTCTATTTCCATTCAAATTCTTGTTTCCTTATAGGATTAGGGTTTCTATGTTATTAGTATAAGTAGGATACATGGCTTATGTACACAACATTATTAGATTACTTTTGATTAATAAAATTCTTGTGAGATTTTTCTCATCTTTTGGTTATTTGAGAATTCCTAGATTAATTTCTTAGTTTTCTTGAGATTCAATTGTCGACTTATCATACAACAATTCATAGTTGTTTGTGGTGTCATTCTACCGAACCATCAATCGTCGATTATACCGAGGTTCCTGCTTCTTATAAGCACGGGGTTTAGGTGTCGTTGGTGTCCATTCAACGCAAGCTTCCTAGCGCAAAACAATTATACCAAGGTTCTCGTCTCAATATAGACGTTGGGTTAAGGTGTTGTAAGCGTTCCACCTTCATAACTTGCTGGAAACGATCCGGGCGACGACCACCTCACGCAAGTGTGCCGTGTCGTCTATCATTTGGTATCAGAGCTGAGTTCCTAGCAGGTTACTTATCCTTTATTTCTCGTGTTGATTATATATTGACAAAAAAAATCGTGAAAAAAAAAGAAAAAAGAAAATTATTATTGTTGCAATTGCTTGGGTTTCATAAGTTCGTGATTATTGGGATCGTATTGAAGAAGTTATTATTTGATTCTATTGTTGGAATTTGTGAATATTGGGATTTTACTCAAAGGGAATTTTATTGGCGATTGAGGAATTCTATTGGTTATCATACATCCTATACTGCTATATTTTGTTTTGTGATAAGTTCTTATTGAATTAAAAGGGAACTGTGATATTTGTTTGGTGAATTCAAAAAGAACCTATAAGAGGAAATTAGAGTGGTAAAAGGCAATAGTGTGAGATCAATTGAGGGTAAAAGCCTAAATTGTGTGATACACGAGCGTTTCATAAGTGTGGGATATATTGTTTGAGCGAAACACGTAAGGGAGTGTGTGAGGAAAAATTTTCTACTAACCTTTGTTTTGCAGCGAACATAATAATTATGGTTATGAAAATAATTATGAGTGGCAAAAGAGATCTTTTCAAGGAAGGCGCGATCCTGAAGCTTATTTGAGTTGGGAGGAAAGGAAAGAACGAGAGTTTGGCTATCATAATTTTTCCGAGTACAAGAAGTTCAAACTTGCAGTTCAAGATTTTTCTGATTATGCAGCTACATGGTGGGCTGAATTTGTGCGTAGCAGAAAAAGATATGGGGAGCGTCCGATCGAGACGTGGGATGAGTTGAAAACCGTGATGAGAAAGCGGTATGCTCCAGGACAACCTAGTAGGAGGAATGAACATGTATCCTCAAGACATGTAGAGCAACCTTCAAGGCGTTCAACTTGTGATAATGAAAAGAAGGATCGTAGACATGAAGATTTGCAGTGGAGACAGCGAAGAGAAACTCTTAGGGTGTATATTGAACCGGTATCAATTGAGGACATCATGAGAACATATAATGAGATAAGAGACGATCATTTGAAGCGGCGTCAAAACATCTCTAAGGCACAAAAGGAGCAAAATCAGCCGAGGGAGGTGGACGATGGAATAGAATATGCGGTCCAAGGAGAGTTGTTAGGTTCCGATGTTCGAGATGTAGTCCATGATTCAAAGAAAGAAAATACATGTGAAATTGAACGACAAAAAGAAATTGAAAAAAAAGATTGAGTGTGAAAAAGAAAAGTGTGGAAAAAAGAATGAGAGTGAAAATAAACGAGAGAAAGAAACAGTGGAGAGTAAGAGTGAAAAAAGAGAGGAGAGTGAGTTGGAAAGTGAGTTGTATTTTGAAAAGCCAATGACTGTACATTCGTACAAGACGGCGCTTTTAAATACTAACAAGATTAACTCTTCTTTGTCTAGTTCTGTTGTTTCTCTTATACAGGTGATTGAGGATATACCCCGAGCTATCATTCCATATCAGTCAGCTTGTAGTATTCCCGAGGAGACGACGGAGTTACCAAGACGAGTTGAAGAGTTGATGGAGTCCAACTTCATCAAAGCGGGTAACGTGGATGAAGTCATTAGTGCATGTGTTATTCAGGAGATCATAGTACCTAAAGAAGATAGAATGCCGAGCTTGTTCGTTGATTTTGAATTGGTAAACAAGTATCGTTTTCTTTACTTAGATAATATGTTTGATAAATTGCATAGTACTTGTGTTTTGTCTACATGTGTTGATGACCATGTGATGATATTGCCTAGTCAAGTTAGCTTAAGAGAATGTGATAAATGAAAAGTTTTGTTAACATGTGAATTGTATAGGTGGATAGTTATTTCTGTTAGATTAACTAATGCATCTAGTATGTTCATGAGTTTATTAAAACATGTTTTGCATGCTTCCATGAATAAATTTATGTTTGGCTATTTTGATGGTAGAATTGTCTTTATCATAAACTATGGAGGATACTTGATATTTGTCGAGTTAGTTTATGAGCATGCGTTGTATTCTCGTTGTCAATATTCTTACAATCATTTGGTAAATTCTCATTGTCAAAGTGCATATCTTCGTAGAATTTATTCTAGTGATTGTTGTGGGTATTCTCGGTTTCAACGTTTGAACTTGCATGAAATTCAATCTAGGGTTTTTCATTCATATGTTGAATTAGGTTTTCATGCTAGTCAATCTTTACATCATGTGTCGTTAATTGATAATGGTAGTGATCATGAATTTTCAATAGAGAAATCTTCTTTGCATGATTTGTTATCATTTGGTAATGTCTTTCCATTAGAGTTGTTATCATTGCATGATTTTGAGAATGTTGTCTTGAATGGGAAAGAATTACTATCATTGGGTTTTGAATTGAAAAGTGTTTATCATCAAATTGGAGTGAGATATGGTTTATATGCATGTTTAGTTAAGTCTTTTGGACTAGCTAATGTATTAAATGTTTTCATGTTAAATCATGTGTTACATTCTTTTATGGGAAAATTTGCTAATATCTGTGATGATGATACTTCGACTTTTGTTAACACTTGGAAAAATTCTTTGGCATATGTTGAGTTTGATTGTGAGTATCATAAGTATGCTAGTGAGTTTTTATCTTGTGGTGTTGGTTTTGATCTTTCAATTCCGTTGATGTCGTTATTTGATTTTGCATTGGTTAATGTCAATGGGAAGGAAAAGGTTAAATTTGTTTTGCAGATTTGTGATGGGTTCATACTCATCGAGGAGAAAGGTTTATTTGATTTGCAAATCAGTTCGAACAACGCATGGAAAGTCTAAAGGGAAGTTATTTGGACTTTGCATGTGATTTTGAGTTATTTGATTTCTTTGTGATTAAACAAAAGGAACTTATTGATTTGTTTTGTTTTGTGTTTAATCCAGGAATTCAAGAGCACTTGCGAATGCAACGAGTTGAATTTCAAATTTTGGTATTTAACCCGGGTGCATCGGAATGGAAGTTTGTGCGAATGAACGAGGTCATAGGATTTACCTTTGATCCGGGAATTCGTTAATGGATGTATTTGCGAATGCACGAGATCATCACGTTGATTTTTGATCCAGGAATTCGTGAATGGGAGTTTATGCAACTTGGAGAGTTCTACATATTGATATTTGATCCAGGAGGATATAGGACTTTTCATAGTTTTATTTGTTTTTATTTTACTATATATGCATTTAATTTCTTAGGTAGAAATTTTGACTGCGTTTTAGCTTTAGTTGCTAATTTAGTTTATTTTGGTGTAGTTAATATTTTGGAAGAATTTGGTCTTCGTGCGGAAGAGTATCGTGTTGATGTGGACAGGTCCTTGATTAAGGGAGATCGAAAGTTTAAGTTTCCAAGTGGTGTTACGAAGAGTTTGCAGTGTGTTATGCTATATCGAGCATCGTTTGGAAGGAAACATTTAAGAGCTGTTCGTGTCATTACGTGGGACATGTCGGATGTTATTTTGTTCTTTGCAGGAGTTAGAGTTTTTGATTATTCATTTCATATTCTTATTTGCGTTGTTAATATTGTTTATATATTTCGTGTGACAAGTAAGACTTGTGATTATGGATTATTTGATGTTACTGACTTAGTATGTTTTGGTGTAGGGTCAGATTTGTGGACAAGTCCTTTTCGAGAGGAGTGGATGCTAGATTTGAGGACAAATCCTTTTGAAGAGGAGGGGAATGATACAATCCTGGTCAGGCTTGCATCGGACATCATCGACTCAACTCAAGCTTCGAGGGTTCAACAAACGAATTCAAGTAATTGGGCGAGAATCTACTCAAGGAGGTGTACATTGGAGCTCAATTCATATGAACATCGAGGAGAGGGTCATTCATGTGATTTGGGATTGCTAGATACGATCTATGTAGTAAGACCTAATCAATGCAAGTTAAGCGTTCGAGATAGTGTTCATCATATTCGTTTGTATCATCTAATCGTTAATGAAGATATTTGTCATTTAATGGAAGGATTAGCGTTCATACGGCGTTATGGATGTCCAAGAAAGCTGAAGAGGTTATGTTATATCATGGGACAACACGAGGTTGGATTGTACGGAAAACAAATTCAGAAGTTGGGATTCAGAGTTCTCGCCCCGACGAGAAAACCAAGGCCAAAATTCTCGCCCCGGCGAGAAACTTACTGTCCAAGCTCGCCCCGGCCCAAATTGATCCGCCCCGGCAAAGAAGTTACTGTCCATTCTCGCCCCGGCGAGAAGTCCCAGTTCAATTTTCTCGCCCCGGCGAGAACACGCAGAATTGGTTGACACGTTTTTCGAGGCACACAATTTTTTGGTAGATTTCTTTCTTTTATTTTTGGGATTTCATTATATCGTTTAGATTTCTATTGTAATTAGGATATTTATTAGATATGTTTTGATTTCCATATGGTGTTTAGTTAGGATTTCTATTTCCATTCAAATTCTTGTTTCCTTATAGGATTAGGGTTTCTATGTTATTAGTATAAGTAGGATACATGGCTTATGTACACAACATTATTAGATTACTTTTGATTAATAAAATTCTTGTGAGATTTTTCTCATCTTTTGGTTCTTTGAGAATTCCTAGATTAATTTCTTAGTTTTCTTAAGATTCAATTGTCGACTTATCATACAACAATTCATAGTTGTTTGTGGCGTCATTCTACCGAACCATCAATCGTCGATTGTACCGAGGTTCCTGCTTCTTATAAGCACGGGGTTTAGGTGTCGTTGGTGTCCATTCAACGCAAGCTTCCTAGCGCAAAACAATTATACCAAGGTTCTCGTCTCAATATAGACGTTGGGTTAAGGTGTTGTAAGCGTTCCACCTTCATAACTTGCTGGAAACGATCCGGGCGACGACCACCTCACGCAAGTGTGCCGTGTCGTCTATCAAGTGTCCAGGCTTATTGCAGTGGAAGCAAACTCATTTGCTATCTGCATCAATTTTATTCTTAGTGTCCTTAGTTATTGCATTTCCTTATACCTTCTTTGAATTGTTCTTCTTTTTAGAAGATCCTTTGGCCCTCTTCCGCTTCTTGGAAGAATCATCTACCAGTAAGACTTGGTCTTTCTTGGTTGGAAAGTGACTCTTTATAGTTTTCAACATGTTTAAGCAACGCAGGCAGGCTGACATATAGCTTGTTCATGTGGAAATTCACAACAAATTGTGAGAAAGAGTCCGGAAGTGATTGCAAGATCAAATCTTGGATTAACTCTCCATCTATTATAAAACTCAGTTATCCCAATTGTTCAATCAGATTGATCATTTTAGGACATTTGTCTGTAGCGCCATCGTTCATTCTAGATTGGAAGAGCTCCTTAGATATCTGATATCTAATAGTCCTACTTTTCTCACCATTCAACTCCTTATTGGTGCAGGACTATAGTAAGAGCATCTATAGTTTCATGCTGACGCTGAAGCTCGTTACTCATGAATGCGAGCATGATGCATTGAACCAATTGTGCATCATATTGCCACTTTTTAAAAGTAGCAATCTCTTCCTCAGAGGCATTGTCTACAACCATTGTAGGGATAGGCATATTAAGGACATAAGATAGCTTTTCAGCCTTAAGAACTATTCTCAGATTCTTTAACCAGTCCTTTTAATTTGGTCCGGTTAATTAGCATTTAATATGCTCCACAGTGATAGTAAATTAGACATTGTAAAATTCTGTAAATGAATTTGTAATTTAACAACATTTTAGCATACATTCATTTCTTAATTAATTAGCAAAATAAATTAGGTCTTTATTTAAATTGGTATCTCTCACTATTTTCATCAAACTATATTACCCTCAATATATAGTTCGGCAAATCTAATTAAAGATTTGCTAGTGAGAATAAGGATCCCATTTCAAATGTATATAGCCTTGTGTGTGCACAACAAACTATATATAAATAAATAGGTAGACAACTATTGTCAATTACATCACTATGTAACTCCTTGTATTTTGCCTCTTAGATTATAATGGTCAAGGGTGTGCACATCCGAACTAAAATAATCTAAGTTAAGTCCAACCTAGCACTTTCATATATGTGAAGAGAATAACGCCCTTGTGTGTGCACAACAAAGCAGTAATGTTCAATTCCTTAATAAGCATCAAATGTGATAAAAATAATATCTTAAATATTTAATACTCGCCTTGTGTGTGCACAACAAACTCATATTAAACATTTAATACTCTATTGCTTTACCATGCTAGAAGGCGACGTTCGATATTCTGAATATCTTTGAACGCTTACGACTTTATATGATTTCTTTGAAGGGTTTGTTATTATTTGTTTCATCTTGTTTAGCACGCATGCACATACATGTATAAAATACGCGTCATATTATTTAACATGCGAAGCATGTTAGATAATATATATATATAGTAAGCATGCACTTTTAGAATACTATATTCTACCCGGATTGATTATGGACTTTTATTCTAGTTTGGTTCACTAGAGCCACCAAGTGAACCAAAAGGTCAAACCTAGGGTGAGAGAATTAAATTTAAATATAACTATTACATTTAAACGCCGAGCTCCATTACAAACGGGTCTTCAAGCGCTCCTTGCTTCTTTGTCTCCAATTCTTCAAAATAATTCTAACTAATCCTATTATTTTACTATTTACAATAAATAAAAACATTGATCAACAGTCAAGGGAAAGTACATAGGAGGGAGATAGAATTTACATCAAGAAAAACTAGAGAAGACAAGGTATGCAGACCCCATTTATAAAAACTCATTCATTCAAGCATCCTCTAAAATAATTCAATCACATATTGGTTAATAGTCCATAATCAATCCCTATTTATTATCATACATATCTTCATATGCATCAATAAATAACATTCATCTCATGAATAATAAAACTATTCCATATATGCATTGATATCATTTAATGGGCAATATTAGTTAGTATAAAATCCAATTTCAACTCCAATTAGTTATCATGGAATCCAATTCCAACTCTAATTAGTTATCATGAAATCCAATTTCAATTAAAATAAACTTCTTTATTTTAATCTTATTCCAAATCAAAATAAACTTTTTTATTTTAATTTACAAAAAAAAAAATGAGGTCAACCCCTAATCATAAACCTTTAAAAAAAATAATCAAACAAGCCTTTTAGTCAAATTTCAAACCCAAAATTATATAGTTTAAATATTAAACATTCTAATTCATAATCAAAAGTGATTCTGGTGTAGTGGTAAGGCTTCCAACATATGACCAATAGGTCAATGGTTCAAAACCTTCTAGCCCCAAATTAATTATTTCATTTTTAAAGGTTGACCAGTCAGCGCCACGTCAGCAGTCAACAGTTGACCAGTTAGAGCCACATCAGCAGCCAGTGCCACGTCATCAGTTAACCAGTCAACAGTTGACCAGCAAACGGTCAACGTTTGACCGTTGACTTTGACTAACGTCTTTTTTTTTAAACTTTAATAAAAAAAAATTAATTTTACACAAACAGTTATGCCCAATTAAATTGTTCTAAACATATATCAATGTATACAGAATCAAAAGAATTAATAATTCGCATAAAATTTGGCTCTGATACCACTGTTAGGTTTGTATAACGCATACATGCAATCAAAGTACATAAATAAAGCGGAAGCGCGATAAAATCAAATTTTAAAATTTTTCATACAAACCATCACCATGAACTTTCTTTATGCACAATTATTAATTAAACGAAAGAGATGGAGAATAAGAATTATACTCTTGTAGAATTATAGCTTTCTCAAGTACAAGTTCAACTCCAATTCCTTCGCGTTCTCCTTGAATTCCACCGATTAAATTCCTTCCTTTGATCAACGTTAGCCACCCAAGTGTTTGGCCTCTAGAGGTGATCCACCAAGGAATAATACTTGTCCAAGAAGATGGGTGTTAGCAAAACCCTAGTTTCTATCTCTATAGAAATTGTATGTACTCTCCACAATTCTTATGCAAGAGTGTGTAACCCTAATCTATGATAAAACTTCTCTTATTTATAGATGTAGGAAAACCCTCCCCTAAACTATTTAGGATTCGGGTTTCTATTCTAATTAAACTCCTTTAATTAAATTAAACTCATAATCTAATTAGGAATTCATGAGAGAGTACTTCTATTAATTAATTCACAATCCCTATTAGGAATTAAATAATAGTAATAGTAATATTAATAATAAGACTCCACTTATTAATTTATATTTAATATTTCTAAAATATTAAATAATAAATATTAAGCTATTTAATTTGTTCTATCTACATAGATTAAATTAAATACACTTAACTTATTATTACAATTATGTCGTTTACTTCTTAAACAAATATTTTTCTTTTACGGTGTGACCCTTTAGGTTCTCCATATTAAACCGGTTGTGAATAAATCAATTAGAATAATTCTAATCTTATTTAAATAAATAAATTAAACTATTTAATTCATTTAATTAAATAATATTTATTCTACAATAAGGGTAAACCTCCTTAGCGGTCAATGTAACACCCCATTTTTGAAAAATAGAAAAGGGAGGTCACGTGCAAAACACAACAGAAATATAAACTAATACCAAAATTATAAACCAGAAAAGATTAGTCTAAAGAGATATTAATAACTGTAAAACCGACTCAAAATACACACTGTTTAATACAACCTAATCTTAATAAAGGTTCAATACAACTCTAAACAGTAACTCAAACATCAAAACATAACCAAAATATCTAAACCATCTAGGTGAGGAGCTCTCATCACACTTGCCCATGATCCCCTTGAGTACCTGCCGGAAGAAAGACACAGCATGAGCCAAATGCCCAGTACGGATATAGAGCACAGAATTATGAACTGGATTTAACTAAATCAATTAAGGAACTGAACTGAACTGAAACGAATTAACACAACGAAGTAATAGGCTGAATCAAATGGCTGGGTGTTATTTCATATCGAGCTCAGAAATATAGCTTGCCACATAGACAAGTCAATAATGCTACATAAGCAATCACACATTGGACCGCGAATCCAAATGCATGCAAAATCAGAAGGCGTGTTTGGCACAACATCACCAATCTGCAGAACAGAACAGAAAACTAGGGCCGACCCATACGCCTCTCACAACAAATCACCAAATGGCCAACTCCCATCGGAGCACAAAACAGAGACGCCGTGGACTGATCACACTGCCACGGAAAGTGTCATGTCTCTCGTGCCAAGATGACATGCCTGTGGTACCCCCACAGGTGGTTATAGCTCAGGTATACCCTACGGTATATTCTAACAAAAATATCATGTCACAACACATGTGACACAATACCAACAAAAAGGGTTCTATACGTACATGTTGAACCAAATCAAATCATAATCATAATGTTTCAAAAGAAGGTAACAACCTGTACCGCTCTACAGATATCAAAATATATAGTAGACATGATAATCCAACTCAAAAGAGTGTAAATACGAGTTCTATGTATCAACACTAAAATAAAACTATTATATTAATTTCACATGAAACAATTATATGAATTAATAACGAAATTCAAAACGAGGAATCAAAACGAATTAATTAAATTTCAGAAGACTATCGCGGAAGGAGTACGGAATCCGTACCTGGAGTACGTAATGCAATACCCACAATTACAGATGCAATTAGTTAGGCTCGCTCAAAGTAATCTATTCACAAAAATAATATATTTTATTAAATACTACAATATTAGTATTAATAGTTTGTATGCATATATTAAACCCCCCATAATATTTATTAAATTAATAAATTAAAGACATACATAATATCTAGCCAAAATAATACTAAAATATTAACTAACAAACTAACTAAAATATATTAACTAAAGTTATAAATAGAAATACAAAAAATTAAATTAAATAAATACACGAAAAATAAAGAAAACATACCCGAAATTATGGGGTGCGTAGTCTGCCTATGCCCTCGTTACTGAAAATTTTTAACTAAGGAGGTCCTTACTAAAAAGGACTTCACACAAAAAGTCTTTTCTTAAAAATAAGAAAATTCTTATTGTTTAATAAATAAAATAAAATATTAGTTATATATATATATATATATATAGGTAAGGAAAGGGAAGGAACTTTAGCGGATGAGCGATGTGGGAAGCAGAATATGGGTATTACATTACTTCCCCCTTAAAAAGGATTCCGTCCCCGGAATCAAAAGAAAAGGAACGTGCCTAATTATCAAAAAGATGCGGATACTCCGCCCGGATAGACTCCTCCATCTCCCAAGTTGCCTCTCGTTCCGAATGATTTTTCCACAAAACTTTAACAAACGAAATTGCTTTCCTCCTCATAATCCGCTCTTGACGATCTAAAATTTTCTCGGCTTGTTCCTCACAAGTAAGATCCTTCCGAATCTTATCGAACGGATATTGTACCACATGCAACGGATGATAATGATAACTCCTCAACACTGACACATGGAACACATTATGCACATGAGCTAATTGTGGAGGTAGAGCTAACTTATATGCAACTTCGCCAACCCTTTCCAGAATCTCAAATGGCCCAATATAACGCGGACTGAGTTTACCTTTCAATCCAAATCGTCGAATACCCTTCCAAGGAGACACTTTTAAAAACACGTGTTCACCAGGTTGAAACTCTAAAGCCCTCCTATGCTTATCAGCATAACTCTTCTGTCGTGATCGAGCCGACTGCAATTTCTCCTTAGCCACCGCCACCTTCTCCGTAGTGATTTGAACTAACTCAGGCCCTTCTATGATCTTCTCACCAACCTCATCCCAACAAGTTGGTGCCCGACACTTCCTACCATATAATGCCTCAAATGGAGCCATATCAATACTTGCATGCCAGCTATTGTTATAAGCAAACTCAACAAGGCTCAAGTAATCATCCCAATTACCCGACCATTCCAATACACAAGACCTCAACATATCTTCTAATGTCTGGATAGTCCTCTCAGATTGCCCATCAGTCTGTGGATGGAAAGAAGTACTGTATTTTAGTTGAGTGCCACAAGCTCGCTGAAACCCTTTCCAGAACCGTGAAGTAAACCGTGGATCTTGATCTGAAATAATTGACACTGGAGTTCCATGAAGTTTAACCACTTCCTGTTGAAAGATTTGTGCTAACTTGTCTACAGAATAACCCTCCTGGATAGCTAAGAAGTGAGATGATTTGGTCAATCGATCTACTACAACCCAAATAGCATCATTCTTCTTGAAAGTTTTTGGCAACCCAGTCACAAAATCCATTGTAATATCCTCCCACTTCCAAACAGGAATATCTAATTGTTGCAGTAATCCACTAGCACGTTGATGTTCAATTTTTACGTGCTGACAAGTAAGACATCTTCCTACATATTCAGCCACATCTCGCTTCATTCCATTCCACCAAAAATTCTTCTTTAAATCCCTATACATCTTCGTAGAACCCGGATGAATAGAAAATGGTGAACTATGAGCTTCAGCTAATACTGCCTCTCGAATAGTTGGATCTGACGGCACACACAACCGCTTACCCAACCAAATCACACAATGGTCATCAATACGAAACTCAGGCTGCTTTCCCCCCTCCAAATTTTGCGCTATTGCCCATAACTCGCCATCTTCTTTTTGAGCTTCCTTAACCTTCGAAATAAGAGAAGACTCCACTCTCATACCTGCTAAAAGTCCATCTGCACTTTGTACATACAACTCCAACTCCAACCGTTCCATATCCGAAATAAGTTGTGGTTGTGTAATAAGAGCTGCTACACTCCCTGAACTCTTTCGGCTAAGCGCATCTGCAACTATATTCGCCTTCCCAGGGTGATATTGAATTCTAGCGTCATAATCTTTGAGAAGCTCCAACCAACGCCTCTGCCTCATATTGAGCTCCTTCTGAGTGAAGATGTACTTAAGACTTTTGTGATCGGTGAAGATATCACAAGTCTCGCCATACAAATAGTGCCTCCAAATTTTCAAAGCAAAGATTACTGCTGCCAACTCCAAATCATGAGTGGGGTAGTTCACCTCATAAGGTTTAAGTTGTCTAGAAGCATAGGCAATCACCTTACCGTGTTGCATCAAAACACACCCCAAACCCTTCTTAGAAGCATCACTATAAATTTGGTAACCTCATGTCCCTGATGGCAATGTAAGTATTGGAGCTGTCACAAGCCGTTTCTTCAAATCCTCAAAACTCTTCTCGCGTTCCTCATTCCACACAAACTTCGTGCCCTTTCTCATCAACTGAGTCAATGGCAAGGCAAGTAAAGAGAACCCTTCTACAAATCGCCTATAATACCCTGCCAAACCCAAAAAACTCCTAACCTCCGTCACCGTAGTAGGTCTCGGCCATTTAGTGATAGCTTCAACCTTCACAGGATCCACCTTAATGCCTTCAGCAGACACAATGTGGCCCAGAAATATAACCTGTTCCAACCAAAACTCACATTTGGAGAATTTAGCATACAACTTCTCTTTTCGTAAAATTCTCAAAATTATGCGAAGGTGTTCCTCATGCTCCTCCTTAAACTTAGAATAAATCAAAATGTCATCAATAAAGACAATGACAAATTTGTCCAAGTACTCCCTAAACACCCGATTCATCAAATCCATAAATACCGCTGGAGCATTAGTCAACCCAAATGGAATCACCAGAAACTCGTAATGCCCATAGCGAGTACGAAAAGATGTCTTAGAGACATCCGCATCTCTCACCCTCAACTGATGATAACCTGATCTCAAGTCTATCTTCGAAAAATACTTCGCCCCTTGAAGTTGGTCAAATAAATCATCAATCCTCGGTAAAGGGTACCGATTCCTGATAGTAATCTTGTTTAACTCTCTGTAGTCTATACACAACCTCATAGACCCATCCTTCTTCTTTACAAATAAAACAGGAGCTCCCCATGGTGAAACACTCGGTCGAATTACACCACGATCTAATAATTCTTGCAATTGCTCCTTCAACTCTTACAATTCCAATGGTGCCATCCTATACGGTGCCTTAGATATAGGCTCTGCACCAGGAACAAGCTCAATAGTAAACTCAACTTCCCGTTGCGGTGGCAACCCTGACAATTCCTCTGGAAACACATCAGAAAATTCACGAACAATCGGAACATCCTCAATACGAGACTCTCCCATAGAGGTATCATTCACAAATGCTACATATCCCTCACAACCTTTAGCCACCAATTTTTCAGCTTTTAGAGCTGAAATTAATTTCACTACCTTACCCGGTCGTGAACCTTGATACACGAAATCTGGGGACTTCAAATCCCCAAAGATAACTCTCTTCGATTGACAATCGATAGTGGCCAGGTGCATATCTAACCAGTCCATTCCAAGAATTACATCAAAATCGTGCATACCCATCGGTAAAAGATTCATCCCACGAATCTTATCTCCAAAACTAATAGGACAATCTCGATACAAATCAGAGATAACAATAGAAATTCCCATCGGGGTAGTAATAGACATAGCAGAATTTAAAGACTGAGATGACACACCAAGGTGTCGAACAAAAGAATTTGCAACAATCGAATGGGTAGAGCCAGTATCAAATAAAATGGAAGCCTCACGATTACCAACTATAAGAGTGCCAGAAACAGTACCTGGCGCACCTACTGCCTGATTATGTGTCAAGGCGAAGACCCGTCCACCGCGGCGCTGACCAACATTGCCACCATTATCACCACCTCCACTATTACCACGTGGTCGAGTACAATCTTTGGCAAGATGGCCTAACTGACCACACAAAAAGCATGCACCAGTAGCTCTGTGACAAGGTCTTCCTGGATGATTAGCCCCACAAGTAGCACAAGGAGCTATTGGAATGAGATTAGGGTTATCCCCACCTGCTGGTCCTGGGTAACGACCCTGATTTTGCCCTTGTTGACGATTCTGCCATTGTTGACGATTATGACCTTGCTGAGGCAACTGTTGATAGCTTGTGTTCTGATTCTGGCCACGCCACTGTCCCTGTTGACCACCTCGGTTGTAATATTCCGAACCCTAATAAGATCTGTATATGTAAATTATGTGTTTAATAAATGAAATTTCTTGTTCTGACTTGGTATTATGTGATTGCGTATTTTATTAAACAATTAGGTCAAATAAAAAAAAATTTCGCCAAGTAGCTGTGTCGTGCTTAATCGGACAAAATGATTTGTCGTGCTTCCGGCAAAATTCACCGAGAAGCGTTTCGGTAAATTATTTTTGTAAGCTGCTGTGTCGTACTTGGAATTGACAAAGTGCTTTGTCGTGCTTCAACATTAATATAATATTATATTAAATGATAAAATTCTAAAATAAGTTAAATAGGGTTTAAAATGTTAAACTAAAATAGAAAACCCTAATTTGAAAACCCTAATTGGTGATAATTGTTCGAATTGATCAATTAAAACCCTATGTATTGTACAATAATCTTAATTAATATAATTAAGATTTAAATAATGAATTATAATATTAATTATGAATTATTAAGATTAAATTAAACCCTAAACGAAAGATTGAAACCCTAATTGTAGGATTAAAAACCCTAAACCCTACTTAGAAAACCCTAAAACCCTAATTTGGTTCAATAACCCTAAATTATGAAATGTAAAACCTTAATTATGTTATATAATCATAATTAGGGTATTACTAAACTTAAATTAACATTATAAACCTAATTAACAAAAATCTAGATTAATTAGTAAGAAAATAAAGGAAAAATAAAACCCTAGCCAATGAAAATCAAGCTAGGAGTGTGCAAGCTTGTGCTTGGCACACTCCAGCACAAGTAGGTGAATCATACCAGCTTGCAAGCAGCACAAGTTCATGGATCAGATATTTATGGAGGCAAGAATGTGAGAAATGACCTAAAAACCCTAATTTGGAAGTTGATATAAATAGAACATCAAGCTGGTCATTTAACCTACGAAATTACAAACCCTAAACACTTATATTATCAGCCATAACAAGCCTCTGCAATCACAACATCAGTAGCTAAGATCAGAAGTCAAAATTTGAAGAAAAAGGTGCATAAACCCTAATTTATTGCTAGATCTTCAAGTTTGAATTTGATGTTATGTTTTAGTGTTTAGGAATACTTGTTAGTATGTTATTTAGTGATCTGGGCGGTCAAAACATGTTTACATAACATCTAGGTATGAAAATCAAGCGAAAATAGCAAACTGTTCTTGGCAGTCAAGAACAGTCTGACAAGCTACTTTGTCAGAGCTTTTGATCGGCTTAAAATGTTTGTTTGATGTGTTTTAAAGTTTGAATCAGTACTATGCCATGTTAGCTTTAAGGCCCGACTTGTAGCATGGTTAAATTATCTCTAGGATGAAAGTTATTGATGGTCAAAACCCATTGACCAACCCTGATAGACTGTTTCTGGGTAACCCAGAAACATGAAGAACATTCTGACAGAGTCTGACAAGACTTTTGATCAACCCAGAATTGACATAGATGATATTTAATATGTTGTTTCTTGATATAAACATGTTCTTTGGTATGTAAACTACAATCTCGAATCATAAAAACACATTTAGCAAACACAGAATCAAAGCTATAAGTGGTCAAACCACGTTGACCGTTATGACTGGATGAGTTTCTGGGTTACCCAGAAACTCAAGAACAGTCATGAACGGGGTAGTTTGACCATAAATTGCTAGCATGTTATGATATATTGTAAGATGGAATTTGTTATGTCGTTGTACACTGCCATGTTGGCTATAACAACAAACAAAAATCAAACACAAACATCAAACGAGCTGAGATTAATTTGAGATCAAAGTAGCCTGACCAGCGTTGACCAGCTGTTCTTCATGAAGAACACCTTTAGCGACGAAATGCATGTGAAAACCAGAAACCTATAAATACATGCAGACCGTCGCTAAAGCCCTTTAGCGACGGATATTAAATAAAATTAAATAAAAAATTAATTAAATAAATTATAAAATAATAAATAAATATTAAATAATTATTAATAATTAATAAATAAATCCGAAAATTCATTTTTAAATTATAAAAATTTATTTTTAATATTTTTCTATATTCTGAAATATTATTTAATTTAATTAAATAATAATTAATAATTATGAAAAATCATTTAATAATTGTTTTAATTATTTAAAAATGATATTAAATTATTAAATAATTATATTAATTATTTAAAAATGATATTAAGGTAAATAAAATTATAATATATAATAATTAAATAAAATATTAAATATTTAAATATTATTAATGATAAATAAATCATTTAAATAATATATTAAGTATTTAAAAATTATTTTAAATGATAATTAAATCATTTAAATATTAAATTAAGTTTTGAAAATTATTATAAGTAATAAATAAATTATTTTAATGATAAAGTAAAGTCTAAAAATATTATTAATGATAAAATAAATCATTTAAATAATATTCTATCTTTCTAAAAATATTATAAATGATAAATAAATCATTTAAATAATATTTTAAATATCTAAAAATATTCTAAATGATAAATAAATTATTTAAATAACATATTAAATGTTTTAAAATTATTTTAAATGATAATTAAATCATTTAAAAATATTCCTAAGCTTGTAAAATTATTTAAAACTACTTCCAAGCTTCTGAAAATTATTTAAAAATAATACCAAGCTTCTAAAAATGTTAGAAGTAATAATTAAATTATTTAGACCAATAATTAGACTTCCAAATGAAGTTTCATCGAACAATCTATGTGTTTAGCCATTAAGGATGCGACCGAGATACCGAATCAACGTCGAACCTTAATGAAACTTGTTTAGATTAGCGTGATACATGTTTATATACGTGCTAACGCTTATTATTGGTATACGTAGACTACGTGCGTTGACCGATTGTATTAAATTATAGTGAGCTACGCTAAGGCAAGTGTCCTAACTTTTTCTCAATTTATATTAAGCAATTCATTTATGTCTTGCTATCGATTATTGTGAAGTTATTGCTACTTGTTCAGCATAACTTAAGAAATGAAATCATTTATTGATTGTTTGAGCTTAAAATTGTTGAGTCAAACCAAATTGTTTTGGTACGACATCTATACTGAGTAATAGGGACACCGTAGATGGAAGGTGGTCCGACAAACCTTCAGATAAGGTTTAAATTGGCAATTCAATGAATTGACCAATATTGGCAATTAACTTAAATTGACCAAAAATGTGGTAGGATGATATGCATACTCCTAGGATATTGGTGAGGCTGATCACCTACCAGATATCCGAACTCAAAGAGGTTCTAAGTCATTGAAGACTGACAGGACAATTTGAAATATATGGTTCCGGTACAGAACCCTCAGTATCAATTATACATCATTGACATCTTTCAAATCAAACACATGGTGTTTACATTTTTTATATGAACTTGCTGAGCATTTGTAGCTCATTCTTGCGCATATCTTCTTTTGCAGTTGTAAGTGATATCCCTGGCACGTCCGGGACTGATAAGGGGAAAAGCCATGCTTATTAAGTTTTATTTCTGTTGTGGTATACTTTAAGTCTTTCAAAGACTTGTTGTGTAATAACTTAGTATAACGAATGTTGTAACCGAACAAAATATGATGTAATATATTATGATCCTTTATGTTATAGAATGCGTTATACTCTGATCTTTAAATTTTTAGAATAGTGGTACTAAGTTAAATACAGTGTCTATATGAACTATACATCTGAATGAGGGTATCTAAATGATGTTGAGAGTCATATATGGACAATCTTATCATTAATACTGTGAATGTCAGATAGATAGGGAATATTGATATGAAAGAGATATTCATAAGATATGAATCTATGTATCTAAGTGAGGGTATCCAAACACAGACAACGTTCTGGCCGGAACTAGTACCTGTTATGGGATACTGTGAACCTTGGATAACTAGAAGTCACATTTTATTGAATATTTATAGTTGTATAGTTCCACGTGAGCACCAGATCTGCTACAGGGGAGCGTAGAGATTTGGGGGCGTCACATCGGTTCTTGTTCCACTGACCATTCTGATTTCTCCCATGCTGACCCGAAACTTGACTCTGCTGGTCATTTATATCCCTCTTTCGACCTCCCTCCGGTTTAGAAGCTCGAAAGTCTTGTCGCTCCATCTCAATATTCTTGGCTACATTAGCCACTGCTGACACATCTTTGAATTTAATGTTAATGAGATGTTGGCGATACTTATAATGAATTATCCACTTAAATTTCTCAGCTTGTTCTGATGCAGTCCCTGCTGAGGTTCCTGCAAAACTTGCCAACCTAGTGAACCTTGTCATAAAATCCGTAACAGACTCATCCTCATTCTGTCGAATAGACAGATACTCTCTACCATAAGCCTCTTTATCAGCAGCTGAGAAGTATTGTTGATAAAAGATATCACAAAACTCTACCCAAGTAAGTGCCTCTACAAATCCATCACCCTTTGTTACTTTCATTGCTTTCCACCACCTTTGTGCATCCCCCTCTAATTTATAAGTAGCCAGTACCACTTTCTGGTTATCCGAGCATCCTAGCACATCAAATATCTTTTCTAAATGGGAAACCCAATTCTCTGCATCAATTGGAGTTGGAGCTGAAGTGAATGAATGTGGTTTCTATTTTTGGAACCTTTCTAACCACAAATACATCGGAACAATGGATGGATCAACCCCAACAGTATTCACTTCTTCTTCATTTGTCTGCAAACCACCATTTCTGGGGTTTCTTTGATTAGGAATTTCTGGGGTCGGTTGTTGCATTGCCTGAACGACTTGTGCCACCAAATGCGGCAAAGCCTGATTAATCGCCTGATTTACCAAAGCTGTCAATTGAGCATTATCTTGATTATTAGGATGCACATCATGCTGCATATCAGAATGTACATCGGTTTGGTGCACGCCTCTTCCCCTACTATTTCCTCGTCTACCAGCAACTCTAGCGGATCTACACGCCATCTAATAAAGAAAACAATGGACTGAAGCAAAATAATTTGAATCTGATTAATATTATAGCTGAACGGCATATCAAATGGAACAAAAACCTAACCCAAGGTCTACCCATAACTCACAGGTCGAACCTAAATAGGTTTTCTACAAGAAAGAACCTAGGCTCTAATACCAACTCTGTAACACCCCCTTTCCAAAAAATAGAAAAGGGAGGTCACGTGCAAAACACAACAGAAATATAAACTAATACCAAAATTATAAACCAGAAAAGATTAGTCTAAAGAGATATTAATAACTGCAAAACCGACTCAAAATACACACTGTTTAATACAACCTAATCTTAATAAAGGTTCAATACAACTCTAAACAGTAACTCAAACATCAAAACATAACCAAAATATCTAAACCATCTAGGTGAGGAGCTCTCATCACACTTGCCCATGATCCCCTTGAGTACCTGCCGGAAGAAAGACACAGCATGAGCCAAATGCCCAGTACGGATATAGAGCACAGAATTATGAACTGAATTTAACTAAATCAATTAAGGAACTGAACTGAACTGAAACGAATTAACACAACGAAGTAATAGGCTGAATCAAATGGCTGGGTGTTATTTCATATCGAGCTCAGAAATATAGCTTGCCACATAGACAAGTCAATAATGCTACATAAGCAATCACACATTGGACCGCGAATCCAAATGCATGCAAAATCAGAAGGCGTGTTTGGCACAACATCACCAATCTGCAGAACAGAACAGAAAACTAGGGCCGACCCATACGCCTCTCACAACAAATCACCAAATGGCCAACTCCCATCGGAGCACAAAACAGAGACGCCGTGGACTGATCACACTGTCACGGAAAGTGTCATGTCTCTCGTGCCAAGACGACATGCCTGTGGTACCCCCACAGGTGGTTATAGCTCAGGTATACCCTATGGTATATTCTAACAAAAATATCATGTCACAACACATGTGACACAATACCAACAAAAAGGGTTCTATACGTACATGTTGAACCAAATCAAATCATAATCATAATGTTTCAAAAGAAGGTAACAACCTGTACCGCTCTACAGATATCAAAATATATAGTAGACATGATAATCCAACTCAAAAGAGTGTAAATACGAGTTCTATGTATCAACACTAAAATAAAACTATTATATTAATTTCACATGAAACAATTATATGAATTAATAACGAAATTCAAAACGAGGAATCAAAACGAATTAATTAAATTTCAGAAGACTATCGCGGAAGGAGTACGGAATCCGTACCTGGAGTACGTAATGCAATACCCACAATTACAGATGCAATTAGTTAGGCTCGCTCAAAGTAATCTATTCACAAAAATAATATATTTTATTAAATACTACAATATTAGTATTAATAGTTTGTATGCATATATTGAACCCCCCATAATATTTATTAAATTAATAAATTAAAGAGATACATAATATCTAGCCAAAATAATACTAAAATATTAACTAACAAACTAACTAAAATATATTAACTAAAGTTATAAATAGAAATACAAAAAATTAAATTAAATAAATACACGAAAAATAAAGAAAACATACCCGAAATTATGGGGTGCGTAGTCTGCCTATGCCCTCGTTACTGAAAATTTTTAACTAAGGAGGTCCTTACTAAAAAGGACTTCACACAAAAAGTCTTTTCTTAAAATAAGAAAATTCTTATTGTTTAATAAATAAAATAAAATATTAGTTATATATATATAGGTAAGGAAAGGGAAGGAACTTTAGCGGATGAGCGATGTGGGAAGCAGAATATGGGTATTACAGTCAACGACTTTCCACATAATATAGATTTCAACATTAATCACAAAAAAATATTTCAGTGCATAATTACCGTACAATTCAATTCTTCTACCATACAATGTCCCAATTAAATATAAGACATGGAATTACTGTCAAGTCTTACTTTATTTAATTATATGTATTTCGATTCCCAAATGCACAACTCTAAATAATGCAAATTAGAAACTCATTTCTAGTTTCATTCTGTCTTGGCCAAGGACTACTGAGTTGTCATTTATCGAATCACATAGGACATTTCACATCTTTTATTAGACGTGGTAGATTCTTTGTTGATCATTCACTTATCTCCATGCACAACTTATTATACCCAATCATACCCTTTGATATACCCTAAAGGTCTTAAGGGACATGTCAAAGTATAACTCATCATACACTATAACTCATCATACACAAGATACTATGATGATCTCAAGTCCAATGATCACTTGTACTACTATCACTAGAGGAATTCCTATTGACAAGCGAGTAAAACTCTATTAAGTATTCCTTAGCGAGCCACGTTCAGTAAACTTATTCTCCAATAAGCACCTACATACTTGCTTTAGTGTCTCCACACAAATGATTATGAGATCAATTATCTTCTTCCTAAGATCAAGCAACGTATGTACTAATCTATCCGGATTCACTAATCCCCTTTTAAGTAATCCAACGATTAGGAACGATTTTAGTTTGTGAGCTATCTAGAATTTAGATCTCATTAGCATGATCCCCATTATGATTCTAAAAGCATTGCTCAAAACTATGGATTTATCACATTTTAAATAACACAGCATCATGTAGATAATGAAAATGCCTTTAATAAACGAATAAGATTACAAAGTATATGCTACATCATATCAAATATGATTGGCTTGTGTGCATACTAGTTTCACTATTTTCACATAGAAGGAAAAAATATTTAACATCGGGGAACCGACATGCACGTATACAGTAAGTAAGGTTTATGGATAATACCAGGGTACTTTAAGCTGATCACCTATTGTACTTGTTTTATTAGATTATCAGATGGATTTGTGGTAAATCTAGCAAGACTTCAAAGTCTTGATGGCTACTCAGTGTTGAAGGCTTTTTCATTTGAAAATTTTTGAAATTCTTGAATTTCTTTAGAAGTTCTTCAGTCCTTAGTGACTTATCTTCCGTTACTGTGATAAGATTTGGAGTAAGATCATTGAATTAAAATGTGTTCGCAACATCCATATGCAAGTCCTTAAACTATTTTGATAAGTTACGAACCTTACCCTTATTGTTCACTTTTAATTGCGATATACTTGCTGAGCAAACTTGTTGATCACTCTTGCTTTCCTAACATTTCAGTTAAGACTGAACGTGGCGGTAGCTCCGGAAAGGATAAGGGCAAGGGAAAGGCTATAGAGTAGTCCCGTCCTGCGTTAATTTGAATGTGGTTTTGTTATGTATTCTGACTTAAGACGCTTAGGCGTGTAAGACTTAAATGTTATGCATAACATAGGGTACGATAGGTTAATTCCCTAAAGTACTTGCAGAGAGTGTTTTCAGTCTATGTGATTGGTAAATATTTTAAAGGTTCCCAACTGAATAACTGTTAAACCTTGTAAAAAGTCCATGGTCCTTACGACCACTCAGCATGATGTCAAAGATTTTAAATTAAAGGAATCATTTTATTTCCTGTCTATTCCTATTGCTTCACAATTGTTGATAAAATTGTTGAAGATTCTTAAAAGTTTTTCTTTCTATACATGATTTATTATTCATTGAAATGCTTTATACTTGCTGAGCAAAACTAGTTGCTCACTCTTGCGATATTAAATGTTTTCAGCTAAGTCAGAGAGATCCGAGGGATCAAGAAAGGACAAAAAAAAGGAAAAGCCAAAGAATAGAAAGTAACATATGTATTAGAATATGATTAATAATGTAATATTTTGGTAGTATTTATGTTTTTTTAAGGTTTAGAAACTTGGGAGGATTGTAAGGCATGTAATGTAAATTATTGTATTTACTTTTATGTCTTTAAGTTATGTTTATCGATAGATGTGTAAATGGTGAAGTACAGTGAGCATCATATCCGATGTTTAAAGTAGACGGATGTGGAGACATCACAAGAAAGTTTTGTAATTTTTTCTTATTTAAACTTAATGCTAAAGAAGCGATTGATTATAGATAGTCTTCTTATATATTGTGAAAGTTTTTTGTCAAATTACTATTTCGACGTATGTGTATACATTAGATAGGTAGAAATTAACGATGACTCCACCCTAATTTATTCTATAGTTTAGACTTCCATACTGCTCACAATTCAATTTCGTCATAAATTTGTCGATATATAAATCATTTTCCTTGTAGATATATAGTATTATGGAGTTGACAAAATTCTTGAAAGAGTATTAATGCTAGTGGTCTCAAATTTTTAGTATCAAATGGGTCTCAAATGACATGACATTAAATATTTTAATGATAATTTATGACATAATTAATTACATGAGATCTACCTAACCAATTTTATGGTGACACGTTATTTGAGACACTTTTGAGATTAAAATTTGAGACCTCTAACATTACCCTTCTTGAAATATTTCAAGTACTACTCGAATCATGTGGCACTCAATTAATAAACCTAATAGTATGAAGTTGTGTGTTACCACTGCTCCATGGCTCTTTCGCCTCCAAGGACTTGATTCGCTCCAATATAACCTCTGTTATTCTACCTAAAATAAGTTAATTGAAATTTATCAAAGGAGCATTCTTCCTTAAATTGAGAATGCTCCTTTGATAGATTTCATTTCCTTTTCTTTTTCTTTTTTTCTTTTTTTCTTTTTTACTTTTTTACCTTTTCTCTCTCTTTCCCTTCTCTCGGGTTTTTCAAACAAAACCTTAAAGAATACAGTTAAGCACTAATGTTACGTTTAGATTGAATAAATGGAATAGAGAATTGAATTGAATGATATTTTAGTATCTCAAGTGCATGTTTAATTGGAGAGTGGTGGGTAGTCTTATAAAATAACATGATCGTCATTAGAGTTGAGCAAAAAACAGATAAAACCAAATTACCAAACCGAATCGAAAATTTTTAACCGAATTATTTCAATTATTCGGTTATTTTGCTTAATTTGGTTATAACCATTTAATTATTCGATTTTGGTTTTAAAATTATGCTATTCAAATATCCGAATAACCAAATTAGATATTAAAAAATAATAATAACTTTGTCCTATGTATATGTACTAATATATTCTTAATTTGAAATTATTACACTAGTTTATAAATTCTTATAGTTGTGGATTGTGGTTAAATATTATTTAAAAACTTTAGTGTGAAATTTGAAATGAATTTTTTTATTTGGTAGAAATAAATTTATATTTCAATTATATACCAAATAACCAAATAGTATAATTCAATTTTTAGTTATTCTGTTAATACTAATTTCGAATACCTTTTTGTATAATATTCGGTTATAACCGAATATACAATTCAGTTCAATTATTCTGTTAGAATGATTCTCATTCCACCACGGAATTATTGGGAAAGCTGATGCTTTAGTTAAGGCTGATAACATGAATCTGTGTGATCACCAAAATACAATATTTTTTATTCCGTACCTGCCTGCATTACATTCCCACAATTCAAACACACCATAAGATATTGCAAGGAATTATTGGGAAATGCTGAAGGAATTATTGGGAAATGCTTAAGTTTAAGGCTGATAACATGAATATTTGTGATTACTATATCGTCCCGCATATAGTATTTGATCATTACAAGTACCATGAGAAAAGAAATAGAAACAAATAACCAAGTTAAAGAATAAAGTACAGAATAAAGAACAACAAAATATTTAACCAAGTTAAAGAACAACAAATTACACAATAAACCAACAAAAAAGATATTTATCGCAAAATAAACAACAACAAAAAAGACATAATAAGATATATGATTTGGGACAGCCATCATAAGAATGAACATATATAAGCATTCCTCTCTTCGACAGCAAAACAAGTAGAGATCAGATAACATAGGCACATTGTTGGGAGAAGTCATTTCTGTAAACCAATTTATTGTTGTGAGAAATCATTTCTGTAAACCAAATTTAGCTGACACGGTACTTTCTGTAGCCAAGTACGTTTCTCTTTTTTTGTTTTGCTTTTCAAAATTGTTTGGTCGATGCTCGAGAATCCCTCCCTGCTTGTATTACAATTAAAATATAAAATCACATGTGTAGACGAAAGTTTTACTATTCCTCCGTATACTATGTGCAAAATCAACCGAGTGCTTCAAATGAATTGAGTATCATGTCTAATCCATATTCTATATGCAAATTTGTATTAAATCTCGTTTTGATCGTCTGTAAACATTCACCATCTCATGGATAACAGTAAATGAGAGGGAATTTTCAAGAATGATCCTCTTTCTCGCTCCATATATAACCTGTAGTAACCATTACCTGCCAACCAAAGCCACACCTGCATATATAATAAAAAGAAATAAGGACTGCAGCTTAACAATAAAAGAAAGCAGTCAATAAACCAAGGAAAACTATGTTAACACTTGAATACATGTAGGAATAGTTGACGTGATGCTTTCACTAAAAGGTTTTCAGACAGAAGTAGAAACAAACCAAAATGTCTCCTAAAGATTAATGTCGGCTTCAAATTAAAGTACATATATATATATATATATGTTAAAACCAAGTTGAGATCACACGAGTTGATACTATTTTTGTTGATATTGCTCTGTCTCATATTGTTTGTCACCATAATTTGCACAAATATCGAGGAAAACCCCTTCTGTTTCCATAACTGAAAAGCTATCAACACTTGCTCCAAATCTGTCTTACATTTTAGGGGTTGGTATCAATGGATGACTGCTGCAAAAGAAACTCTCCTTGGAACAAGCTCAAACAAGATGAAAACATATATTGAAATTACAGCTGCTCTTGTAAATGATTCAGAGATGGCTACTTAGAAAGGCAGAACATTCTGCAACACCTTGCTTTTGACAAGGCTAGTCCAGTTTCTACTCTCAGTAAGCCGAAATTTTTTTTTTAAAAAAAAAAAAAAAAAAAAAAATCAACATTACATCTTGTAATGTGTGTATCCTGCCGACACAGCAGCAATTTATAATTACCCAATTCAACTATGTTGACGGACAAACAGTGTTGAGGTTATTAACCGTTGTGATAACTTGATTTATAAAATTATCCATTTGTAAATAAATAAAATAGAAGTAAACTTTGCGCAGTAAAATTCATCACTGCAAATTAGGGAGAACAACAATAAAAGATTAGTTCCAAATTTTACCTTATACATAGCCCTAGCATGCATGTTGTGACAATCCCAAATATGAACTGGAACCAACAAAGCGGCAGCTGTGAAAACCGACCTGAAGTACAAAAAATTGCACCTGGAACTAGAGGAGAAACTCTATATAAACAAACATGTGAGGTTGTAGCTCAGAGCTTATTTAATAGCTGAAGAGGCAGCTGATGCCTCGGTTATTAAAGAGACAGGCTGTCGGGCCTGGAGGCAAGCCCCTATATCAAATGGCCGCAACTCAGATCCATCAAAAAGAAGATTAACACCAGGGTGGATTACTTCCTTGCTGTCCACGTCATCTGATTCAACTTTAGCAGTGCTTATATTAGGGGATTCTTCAATCAGCCTTGTGGCAGCCTCGTATACAGGAGCCAGAGCATATGATCTGGCAGTGAATCAATATGGTAGTTTCAAAATTCAGATATCAGACCCACTTCCTACTATCATTTCTGGTTTAATTTCTAACTGAAGCATTTCGTGTATGGAAAAAAAAAAACACATAATTAATAGAAATATCTTACCAATTCATGAAAAGATCCTAGTGATAAAATAAAACAGTGTTGTAGCATTTAGTGTAGATTTTGCCTCTTGTTCACTCGTGGAACCTTAAGCTTCAAGTAACAGAGCTTAAAATTAGGTTTCAGTCTCATGCTCTAAAGTGCATTATAAGAGTACGGATACAGGTTGTGACTAAATTGGAGCTTGAATAGTAGTGTTTAGCAGCTGGATTTCCCAACATTTGCTTTTCCCTTTAAATTTGTTGGTTTACTAAATTTGTTGGTTTAAAGACTGCATTTTTGTCCTCCATTGATTTCACCAAAGTAAAAGACCAAAAAAGAAGAGGAGGAAAGAAAAGTAAACAGAAGAATAGGATAGTAAAAACTTAGTTGGATACTACTTTAAGCAAGTTGTGATATATGAAACTAACCCACATATAAAGTGCATATATAAGATGCATTATCTATTAGCATTACTCGCACACAAGCATGTTATGTTAGTATCAACTATGACACACCTCAAGATGTTACCATCGAAGCTCAGTACTTCTGTCATGCAACGTTGTCGGTTCGCAAGTTTTAATCTCTGACGCTCACTCATGGCTCCAGAAATCGGAGAAGATGGGTCTACAAGTGGATTCCACCTGCCGCTTGCATAGTTCATAAGATGCCGAGAGTTTTCCTTTGGCTGCTCCTTTTGGTAAAGAAGCCTCGCAGTTGGACCTGTGGCTTGGTACTCTGAGCAGACGTCACGCAACCTTATCCGTAATTCTTGCATTGACTCGTGATGCTCAATAAATAAATTTGATTGAAGTAATTCCGAAGAAACCACACGTTTACATAAATGGTTGCACAATTTTGGACTAAACAGCGGAATACCAAATTCCACACTCAATGGAACCCATTCATACTTCTCATCATCAGGTAAAAAGTGGTCCGACTCACTTTCTTTATAAAGTTTCAATAAGCGAATATAACCAATGGTCCATAACTCTATCTTATCTGCCAGATCAGCTAACAGAGTGTTCAACTTCGATCTTTCATCAGCACATAGACCCAGTTCCTTCCCTATATCAGCAATTGAACCATCAGAGTTCTTCAAAGGCAATGGAACATCAATGGTATTAATTCTTCCACAATCATCAAGGTCGTACCTGCTGAGTGGCTGCACCAGTACAGCAGAGTACTTAAGAACTGAATTTATGCAATGTAAAAGTATACTTCCTTTAACTAAATTCCCTTGGAACTTGCCTCCCAACCCTCCAACTGTAGATCCATCCCAAGACCATATAAGGGCCTTTGCACAACCAGCCAATGGTGCAGGAAGCAATCTTAAACATTGACCTTTCATCAAAACAACTGACAGAGGCCCACTAGCCACAGCTGAATATAGTGCTAGTTTCATCCAAGGTGTCATGGATGAGTGAGAGGGAGGGCCAAAATGAACAGGACCTTTTGGTCCAGGCAAAACTGAAGTATGAGGTAGTGGAACCATGGATACAACAATGTCATAATCGCGAAGGAATAATCGTTCTAAGGTTGCTGGTGAAAGAGCAGCCAGGCTTTCACATCGCAGAATATCCACACGGTATTTCCTAGTTGTCCTAGATGTTTCTTTCCCGATCTCTGAGCCTTCAGCAGAGGCTGATTTCTCGTTGTTTTGAATACTGAGGCCTGATTCAGAAGTCCCGCTTAAGGAATTACCTTCCTCAGATACATTAGCTAATAAATTATCATCACTGGTACTCCTAGTTACACGTTCAGCAATATCAGAATCCACCGGAGGTGTTGACGAATGAATGGAATCATCAACATTTACCCCAGATTCACTCATGCCAGATTGTATTGATTTGCTGGTCAAAGAGATGTCACTAATCAAAGAAGTACTCTCATCAATGCTTGATGATATCATGACACTGTTGTCTTGGTCATCACTAGCAACTCCACCAGATGACAAACACTCGAGAATACATCGGAGGCTAAAAGCATGATTGGCAAATTCCTGCAGTTCACCCTCAAATTTTGTTCCCTCCAATGTGCTGAGATCTTTGCAAAGATCTGCAATGCTAGCATGACCCAGTTTTCCTGCTTCGTATAATGTTACAGCATGAGATTTCAGACCTGCAAAACGCATCAAAAAGCAAGAAACATATTTCAGAAAGACAGGCCTGGCAGATAGTCACATGTATCATGCACTGGTTACAGTTGCAGTGGCCTAATTCCCAAAATAATAAACAAGAGAACAAAGCAAAGTTCCCACAAAACCGAAAAGAAAGGATTAAATTAAAAAAAGATGGCAAACTTACCAAGTCTTCTTACACGTATATCTTTATCTTTAAATTCCATCAACTTTTATAATTTAATTAACAATGACGATGAATCTTCTTATGGGTCTTTTTAACAGGATAAGAATTCAAAGTCCATGAAAGGAGTTGATAGTTGATGACAATTGGCATGCCTGAGGAAACTGGTGGTCATGGAATAAGGCCTTTTGAATGTTACTTTGAAGATTAGAGGTCCGAAAAACTTGGTATCAGTTGTGGTAAATAAAATAGAAATATGTATCCTGAGTTCAGATATATTTTTCTTTAAATTCTAGCATTTGTGACTAATAATTTTGACAAGTTAGCTTCTAGATAATATACTAAACCTACAATGAAAAAAACTCTTACAGGTTAAACAGGTCAAACATTAGACAAGAATTCAAATTCCATCAAATGAAGACTACTGGCATGAAATTGCAACAAATTTGATCAACTCCTTTCTACTTCAATCTTTTTAGGATATAAATTAACTCTTATGCTCTTGAAATTTTCTACACAAAATTTTAAATGTTCTATATGTTTTTCACTTGTTTTTGAGAACAGTGTAATCTTGTCTAAACATAAAACACACTAAAGATTCCATCTATCCATCTTTGGAATACATGTGCTGCTGTGATTAATCCAAAGAGTATTACTGTCCATAGACCTCGAACACTAGATTTAAGTGTGAATTCCAAGATCCAGAAAGGAAAAGAAATGCTTAACATTGATTAACTATCCCCAAGAAGCAGTAGGCAACTCTTCATACCATCGGTTTTCGTCCAAGTCCTAACCATTTTGGGAAGTTCTACTTCTACAGGAAAGCACAGCATTTTGATGAATCCTAAGTTAGCACCCAGTAGGAAACTCGCTTCTAATGAAAGATATACATGAGTGAACCAAAGCTAATCATCTACGAACTCACTAAAAAGTTACATTCCAGGTTGTAGTACGACCACAAAAGTTAAAAGTTAGATCTCACCTAACATGCTAAATGAAGAGGTTTATATCATATAGAAACTAATTATACAAATTTGATACCAAGAAATAGGGATGTCTTCCGATATCAGATTTCACTAAAAATGTAAGGGAGCAATGTCCAGCAGAATCAGGGCTCACTCAAGCAGGTTGAAATGTAACGAGCTCTATGTTGAAGCAAAAGCTCGACTCAATCTGACTCATTCTCATGCATGCTTCTAGCCAAAACAGTCACCGAGTTTGAAATACCATGCTTCAGTCTTGGATGCTTATCATCTCAAGAAGAAGACTAAAGTTGAACTCAATAGATTAACGAGCTCAAAAAGTGCTCGAGCTTTGTTGATTTCCGACTAACCTATAATGCAGCTCAAGTACACTAGTTCCTTGTACAGCTCAGCTGCCAATCACGCACAAATACACTTAAATTTTGCAATGATCATGCCAACAAATTACAATGAATATACAGTATTAAAAATTTAATGCCAAAGAAATGGAAGGAAAAAACACTCCAACGGTTTGTATGAGTAATCCAAATTTAACAGCCATCTCTGCTACAAACACATAGTAAAGAGCACCTTCAGGATGATGAATGTAATTTATTGAATGGAGAATAAGAGGTAAGATACTAAGATGTAAAAAATAAAAAGAAAAAGAACCAACCAGGTGAAACAGAGCCCATCATAAGATACGAAGTTATATTAGCATCAACAACAAAAGCAACACGTGCATAACCAGAACCTGGGCCATAGTTTTCTGTCCCTGAAACATCTCCTTGTTTAAAAGCATTGCCATCAGTCGACATGTTTGTAGAACCCATACTAGCACGAGAACTATCTTCGTCATCACTAAGGGTAATTCTAGGAGTCCCAGGTACAGCTGATTCTTGAAGAATAGATGCAGGGTCCATTAACTTTACTGCCCATCCCAAGCGACAAGCAAAAGATGCAGCAGCCTGCAGTTGAGCAAGGTCGGCCTGTAACGTTGCAGCCAATTCAGCAACAGTTGAGTTCTCACTTGAAACCACAAAAACAGCATACAGCAACCTGTATAATGGACTTTATATCATTAGGATCTTAACTCTCTTCAAAATAAAAAGTTCAAATGAAAAACGAGACAATGTTGTATTAAGACAACTTCCTTACTCCTCAATGGGGTCCTCATATGATTGCTCCCTGTTTGAAACAAACCCTTCAAGCCTGGAAACTGAAACACTGTAAATATCAAATTCTAGACTAAAAAATAGAGATGGAGACAATTATTAACAGCAAAAACTGACTAAGGTAAAATCAAATGATTAAACTGTTTAACTAATTGTCAAACATATTTTCTACCCCAAATGTCTGAACATTCAAATGTGAGGAAAGTCATGTTTTATACTATATATGATGCAGGACAAGCCCAAAATGATTTAGGGAAGGGATAAAGGAGGGTGAAAGAAGTGGGAAAAGGGAAGAAGGATGCCCGAAGGCCACAAAGGCACAATACCTTAAACTCATATCAATATATTAGAGACTGTATTCCAAACGTGGAAATTACATCCTTTACATAGACTATAACAAACTTTAATTCTAATAGAAGTTAGTTAACCTAATTTAATAAAGAAACAAACTTCTAACTGATAACCTAAAATCATCTAACTATTTTAATTAAAAGATGTACACTAATTACAATTAATTTACCCCTAAAAATAATACAAAATAATTGACAATCAAGTTTTCACTTTCATATCCAGTTCCTCATCATTCTCCTTTCTATTGAGAAAAACTCATTCTCAAGTTTTAAAGTGAGGTAGGAATAGGATGATGGGACATGAGGAAAATGCAGTCCTCTATCGAAGGCTTGAAGCTTAAATATTCCACGCTACATTGCTAGTAACATAATCTTCAGAAGTAGCATTGATAAAAGTAAGAAATTCACATGTGCATGTGAACCAAAGGGGCCATCTGGATAAATAAAAGCTCTGTGTTTGACCTGAACTTTGGATTCCTCTTGGCGTTCAACTTTGATTATTTCTTGGACATATATTTATACATTAAGAGTCATCTTTGGATATTCAATTTCTCCAAGATCCCATCAACATGTGAAAGTTCTTGTCCTTCTTTACTCTATACGTTGTAACAAAGGTCCCAAAGAGTTGCTTGAAGTCTTTTCAATTCACTATTTGTTTCCGCACAAGAATTATTGGAAGACACAAGTGTATTCACCACCTTGACCTAAAAGAATTTAGATCTCCTTTTTCTTTTCTTTTTTTAGTTTATCTCTTATGGTCTTACTGAAGGATATAATTAAATAGGAGTTAAAAAAGACTTTTCTGGATGGGTTTTTTTTTGGACCAACTGTTTCTCGATGATCTTGCTGAACAAATAGCTAAATAGAGGTAAAATTGATAAATAATGAAAGCTTAGGGTAACTTTTGAAAGATGCAGTATTTTGGTGACTGGGAGCTGAATTGGAATTGAATCTTTGAGGTACTTAACAGAAATAGGGTAAAATAGATTTAATACAATATCTCCTATCTATGCACTAACACAGCAAACAACCGGAAAAAAGGGGTTAAAGAGAAAATGCTAGTTAATGGCAGGGTAGGGACAAACAACGGGGTTGGCAGCAGCAAGTGGGGAAGGATGGAGGACCTATGGTGGTGGCAAGGCAAGGCTTCGACATTGCCGATGGCGGCGGCAAGATCCTTCTTCTCTTCCCTCTGCCTTTTTATCCCTGGTTTGTGCCCTGTTGAGACTTGAGATGGTACTTGTGGCAGAATTAATAATCAAGTTATAGAACAATCATTGCAGCGAACACTGGTCGAAAATGCTACTCCTACACCAATCTTCTTCAGTGGTATCTAGATGTGTTGTTAAAAGGGGGAGCAAGACTAGACAAGGCTGACCATCGTCATTGCTAGTCTTACTCTTGCTATCAGTTTCTTCTTTCGCTTCCAAGTATATGACCTCTTGCTCTTTGTTCAGGAGTAGCAAAAGCAATCAATGATTCCTAATCTGGACAGGTCACCAATCTGTTTGGCACAATGGCTCAATTCGGGTTGAGTATAAGTTGACCAGCGACTATTTTGTGGGTTTAATGTCTAGGTATTTTTTGGTTGAATTGGTCTGATGGTTTTTTAGTAGAATTTGATGTTGTGTGGGCATGACACACGACTCTGGCGAAGGTGGTGCCGCCCAAGGGAAGGGTTCAGACCTTCAGGGAGGGTTTCTGTAGGGTTTTGGTAGAGTTCTGACGGTGAACAATGACTTCCAACTGTGATTTAATTTAATACCAGACTTTTCAGCTCAGATACCGTAGTGATGTTAGACGACAAATTGATAGATGAAAGATAACGAAAAAGATAGATTTTTGCGCATCTCCGCACAGAAATAATAGCGTGGTTTGAGATCACCCTACCCAGATCACTCGCATCGAACACGTGAATTCACTCGAATATCAATAATCAATAGTCTGAATAATAATTAAACTTGAGAATTACATAGTAAAAAATCTGTAGTGAGATGACAAAATAACATGAATACCCTTAACGGATTAGTTATTTTTATGGACTAAGTATGTACTAAGTCCCTCTCCTCCCTTGACCCATATAAAAATTATTTTAAAAAATTAAAAAAAAAAAAAAAAAAAAACCACTAAAGTTGGGCATCCAAAAAACACAAAAATACTAAAATACCCTAAAAATTTAAACAAAACTCTTAAATTACCCTAATTCCGCAAATATTAATAAAAATCCTAATCACATAAATTACTACCCAATTAAAAATCATAAATAGTAAATTAGTATATAAACACTTACAGTTGTCCTCATCACCAAACCAATATGACACAAATATATAAGCATTCCAAAATATTTGACCTTGTGTAAGAACACAGCAAGAATTATTTAACATGTAAAATACACCAAGTATATGCATACGGAGTGCGCCAATAAGGCAATAAGATAGATAAACAGAATAACTATTAAGGATGCAAATATGGTATTTATTTTAAATTTTACTGCTCATGAATTACCTTTAAAACGGTCATCAGCATAAACAGGAACATCAAAGTAGATCAGTCCCCGTCGGTAAAGACCCTTTACAATTTCAGGATCAAAAAGAATGAATGCATTTGCTTCCTCCTTACAAACTTTATCGATTGTTGCCATTTCTTCTTCTGAAAGTTTCTGTATGCAAGTAGAAGAGAAGTTAACAAATTCGATAAAAATCATACAAATTGAACTGGAAATCTGCAATGAGAATTTTACATGCATAAGGAAATATGACTCATGGACACTTGCTGCAGCACATATGACCAACTGACTTTAGATACACCACCTTAGTTAGTTACAAATCTCAGTTTGAAGGACTGCTAGAGACTTCACCTTAAATTCTTCAAGTGTAAAGTTGACCAAACCAACTCCCCACCATGGCTCGATCTGAAAGTCCACAGGTTGTGTCGGCAATAGTTCTTTAGCAATTGACTTGTTCAGCTTCCACATGATTTTCTAGATAGAAACAGAAGCGTTGGTAAATAATAAAACAGTCGATGAAATGAAGCTCACTAGATATGCATGTGTACGGAAAAATAAATAAATTGTTGGAACATAGTATTTTAGTCTTAGAGCAACAGTTGTCATATATTTAGGAATGTCTCTTGATAGTTAAACTAACCTTTAAATTTTGGCTTTGTTTTCACTTATCGAAACGAATACCAAATTCTATAGGTTAGGTCAACAATTAAGAGACAACTCCCAAATATATTACAGCAGAATCAGACAATTACAGAACAGCCAAGAAAAAGGGTTTCAAACACAAAGTTCAACTCAGTGAGTAACAAAAAGCATTTTCACAAGAACAGAAGAATTTGTTTATGAGCCAAGTCATTTGATCAGTATACGACACACCAAAACTAGCACCTTATATTAGTTTTTTTGTTCATATTACTTAACATGCATGAATATACCTCATAATGAACATGTACACAGATGACATAAATTAGACTTGCGAGTTTATATGTTGAGAAGTATATTATAAGAACTCTAGAATAACCTTCGGCAACTGCATACAAGTTTGTACATTACGAATTCTTATGCAGTACCTTAGATCTGCACTTGTTCATGATGTCAATAAATTCATTTCTACCTATCCCTGTAAGCCGCAAAGCATCTGCCGCGCTAAAATTTGGGATGCTGTCATAAGGTTGCTCTGCAGATATTATGAATATAAGATTAAGATGAGACATGACTATAATGGAATTAAGTATTGATGTATCATGCCTTAGAGATTTTTAGAGCATAACAAGTCAAATAGTCAATATATAGCTAACCGAGAACTGAAGATCATATTACGAGGTAGTGAATAAATAAGAGCACACTATGTAAAATTAAATTATGAAGCAGACAAAGGGCACACTGATTCACAGTACACCCAAAGAAATATGAATTTAATCATGAGAGACACTATTTATGATATGAGTGACTAACCATGGACTATGGATCACATGAATCTTCTATTGTTTGTACAATTAGTTACGAATTTATTTAAAGCAATTGCCATGCATCACATGGCCCCTAGGAAACAAGGAGTCAGATTTGAGGATTTGGTTTCGCCATACGGGGAGTCGACAGTCCGCAAATCTCAGATTATGGGATTTGGTTCCGCCATACGGGGAGTCGACAGTTCGCAAATCTCAGATTATGGGAACTCAGGGATTCAGCACATATTTACATATTAAATCAATTTTTTTTATACACAGATAATGTTATATATATATATATATATATATATATATATATGCGTACATTAAAACTTCAATATTAATTCATGATAAAATGTAAAAAAAAAAAAATGAAGAAACACAAATTCTGTAGACTAATCTACAATTAGGACTTAGGAGATATATACTAATTAATTCTTAAACTAATTTCATAAATAGTATTAGAATATAAAACATTACATTAATTAGTATATTATATAGTATTTAATATTTTCAATCATTAAAAGAACTACTGAAGAAACCTTAGAAGAATCCAAAAGAATCCATGAATCTGGATCGCCAACCTACAGAAGAATCTTTGCTTCTTAGCGAGGCACACATCATCTGATATAGGGTTACAGTACAGTGACATCTTAAAATATTCATGACCTTTGTTTTTCTCTTGTTTGAAAAAGTAGAAACTGTCAGTAGTCTTACTCTTCATGATATCTAAACAAGCAGTCACAAACTTCTGCTTCAAGGGCACTGATCTAATACGTATTTGAATGTAACTGCATGGGGTCCGTTGCACAACCACCGAGTAAACTATTATCAATCCAAAAATCATTAAATGATGGAGTCTACTAGTCTAGCAGTATATCCCATTGTCTGTTTATGTATTTTGGACACAAAGCCATTATATCCACTAATGCAGCTTGTAGCAGGAAAATTTAAAATCACATACTTATTCGAAAGAAGCATCTGATGAAGGTCAATTAGGACAAATGGAAGGAGAGTTTTGGGATATTAGATAATCTTAATAACACAATTGATAACTTTTTACAGTGAAAATGTACTTGATAACACATAAGTAGCTTCTAGCTACCACTTAAAGAATTAACTTTGCTCAACGAAACTTTAAGAAGGAAAAGACAATGAATTTCTCTCTATAACATTTTTGGTGAAAGATAAATATAATCTAATCAGGAATAAAGTTTTTCTGCTAAAAGATTTAATGTTATACAACTTTAATCTCTTAGCATGTCACAGAAAAATTTAGTTTTAGACCAAAAATACCTTTATATACTAAAACTTCTCAAAATAAAAACTACTTTCACCATGAGTGATACATGGATGCACTTTTTAGGAACACGTACATACTAATTTGAAGTAACAATAAAGTACCATTTTTCATGACTTCGAATATCATGTCGCAATAGTATCTGAATGGAGACAACCGCATTACACGGCAAACATACTCCGCAAGGTGATAGGGAAACAGCTGCAAACAAAATTAAAAGGAGAAAAATAATTTACTTGCATCCCTATAATATAAGAGAAGATAAGAGTGAAATCTACACCACTAGTAATAAAATGACCTCTGTAGCGTAGCATAACAAAAAAGGCTATATAGGGATGAACAGGACTTTTTTGTATAATGGTGTTTTAGGCATATCTAGATTGTTAAGATAAAGCACTTCAAAATATTCAACATCTCCAAAATCAGTAAAATGCTAATTTGTCGAAAAGTCCCGGCACAAGAAATATAACGGGGATGGGGATGGGGATGGGGATGGGGATGGGGCATTGGATAGGTAACCCCCAACCCTGCCCCCACCCTGTAGTCATTCCTATATATTCTATAAAATTATTTTAGGAAATAAGGCAAAAAAGGAGGTATATATTGCTTATCAAAAAGAAAAAGAAAAAAAAAAAGCAGACATATGAGGTAGAAGGTGGAACGTGAAATCCAACAATTTTCAATCGAGAATCCATTCTAAGGCAAAGCATAAAATATTCACATAAAACTGTATTTGTGAGAACAACTTGTCTGGATATTGATAAAGCAATTATATTTCAATGAAATACGCACCGCTAGATTCTTTCGCAAGTAACGCATCATATCTTCATAATATTCACCTTCTTTGTATACCTTGCGAACAAAAGAAGTGTTCCATTGGAGCCTTTTCTTTATACAATGCTCAATTATCCTACATGCCAGCATGTAATAGGGGAAAGACATATCGTAAGAAACAACAGAACCAATTCAATGAAATTAAAAGGTAAGATCATACAAGCACAAAGGAGGATAAAATTCATGAGATACAATTGATATAATGGCATTTTGCCAATATAAAATGTCAATATTTCACACCTGGCTACAAATTCAACTGACCTCTAGATACTAAAAGTCTAAAACATTTAGTTCATCTATCCATATTCTAAATCAAATCATTGGAAGCTTCATATGTATTGAGTAAATTATATAAGACCTATGCTGCCTTTGACCCAAGTAAACAAAACTGCCAGTGTTAGAAAAGTTTCCTTCTTGGACATATATGTTTCATCCCATCAAATAGGCTAATGGATATACAAGTCTCCCACATTCCCACTTTATTAAATCCCACCCATAACAGCTTTATACATAACAGCTCTTTTTTGAAGTTCACTAACTTGTGTGACTAGCAAACTCTTTATAAATAAATATATACAAAAATTATTTATAAAACAAAAGGCCATCAACAGAGGTTTAATATGCAATTTTTTGGGGGAGGGTAACAATCAACCACAAACCTTTTCATAAAACATATACATAGTATCAAATATGTTTACACTTTACAATACAGAATGCTTCAAAATATTAAACAAGGCTATTCAGATTACATTTCAGCATAACAATGTTTGGGCTAAAATTGTAGGAAAGGTCAGGATCTCCAACCTGGTTGTCATAACAGATTAAATACAAACACAACTTATTTATGTGTCATAACTTGTATCTTTGATAAATTCTGAAGAAAAACAAAACATAAATTATATAGACACACATGCACATATAGGATTAGTATTGAATGTGAGCCATACAGGAATCCCATATATACAGAGAAAACTTAGATTATGCATTTGGAAATAGATTGCCAATTTTAAGCTAGTCATTCCACCCCTATAGTCTATAGACCACTGACAAAACTACTCAATGAAACTTATCATATTTTCATATTTGGTTCTCCCAGTTATAACAAAACTACTCAGTTTATGAAACCATATTTTCATATTCTGTTCTCCTTGTTATAAGTCACAGAGCACATATAAGAAATTCCAACAATACTTCTAATTTCAAGCACAATGTCATTTTAGCTCCTAAGAAAAACATAAGTAGCACTGAGATTATTAGAACTCACGTTCTTTGCCATTCATCCTTGGAATTCAAAGTGGCCTGAAGTCGCTTTGGAAGACTCTCCCAAGGGCATTCTTCCTTGATTGCTTTCAAAATCAACTGTTCCTCAATAGTCCCCCGAGCATGCAACATACTACCAAATCACCCAAAGATACTTACTGGGCACCCCTTAGTCCTGCAAATTAACCAGCCACAATAAACAAAATCGCCAACTAGAATCAACTAAAACACCATTTGGCTACTTCCTTTAATGCCAATTGCATACCATAAAGTCCACCCAAACACAGCACAGATTTTAACTTATTTTATCATTTTTGCAATCTATATAACAAAATACAAATGATTTTGAATTTCCCGCTCATCTAATAAATCATCTGAGCCATCCAAAGTTTGACATAAATCTGACCGTTCATTATTTTCTCCTTCTTTATTTCCTCTTTTTCAACATTTTTCTTCTCCTTCAAACCCTATCTTCAATACCTTCTTCTTCTACATTTTTTTTTTCTTCCGACAAAAATTAGTGCCAGAGGCACGGGGTTACCGCTAGTGATATATATGATTTGGAGAGCTAACCCACCCAAATTGTACCGGATCAAGGCGTATTTGGAACTGATTTTTGGAGCAAAACGACACTAATTATTCAAATGAATGAAAGGGAAATATAAGAGATGGATCGATTTACCTGAATTTGGTAGAGGTTGCAGTTGAAATTGGAGGGGATCACGCTAGGGTTTGAAAATTTGCTAATGCAGAGATCTGAAGAAGTCGAATTCTCAGCTGGCAGGCTTGAGAATTATTACAGTCTGGTGGGCCCTAATCTCTCCGCTCGTTCTGATTCGTTGTCGTTGATGGGGTTCGAAGAACCCACCTTTATTAATCAAGTGTGAAGTATTGAAGGAATTATTCTACGGCAGTTTCAACCTTGTAATTGTTGGGATAAAAAAAAAAATGTTGATGTTAATGTACTAGTCCTAACCTCTTTTTTGTGGGTAGTATTTACTACCTTTATGTTTACGTTTGGACGAATGAACAAAATAGAGAATGGAATAAACAACAGAATGATTCATTTTATTTTTGATTAAAATGAGTCAATTCATATTTTTTCTTAATACTATGGTTAGATTAGAAGAATGGAATTAGTTAAGGAATATAATAGAGAAGGAAATGTAACAATGAGTTAAATGTTTCATTTCATTTCTTGTTAGAATAAGTCATTTCATATATTCACCCGAATAAAATTTATAAATTTTGCAGGAGCAGGAATGACTCATTTCACTTCAATAGAACAACCAAACACAATTTTTTCATTTCATAGGAATGAGTCATTCAATTTTCAACTTAATTCCTACAATCCAAACATAGTAGAAGGAATAAAATTCATATTTTTTCGGAATGGGAATCGTGCAGTCCATTCTAATATGACAATCAAATATAATTTTTTTTATTCTTAGAATGAGTCATTCTATTTCTACCTTCATTTATGCAATACAAACGTAGGGAAAATGATATATTAACTAAAAAATTTAAAAGCACAATAGCTTTTCTTCCCTGCCTATTTTCGTCCAAGTCGTTGTCTGAATCGGATCTGGCGTGATTTTCATCCAAGTTTGTCGTTGTCTATTAGCTTTATCAATTTATCAGTCATGTGATGCCTCTCTCTCTCTCCCTCTTCATCCTTCACTCATCATACCTATTTTTTTAGAATTTCTCTACTTTGAACCCATACCTATAATCTTTGCCTCCGGGATTATGGGCAGTGAAATATTTGTAGCCTTGCTTTGAACCTAAACTTGTAATCTTTGCCTCCAAGTGTCTCTCAATTTCTCCAACATCTTTTTCTTAAGTGTTTAACTTTTCAAGGTATCAATCAGATGAAGGAGTTCCATCAACTCCATGTAATATTTTTTCTAAAATATATTGTTGTATTATGCAAATTGTTTATGCTTACCACCAATATTTGTCTTCATTTTATACAGGGTTGTAGATTCAAATACCCAATTTTACACTTCCCTCTCCTTCACTAACTTCCTACGTTGAGTATAATAGTCTCATAACTTGAATTTGATGTGAATATTATTTCAGGTTTTGGTGTTACAATTGTTACTTATTTTGGCTGACATTATGCACTTTAACCATTTGAAATAATGTCATAGAGTGTGTTATTCCCAAAAACACTTGAGAGAATTTAAAAGGGGGGTTGAATAGATTCTTTAAAATTTCTTTTAAAAGATTAATTACCAAATAGTTAAGCAAGTTAATTTTACTTGATTTGCATAGCGGAATATAAGTTTGAAAACCCCTTCAAAGATTGAAAGAAAATCACAATTCTAAATTTACTGCACACTGTAGAAAACTAGTCATAGGATAAAAACGTAGAATAACTGAAAAAGTAAATATACATAAATTAAATGGCACATATATTTTTAAGAGATTCGGAGCACAAAAGTCTCCTAGTCCTCTCTTCTACTCCTTAAGTATGGATGATCCACTAAGGATGGTTTACTATAACTAGAGGTTCACTAAGCACTAATACAACAATGTTATTCATAAAGAATCAAACAAGTCATTAAGACCTGGTTATAATGGATCACTAAGATCAATACAAACACTAAGAAAAAGATGTTATTTGAGGTGATGTTAAGTAGCGTTAAGTGCTTCTTCAAATGTCTTAGTAACAATCTGTGTTCTTTTAGAATCGTAGAGTGGAGCTTTGAGAACTTGGACTTTCAGCACTTTATTTCTTGATAGATCGTTAATTGCAATGCTTGAGGTTATAGCCCTTTTATAGAGTCCTATTAGAATTTTTCCCATTAAATTATTACCATTGCTCCATTTTGTCTAGGACTTGTCAATTTTTTGAT
Source organism: Aralia elata (assembly GCA_034770075.1). NCBI lineage: Eukaryota > Viridiplantae > Streptophyta > Magnoliopsida > Apiales > Araliaceae > Aralia > Aralia elata. Next base: position 40,009,655 of record CM068377.1, read on the forward strand.
TCTTTGACTTTAAAATGTTGTCTATTTGGACTATCTCATGTTGTTTTTCTACAATACTGTGAATAGTATAGTAGCAGATGTAGACACCCAAAATTTGTGTATCTTTTCTCTAACAATGACAAGATGGTAAAAGTATCATTTCACCTCAAGGCCAAGATATCTAAGCAAGATTGCAAGGCTCAGGACAAATGTTCGGAGCCCCCACGATGACCTCCGAGCAACAAACTATACAAGGCAAGACGAGTGACTAGCAGACATTTATGGAAAGAGGGTTTTCCCCTTTTTCTCTATCTTCTTGAATTCGAAATTGATCAAACTTGATGCATTGTGTAGCTCTCGAAAAGAGCTTTCTGGATTGGTATGACACGCTTGCTAACTCTTCCCGATTTGAAAGTTATGGATGTTTTAACGCGCAACACGAAAACTGAGGCAGGTGGGCCCCACCCTAGGCCAGGCGCAGGTAGACCTGCGGCAGGCCTAGGTGCCTATATAAGACAATTTTTTACTCATTTTTTAGGAGGATGAGACATTTTAGAGAGAGAAAAGTGTTATCTAGAGAGAGAAATAGAGAAAAGGGAGAAAAAACCCTCTCTAAATCCAATATAGATCTAGTTTTCTCATCAAATTTTCTTACCAATTTAGAGTCAAGCCTTCAATATCAAGCTCGAGGAGGAAGAATCTATTACTCCCAAGGTGAAAGATCTCACATTTATGTTAAATATAGTCCAGATCTAGCTTAGATCTTGTTTATTTTGTAAATTGTTGTTATTCTGTAAATTGTTGTGCTTGGGCTTTATTTGTTTTCTAATTAATTTCTCATTAAAGGCTCTCATAGCATCCCAGATCATATCTAGAGGTGTATAAATCCTATTTTTAGGATTATGGATGGTTAGAGAGGATTTCTCGCGGATGGAATCTCCTCCTAACTAGCTGATGATATCCTTTTGATAATTTATTGATTTTGACTTTGATTCGACTCCTTTTTACCGGATATTTTACTTGGGAGTTGTTTTATATTAACTTCTAGGTCACCTAAATATCATAGATTCATATCTAGTGGTGAGGAGATCCCACGTTTTGGCCGGTGAGGAATTTTCACGAATAGAATATCCTTATAGCCAATCTGGGATATATTTTCGATTAGATCTTAATTGCGTTATTTTTGTGACACCCCCACATCCGTATACTTTCAAACACAGGATATGGTGCTCACTGTACTACTTCATCCACACACATCTATCTAATAATCTTAAAGACATGAATGTAATTACTATATTATTACAATATATCATTGTCTAATCCCAGGTTCTAAGACCTTTACATTCTTTAAAATATAATATTATGTAGAATATTATATCATTACTAATTATTATAATTAATACATAACATCCTCTAATCGCTCACTTTCCTTTCCTTTTATCTTTCCTGGAACCTTCGGCCTGCTCGGGCTTAGTTGAAAACATTTAATTTAAGCAAGAGTGAACAACAATTACTCAACAAGTATAAACAGTTGAATCACCTTTCTCTGAAATCTTCAACAATTGAATAATAAGTGTGAAGCAATTCGAATAAATAGGAATAATAATTTTCTTTACTTTAAACATCTTAACATTCATGCTGAGAGGTCATTACGACCGAGAACTTTTCTTTTCAATAAGGTTAAGCAGTAATTCAACTGTAAACCGACATTCTTCGAGCACGTTAGGGGATCAGTGATGAGTGGGTTAAAAACCTACGAATCGGGTATGTTATATATCCTCTAATTGCTATTTCTTCGGAATACCAGATTCGCCAGGCTCAGTGGAGATTTTGCATATCCAGCGCAGGGCGCGCTGCTTGAATAGGAAGTCTGGAGCGGGGCGCGCCGGTCGTCGGGGAAAAAATTGTTGATTTTGTTTTCTGTTTCCAAATTGGGTTGTAATAGGAGATTTGGTTGCTTTATTTGTTAGGGTTTCTAGGAGGATTATAAATACTAAATTATAACTTGAATTGAAGAGATTTTTTTTTACTACAAGAATTGGAGACCAACTAAGGAGGTTAAAAGATTGGATTAGAGAACGAGACTAAGGAGATTAGAGATTCCCACAAGAGTTTTCTTCTTTTCTTTATTTTCATTATCTGTAACTTTGAATGTTTTTCATGTTTGAGATGATGGTTTTTATTGAGATGATGGTTTTTATTAAGATGATGAACTAATTTTCTAATTAGGGATACAATGGAACCTTTTGCTATGCATTAATTTAATTGTCTCTATTTATACTTATTAATTCTATTAAGTTGTTTATCATATCTTATGCTTAATTTATTAATTGTATGGCTAGCAGTTAATTTGATATTGTAGATGGAATTGAAAGAGGAAATCTATTATTAGATCTGGATGTGATAACATATGAATTTGTTGATTCTTTCTAGAATAACATAATAGTGTATAAGATGAAAATACCTATATGCCATGCGTAACTTGATTAGGAGTTTGTGCTTAATAAATCTATTTTAAGTGTCTTGCATGAAAATAGCAATATAACTGAAATATGTCTTTTTGTTAATCATTGGAAGATGTTAATAAATTGATAGGCAATCTTAGTTAACAATTCATTGGATTAATAAAGTAAAAATTGGATAAAGCGATTATTGCAACGCAATTAGAGAAATTGTATTCATAGACTTTAAACATCTGGTGATAAATTCTTGTTAGTTTAGTTTAAATATAGTTTTAAATATTTTAATCTCAAAATCAATTTTGGTGACCGTTTAAATAAAAGTAAATTGGTAATAATTTGATATTTAGAATAGTTATTAGTACTTGTTCTCTGTGGGTTCGACATCATTCTTATCTCTATATTACTTGATTGACCGTGTATACTTGCGCGTAATTGTCATTATATAAATCGGACAACAATCAGCCTATTGTACTCAATATTGTGCACAACATTATATCTTAAATGACTATATGCGTTTATTTTGGCACCTCACAGCCTTGCTGAAATTTTCGACTAAAATACCCCCAATATTAAGGTTATTCATCTCAGACTTATATCGGAGTCTGTACCAAAACAATTCGATTTGGATAGCTCTACTTAACATCAATAATCTTTAAAGAATTTTTATCAATTCAATATCTCATCTTAACATTTGTCTAGCCGAAACAAATGGTATCGACATACTTCATAATACAGTTCATGAATAATAAAACTTTAAAAGTTTGAACAGTTCAATGATAGAACATTTCTTATCAATAACACATAAATGCGTAAAACTTGCACAACAATAGAAAATATTTACACAGAATAATAAACTTACACAAATATTAGCAGACTAGCAAATGCCAGAAATCTTGCTCAATTACGTAAATCAGACAAGAATTAAAAACTTGCCGGATGAGCTCTTTATAAATTACGCTATATCGCTCTTCAAATGACCTACACAATTTAATTAACATCGACATACTAATTAGCCATATAATGACTCCATATATTGGTCTATTTTATTTTATTTCGTATTTCACGATGCTCGTTTCATTAGAATCGGAACACTTTGTAAAAACCCAAGGATTTTGATATATTAAAATAAGAAATTTTACGTATAAATTTTTTTTTATATAATAAAATTATTTTTATTATATATTAAAGCAAGTATGGGAATGTGTGCAAGGAAAAAAATGTGAATATGTAATATGTATATATATATATATATATATTTATTTCATATATGGTTTCAAATAAATTTCTTATTAAAGAAATAGTTGATATTTATAAATTATATTCTATATTAAAGATATATTATTATTTATTTTTCATAAAAATATGATTAATATATTATTTTTCATATGGAGATTTTGCATATCCAGCGCAGGGCGCGCTGCTTGAATAGGAAGTCTGGAGCGGGGCGCGCCGGTCGTCGGGGAAAAAATTGTTGATTTTGTTTTCTGTTTCCAAATTGGGTTGTAATAGGAGATTTGGTTGCTTTATTTGTTAGGGTTTCTAGGAGGATTATAAATACTAAATTATAACTTGAATTGAAGAGATTTTTTTTTACTACAAGAATTGGAGACCAACTAAGGAGGTTAAAAGATTGGATTAGAGAACGAGACTAAGGAGATTAGAGATTCCCACAAGAGTTTTCTTCTTTTCTTTATTTTCATTATCTGTAACTTTGAATGTTTTTCATGTTTGAGATGATGATTTTTATTGAGATGATGGTTTTTATTAAGATGATGAACTAATTTTCTAATTAGGGATACAATGGAACCTTTTGCTATGCATTAATTTAATTGTCTCTATTTATACTTATTAATTCTATTAAGTTGTTTATCATATCTTATGCTTAATTTATTAATTGTATGGCTAGCAGTTAATTTGATATTGTAGATGGAATTGAAAGAGGAAATCTATTATTAGATCTGGATGTGATAACATATGAATTTGTTGATTCTTTCTAGAATAACATAATAGTGTATAAGATGAAAATACCTATATGCCATGCGTAACTTGATTAGGAGTTTGTGCTTAATAAATCTATTTTAAGTGTCTTGCATGAAAATAGCAATATAACTGAAATATGTCTTTTTGTTAATCATTGGAAGATGTTAATAAATTGATAGGCAATCTTAGTTAACAATTCATTGGATTAATAAAGTAAAAATTGGATAAAGCGATTATTGCAACGCAATTAGAGAAATTGTATTCATAGACTTTAAACATCTGGTGATAAATTCTTGTTAGTTTAGTTTAAATATAGTTTTAAATATTTTAATCTCAAAATCAATTTTGGTGACCGTTTAAATAAAAGTAAATTGGTAATAATTTGATATTTAGAATAGTTATTAGTACTTGTTCTCTGTGGGTTCGACATCATTCTTATCTCTATATTATTTGATTGACCGTGTATACTTGCGCGTAATTGTCATTATATAAATCGGACAACAATCAGCCTATTGTACTCATATTGTGCACAACATTATATCTTAAATGACTATATGCGTTTATTTTGGCACCTCACAGCCTTGCTAAAATTTTCGACTAAAATACCCCCAATATTAAGGTTATTCATCTCAGACTTATATCGGAGTCTGTACCAAAACAATTCGATTTGGATAGCTCTACTTAACATCAATAATCTTTAAAGAATTTTTATCAATTCAATATCTCATCTTAACATTTGTCTAGCCGAAACAAATGGTATCGACATACTTCATAATACAGTTCATGAATAATAAAACTTTAAAAGTTTGAACAGTTCAATGATAGAACATTTCTTATCAATAGCACATAAATGCGTAAAACTTGCACAACAATAGAAAATATTTACACAGAATAATAAACTTACACAAATATTAGCAGACTAGCAAATGCCAGAAATCTTGCTCAATTACGTAAATCAGACAAGAATTAAAAACTTGCCGGATGAGCTCTTTATAAATTACGCTATATCGCTCTTCAAATGACCTACACAATTTAATTAACATCGACATACTAATTAGCCATATAATGACTACATATATTGGTCTATTTTATTTTATTTCGTATTTCACGATGCTCGTTTCATTAGAATCGGAACACTTTGTAATAACCCAAGGATTTTGATATATTAAAATAAGAAATTTTACGTATAAATTTTTTTTTATATAATAAAATTATTTTTATTATATATTAAAGCAAGTATGGGAATGTGTGCAAGGAAAAAAATGTGAATATGTAATATGTATATATATATATATATATTTATTTCATATATGGTTTCAAATAAATTTCTTATTAAAGAAATAGTTGATATTTATAAATTATATTCTATATTAAAGATATATTATTATTTATTTTTCATAAAAATATGATTAATATATTATTTTCATGATAAATGTATATTTTAAGAATGATTATTAATATTATTATTACTTGGATTATTTCTTTATAATATGAATTTGTAAGATTAGTCAATTTATTTTAAATTGACTAGGTATGGTAAATGTGGTAAAGTGACATTACGGATCAAAACCCTAAATTGATCTATGGTCATGTATTTTAATTTTAAATAGAATTATTGTGGTAATTATATTTAAAAGGATTTATGTTTATATAATGAATATATGAACAATCAGAATTTATTTTCTTATGTAAATTCGAATACTAAATATACTATTGATTATATTTATATGTGAATGTCTGAATATATATTATGGATATTAGTTTTAAATATAATTAATGATATAATTATATTTAAAATAAAGGAATATGTATTTTGGATATTAAGAATTTGTTTTGTTTAAGTAATTTAAATATTAAATATAGTAATTAATTATATTTGTATTTAAATGATTATGTGGATAATATGTGATTAAAGAAAATGATTAGGAAACCCTAATTTATAATTTGGGGATCCTAACAATATCAAGAAACCCTAATTTTCAAATTACAAAACCCTAGTTACATTAAAAACCCTAATTTTTGAATTATTATGTCTTAATTAAATTTTTATTTAATTCCTAAGTTAATTTTCTTAAACCCAAAAATTATTGAATTAGCATTAGGGGTTCAAATCTATTGATTAAACTCTAGATTCAAGTACCATGGACAAGATTACCCTTAAATGTATTTATTAGTTTACTAAACTAACCTTTTTTTTCATTTATTTTAATTAAAGATATGCAAAATCTTGTCAAATCCATCCTAGATCTCATGACTCATCACTCTAAGATCTCCCATGTGCTGAAATCTCTTTCATTCAGCCGAATTTTGACAGCTAGCACCAGCAGATTCAATGAATCAAATGGGATAAGGATTAGAAAAAAGAAAAAGAAAGCAAACTCTCATTTTATTTCCCAACACAAGCCAAGCTTCTCTTTTCTCTCTCTGAACCTACGAAATATACTCTCAACATCAGTCTCTAAGAAGCCAAAAACCTTCTCAAGCCTTACAAGATCAGAACACCAAGATTAAATCAAATTTTTTTCATAAAAGGTATAAAATAAAAACCCTCATGCTAGATCTTCTGATCTTTATTGAAAGTGATGTTTGAATGTTAAAATATGTGCTATAGTAAGTATATTGATGATCTGGGTTGAGAAACAACGTTTTCATAACATCAAAACGCTCGAAATCAAAGATTTTTCAAAACTGCCAAGAACCCTAATTTTAGCTTTGACAGGCCAAAGTCGGGGGCTTTAATTCTCAACCTGTTCATGATATGTTGTGTTTAAGTGTTTGTATGTGTTCTATGCAATGATCTTAGTATTCTGCAATTGGAATCATGCTTATATCATGTCTAGATTGTGAGTTATTGTTGGTCAAAACCCATTGACCGAGCATGAACTCTGTTTCTAGGTAACCCAGAAAGTTCATAAGCGTTATGACATGTTTTTCCAAGCTTCAGATCTGCTTCGTGTTATGTTATTTGATCATGAAAGTGCAATATTTTGTTCTTTGGTGATGAGGGCATCCTTGGCTCTGGAGCGATTGACATCCATAAAGTGGATCCTTTGTGTATGTCGGATGGTCCCGTGACGAGAGCTCGGGCTAAACGTTTCAAGGAAAGCAATAATGGGTTGATTCAAGGCATGTGGAGCGAGGATAGATCGAGTGTGGACCCGGATTCTAAGGATTTACATTTAGTCATGATGATACAAACAAACATGCCACGGTTGGAAGCGTTGGAAACAAGAAAGGACGAAGAATTCCAAGTTGCAGAGTTCTCGCCCCGGCGAGAACTTCAAAGCCAAAATTCTCGCCCCGGCGAGAAACTGACTGTTCAAGTTCGCCCCGGCCCAGAGTGATCCGCCCCAGCGGAAAACTTACTATTCATTCTCGCCCCGACGAGAAGTCCCAGTTCAATTTTCTCGCCCCGGCGAGAACACTTAGAATGAGTTGGCGCGTTTTTCGAGGCGACGCGTTTTGGAAAATTTTTACTAGATTCTTTTTCCTTAATTTTAGGAATTTCAATATATTTTCATAATTCCATTGTAACTAGGATATTTTAAGATAGGATTTTTGATTCCAAGTCAGTTGTTATTTCCTTTTTGGATTCTAGGGTTTCATAGTTAGTATAAATAAGTTTTATGCTTGTAATTCATATACAATTCAATAATAATTCAGAGTTTATTCATACTTGAGAGCTATTCTCTACTTTTGGTTCTTTTGAAGAATTTCTAAGTAATCTTTCTTAGTTTTTTCTTTGAGATTCGAAGTTAACTTATCATACAACAATCCATAGTTGTGTGTGGCGTTATCTACCAGTTATCAATCGTTGATTGTACCGAAGGTTCCTGCTTCATATAAGTACGGGGTTTAGGTGTCATTGATTATCCACCTACGTGAATTCATCTGCTTGAACGATTATACCGGAGTTCTCGTCTCAATATAGACGTTGGGTTAAGGTGTCGAGAGAGTTCCATCAAATTAGCTTACTAGAAACGATCCGGGCGACGACCACCTCACGCAAGCGTGCCGTGGAGTCTATCATTTGGTATCAAAGCTGCGTTTTCTAGCTAAGTATCTATCTTTATTGTATCGTTGAATTTGTGAGCAAAAAAAAAAAAAAAAAAGAGTATAGAAAATTTTAATATTTCAATTTGTTCGTAGACTTCATCTTCAATTCTGTAATCAAGATTGTTACTACTTCTTTCCATACCTATTATATTGTTCGTGATAAGTTATTTTTTTGAGTTGATTAGTAAAACCGAGAATTTTTGCTAGGTAAATTCGAAAAGAACCTATTAGAGAGAATATTTAGAGGTAAAAGGCTTAGTTGTGAGATCATTCGAGGGGAAAAGCCTATTGAGTGATACACGAGCGAAACATTGACCGAGAGAAACACGTAAGGGAGTGGTGAGGAAAATATTTTGCTACTAACCTTTGTTTTGCAGGAAAATGTCTAGTTCAAAAGATAAAAGTGTTATGGAAGATCCTCCAGCAAAGTTTGATCCAAAATTTGTGATGGAAGCTATGATGAAGGAATTCAGTAGAAAGTTGGATATGGCGATGGAGCAAGTGAATGAGCGTTTCGACCAAATGAGTGCGTCCCAAGGACCCCAGTTTCAACATCCTCATGGGGCACGTCAGCACGGAAGAACGCATCAAAGGGAAGCTAGACAAGAGGAAAATTACTATGAAGGGGAATTTAGTGACGAAGAGGATCGTGAATCTGACTTTCTCCATAGGAGACGTGGAGCTAGGGATAGAGGGGGTCGAAATAGAGAGGACAACAACTTGGATAGTATAAAGATGAAAATTCCGACTTTCCAAGGAAGAAGTGATCCGGAGGCCTATCTAGAGTGGGAAAAGAAGATGGATTGGATATTTGAATGTCATAACTACTCGGGACTAAAGAAAGTGAAACTCGCCGCTACAGAATTCTCAGCTTATGCTGTTACTTGGTGGGATCAGTTGATGATCAGTCGGAGGAGATGTGGGGAACGTCCGATTGAAACTTGGGAAGAAATGAAGACCGTGATGAAAAAGAGGTTCGTTCCAGATTACTATCATCGAGAGCTAGTTCGGAGTTTGCAAAACTTGAGGCAAGGAAGTAGGAGCGTAGAAGATTATTACAAAGAAATGGAGATGCTGATGGCTAGGGCAAACATCATTGAGGATGGTGAATCAACAATGGCTAGGTTTTCGGCGGGATTAAATTGGGAGATTGCCGACTTAGTGGAACGACAACATTATTTGGTATTGGAGGATATGGTTCACATGGCTATCAAGATTGAGAAACAGCTTAAGAGGAGAGGTAGCCAACGTTCGATACCTAATTCAGGATCATCATGGAAGTCTAATGTTGGGAAGTGAGAGGAGAAACCAGCCGTAAGTAAATCCAAGTTTGAGCCAAAGACGGAGACGATTAATAAGGGAGTGCAAGGTAAGGCTGACCCTTCTTCTTTTAATCGTAATCGGGATATAAAATGCTTCAAGTGTCAAGGAAGGGGACATATTGCAAATCAGTGCCCAAATCAAAGGACGATGTTGTTACTTGACAACGGAGAGGTGGAAACCGAAGAGGAAGTTAGTGATACCGACTCAATGCCACCGTTAGAGGATATAGATGATAGGGAGTTGGCTATGCATGGTGAGATGTTGGTTACAAGGCGAGCACTTAGTACGCACGTGAAAGAGGAGAACGGGGAGCAACGAGAAAATTTATTTCATACCAGATGCCTTGTGAATGGTAAGGTTTGTTGTGTGGTGATAGATGGAGGAAGTTGCACAAATGTGGCCAGCACGATCATGGTGGAGAAGTTGGGAATGTCCACAACCAAACATCCCCAACCATATAGATTGCAGTGGCTTAATGATAGTGGAGATATAAAGGTGACTAAGCAAGTGTTGGTTCCGTTCACTCGGAAAGTATGTGGATGAGGCATTGTGTGATGTGGTTCCGATGCAAGCGGGTCATTTATTGCTAGGCCGCCCATGGCAGTTCGATCGGCGGGTGAAGCATGATGGTTTCACGAACGAGTATTCTTTTGTTCATAATCAGCGAAAGGTTACGTTATGTCCTATGTCACCAAAGCAGGTGCATGAGGATCAATTATATTTGCAAAAAGATCATGTACAAAGAAAAGAAAGTGAAAGAAAGGAAAATGAGAAAAAAATTGAGGGAAAAAATGAGGAAAAAAATAAAATAGAAAAAGAAAGAGAGAAAAGAAAAGATGAGGAGCGAAAAATAAATATCTATGCAAAAAAGAGCGATGTGAGGCGAGCTTTAGATGCTAAACAGCCGATGATTATACTTCGGTATAAGGAGGCGCTTTTGAATACTAACGCTAATGATTTTTCTTTGCCTAGTGTTGTTTCGTCTCTTTTGCAGGATTATAAGGATGTGTTTCCCGAGGAGCTTTCACAAGGATTACCACCTATTCGGGGAATTGAGCATCAAATTGACTTCGTACCCGGTGCAACCATTCCAAATTGTCCAGCTTATCGAAGCAATCCCGAGGAAACAAAGGAGTTGCAGAAACAAGTTGGCGAACTTATGGAGAAGGGGTTTGTGAGAGAAAGCATGAGTCCATGTGCAGTTCCGGTGATCTTAGTACCGAAGAAGGATGGAAAATGGCGGATGTGCATCGATTGTCGAGCGGTAAATAACATTACGGTAAAATATCGACATCACATTCCTCGATTAGATGACATGTTAGATGAATTGCATGGGTCTTGTATATTCTCAAAAATTGATTTAAAAAGTGGTTATCATCAAATTAGAATGCAAGAGGGTGATGAATGGAAAACTGCTTTCAAAACAAAATATGGTCTTTATGAGTGGTTAGTGTTACCTTTTGGTTTAACTAATGCTCCTAGTACTTTCATGAGATTGATGAACCATGTTTTGCGACCATTCATTGGTAAATTTGTGGTAGTTTATTTTGATGATATCTTGATATATAGCAAAAACTTGGGAGAGCATGCATTGCATTTGAAATCTGTTTTAGATGTTCTTAGAAAAGAAAAGTTGTTTGCTAACATGGATAAGTGCACGTTTTGTACGGATAGAGTTGTTTTTCTTGGATTTGTTGTGAGTTCACAGGGAGTTCAAGTGGATGAGGAGAAAATACGTGCAATCCGAGAATGGCCGAGTCCAACAAATGTGAGCCAAGTTCGAAGCTTTCATGGATTGGCTAGTTTTTACCGGCGTTTCGTGAGGAATTTCAGCGACATCACAACACCTGTGACGCCCCCAAATTCGGGTCTCCAAATACCCGGATCCGGTCATCACGATCCAATACAAACATTCACCTCTAACAACATATGGTAACTAAAATGCGGAATATAATAAATATACGTTGTTCATTACAAGGTGTTACTAGTCCCAGAATACAATAACCTTAATACATTCATGAATCCATACCCTAAGTAACAAGCAGGGTTTAATATTACATTAACAATGATTAACTGCACATAATGTTTAAGTCTGCTACATGAAGTTTATCACTTCATCTTTTCTTTCCCCTTGTTTTTCCCTGACGTCTCGGGTTTGGCTGCAATAAAATCATGATATAGCAAGAATGAGCAACGAGTTTTCTCAGCAAGTTTAAAATACAATAATAAGGATATATCATGAAGAAAGGAATATAGAAAGGGATTTCAACAATAGCATTATCAGAAGCAATAACAATGAATGCTTTTAGAACAATTGATAGTCGAATAGACCTCGAACAATAACTTCCAAAGGAGTCAATAGCTAGTTGACCCTCTGGTTACTGGCTACAGAATAAGTACTTGAGGGGATCAGCCTCGCGTACGCTATGTATATGCATAACATTTAACTCTGCTATTTGTACCTTATTTACGGTACATGGGGTACTCCCCTATAATAAAGGGGTGTTCATACAGTCTAAGAATCCTTGCCAATGATTGGTTCAGATAGCTTTTATAAATTCTTATATACGTGTCTGACCGAGACAAGGGTTCAGACTTAATCATGAATAGTTCGTGAATTTCAGAACTTAAATAATTATACGAATTCAAATGCACAAGTGTGAATGCCAATGAATACATAGATGTGGAATAATTTTAAAAGTAATTAGACCACTTAAGGCATGCTTGGAGATAAGATTCAAGCTTAAAGAATAACTTGCAATATATACCTTTTGCACAAATTAAAAATAATGCATAAGGTTTAGAAATTTGCTCAATGTAAAAGTTGAGAAAGGAAGGACTTTCATTCAATATACTGAAAGAATGGAATTAGGGAACTTGCCTGTTCGCTCAGCTACAATAAATTTTAGCTTTACTTAATCGACCTTGGATGACCTATCATTTGATAAAGTCGATTTATCCATTAGCATTGTATAGCAGTATATTGATGCACTCATTTATGCTATTTATTTTGTAATGCCCGTGAATTTTGAACGTCCTTATTAATTAAATCTAATTTAATTCAATGAGTTAACGTTGTGTTCTATTTAAACCAACTTGGGTTAATTGGTGGGAGATGTATAGAATGTGTCTATACTTGTGTTGGCAGGTATGATATAATTATGGTTAAGAAATAACCATAGGTGAGTCAAGTGTAGGAATTTGTGTGTAATGACTAAAATGGCCAAGAGTGGTTAATAACCAAGGTAATCATGAAGGGGCAATAACCACTGTATATCCCAGTGGTTAATAACCAATGAAATGATGGCGGGATAATAACCATTGTGTTTAACCAATGTAATGATGGCAAGATAATAACCAATGTTTAATAACCAATGGAAAATGGCTAATAACTAATGGATAATTAAGATTTTGAGAAAAAACTATTTTAACCTTGGAGGAGGTTGGAAAATGACTAAATTACCCTTGAGGAAGTTGCTAGGAAACTTCCTATTATTGACGAATTGACCGAATTGCCCTTGCCTAGTCATGGTTAATGACTATGTTGCCCATGGTCTTTATTTTTCCTATAAATAGGGCCCTCACCAAAGATAATAGGGGTTGGCTCCCTTATTATTCATCTCCTAAGAGAGTTGAGAGCATTGAGAGCATTGGAAAGCATTTGAGAGCAAAAGAAAATATATTGAGTCACCAAGGAGTGAAGGAGACCTAGCTAGTTCATATCCTTTTTCGGATCATACTTGGAAGGAAGAGGAGAATAGCCACTAACTCTAGGTATACATCTTCATTCTCTCAAACCCTAGTTTTCTTGTTGATATTAAATGGCTAACATTTATTAGTGGTAAGTCATTTATTTGTGTTGGGGTTTCTATGGCTTATTGGTTGGAGGTTGTGGAAGAAATGAAATATTTATAGATCTAGGTTTTATTTTGCTAGATCTATGTTTTATTTTGCTAGATCTATGTTTTATTTTACTAGATCTACGTTTTATTTTGTTAGATCTATATTTTTTTTCTAAAAGAATGCTTAACTCATGATTTTAAAACCTAGGTGATGGCAAATAATGGTTTAGTATATTTTATTAATAATATGTTGTAGTCCCGGATCTTAGGAGCCCATAGGATCCGAGACGGACTGATTTGAGCGTGTATAGGCGTAGTTATGATGCTCGAACGAAGGCACGCATGCTTTACAAAATCGGAAATTATTTTAGAATAAAAGTATTTTCTGAAGTAATTTGAAAAATATTTTTGTTGGTGTAATATTGTAAAGCATAAAATTCTAGAAATTTAGGAACTTGAACGGACCAAATCGAGCTTATAACGAGCAAGATATGGATTTTAGAAGTTTGAGTTTGGATAGCTTTTTCCTTCTGTAATGAAAAATTCGTAAGCTGGAGAAGAAGGCTGGAACCAGCCAGGCGCGCATTGCGTGGGTGTGAGGAGCCAGGCGCGCATTGCGCGGGTGTGAGGAGGCGGGCGCGCATGGCGCGGGCCAAGCCTGACCGGTCGCCTAGGCGACGACGCCGTTTCGAGCCATGATGGGGGGGGAGATCAGGCGCGCAAGGCGCGAGGGTTAGTTTCCGGGGCGAAATTACGGTTTTACCCCTCGCCCGGATTTCCAATTAATTACAACCTTGCCATTCCGTTTTAATTTGATTTAATTTAAATGTTTTAAATTGTTTAGTAAATGTTATAAAATTATTAATTAAACGAAAATCAATATTTAGGCCCTTAATACTATATTTTCTAAAAATAAAAATAAAAATAAATATTATTTATTAATTATTGTTTAATTATTATTAAATAATGATTAAGGATAATTAAGAATTGTAAATTAATTATTTATTATTTGATTAATTTTAAATAATAAATAAACTTAATTAGTTATTATTTATTATTAAATAATAACTAAAGATAATTATTACTTACTAATTAATTATTTATTATTTGATTAACTTTAAATAATAAATAAACTTAATTAGTTATTATTTATTATTAAATAATAACTAAAGATAATTATTACTTACTAATTAATTATTTATTATTTGATTAACTTTAAATAATAAATAAACTTAATTAGTTATTATTTATTATTAAATAATAACTAAAGATAATTATTACTTACTAATTAATTATTTATTATTTGATTTACTTAAATAATAAATAAACTTAATTGGTTATTATTTATTATTAAATAATAACTAAAGATAATTATTACTCACTGATTAATTATTATTTGATTAAATTAAATAATAAATAAATCTAATTAGTTATTATTTACTATTAGATAATAACTAAAGATAATTCATACTTACTTACTAATTAATTATTTATTATTTGATTTACCTTAAATAATAAATAAACTTAATTAATTATTATTTAATCTTAAATAATAATTAAAGACAATTAAAATTCATAACTTAATTATTATTTAATTAATAATTAAATAATAAATGAATATAATTAGTTATTAAATACTATTAATAATAACTAAAGATAATTAATTAATTACTATTTAATAGTAATTAAATGAAGATGGAGTTAATAAAATAGAGAGAGTTTAAATAACTCGTTAATTAAACAATTATAATTAATTGTTTAAGGGTTTAATAAATGAATATTACTTAAGAAAAAGTAATGTTAATTAATTGAATAATTATTATTAATTGTTTAAGGGTTTAATAAGTGTTTATCACTTAAGGGAAACATTGTTAATTAATTAAACCATCAACCTAGAGATCCATTAAAGTGTCTTATAGTATTTATGATAGTTTATTAACTTATGTGTGCTATGTGAATTGCTTAATTGTTAAATAAATAGCATAAGTAAGCGTATCGATATACAACTACGCAGTACTAATTGATAGCTCAACATTATCAATGTTAGGTTCTTCAAGGACAATTAGTTAAAGCTAGAATTGTTGTAGCTGAGCAGACAGGCAAGTTCCCTAACTCAAACTCGAGTTATTATTTTCGAAGCATGTTAGTGAATAATTATTGTTGATTATTCACATCTATACTGGTTATTGAGACTCGCACCTTGTGCAATTATTTTCGTGCCCTATTATTATTGAACTGTATATTCAATTGAAGTTCTTTCAGGCATGAATTATTTATAAGATAGATCTATGCTATTTGTATCAGCTAGATCAAGCATGTCTAATTTGTTAAATCAAAGGTATTTTAAAAGCTGTTCTTATTATATTGTCATGTAAGAACTCTTGGCTGAGCAAAGGATAAATTTGATTTAAGGCATGATATCAATGTCGGTTATTAAGTGTTTATGCATAAATCACGGGGTATGAAAGGCTGATCCCCTTGATTACCAAAACTTTTTAAGAGGTCCAGTCTAAGTGCTGAGAACCTTGGCAAATGTCCCTGGTTATTTCAAACCACTCAGTAATTGAATTTCAATTATTCGAATATTCAAGCGTTGACTATTAATTCACGTTTCTTCACTATTTTATCCTGTTGTTGAACATTGAAAGCAAAACTTCTTTCTATTCATGATATATCTCCCTTGTGTATAAACTTGCTAAGCAAACTAGTTGCTTACCCTTGCTATATCATGATCTTGATTTCAGCTAAGGCAGAAGAAACGTCAAGAGGGAACAAAGGAAAGGAGAAGGTGCAAGAATAGTGCCTGATAGGGCTTATATAATAGTTTATCTTGAATTGTTATTTAGTTATGTGAACCCTATTGTGTTAAGGGTATGTTTTAAGTTAAGGTTAAAGAACCTTGGGACCATTATTGTAAGATGATTATCACGATTTCGATATACATGTTATGATTATTATTCCGCATTAGTTAGAAAGTATGTTTGTTGTTGAGTATCGTGAACACCGAATTCGAGGTTAGGAAACCCGGATTTGGGGGTGTCACAGGTTGGTATCAGAGCTGTAGGTTATAAACGTTAGGAACAAGAAACCTAGGATATAACCTTAGTAGAAAACTCACATAGAGTATGAAGGTGATGGGTCGGGGAGATTCATAGAGTTCTAGTCGTAAAACCGAATAAAATATCATTTCATTTCATCAATGAATATATTTTATTGTGGTACTGATGTTGATTTATTTGTGTGGTGTTTGTAGGATGTCGGACGAGAGTCAAGATAGCTGTCCAGTGAACCAGGAGCCCATAGAGCCTGATGTGATAGGAGGTTTGTTGGCGAGGAACGACGAGCTAGAGGTTAGGGCTAAACAATTAGAGGCGCAGAACCACATCCACCAGATTTCTGAACAGCAGTACAAGGACGCTGCTTACCAGGCCCAGGCTGAGTTAGCCGAGTTGCGAGGGAGGCTGCTGCTAAGGGAGCTGCAGTTAGGACAATTGAAGGATGAGGTAAAGGCTAAGGATGCGAAGATAGTTGAATGGGAGTGAGCCTTAGACATTGTCTGAATGCAGTTCGACGCTAGATGGATGAATCTGCCCTCCAGTAGCAAGAGCAAGCGTGAGTTGCATTCACCTTGTGTCCCCTAGAGGATAGTTGGAAGTGGGTGGTTATGCCTTGATCAGTGTTATTGGTACTACCATTTGGTTTACTAGAAATTGTATTAACCTCAGCAAGGTGCGAGGTAGTTCGTAGGTAGGATGTACTTCCCAACTATGTAGGTAGGAAAGAATGGTTTAAGTGAATCCCACCTTTTGTTATATTAAATGGGATGGTAGCAATTATGACAATATGCCTGTGATAAACGTGTAAGACGCTTAAGTCGGTATATGAATATAGATGCATTATTATGGTATGTGCTTGAGAATTTTACTTGATATACCATTTATGCAATGATTATGTTAATTCAGTGAGACTGAATCGGTATCTTAGTAACTTAAATCACTAATCGGGAAAGCAGAATTTCCGAGGTTGGGTAATCTAAAACTCCCACACAAGAGTCATGTGATTATTATATACATGCTGAATACTTATGTTTTAAGAAAGCCCGAGTAACGTGTTAGGGTTTGCTTAAACAGATAATGCCGCCCAGACGAATCCTACGAAATCATGGGATCGAAGAGTCAGTTAACAATGTAGAGGAAACTCCACCAAACCCAATGCAAGATTTTGTGAACATGATGGCAGAAGCCTTGCGAAATCAAACCACTACTACAGGAAACCAGACAGGCAACCACTTAGCCAATTTTAAAGACTTTAAGGCAGTAGGGCCTCCGGAATTTAGAGGAACAGCGAACCCGATAGAGGCCCAGTCATGGATAAAGGAGATTGAAAAGGCCTTTGTCATTGCTAGAGTCGCTGAGGAGCAGAAGACAGTTTTTGCTACTTACTTAATGAAAGGTGAGGCTAACTTCTGGTGGGAAGCCAATCAGAACAAAGCTGGAACTGGAGTCGTGGCGTGGGAAGCTTTCAAGACGTTGTTTTTCGAGAATTACTTTCCCGAGAGTACGCAGGCGAAAATGGAAATCAAGTTTTTGGAATTGAAACAAGAAAATTTGTCAGTGTCGGAGTACGCTGCAAAATTCAATGAATTGGCTAGATTCGCCCCACATCAGGTGGATACTGAGGTGAGGAAGGCCAGGAGATTCGAGAATGGATTAAAGCCGTGGATCTACAACAAGGTAGCGGTTTTGCAAATTACATCGTTCTCAACCTTGTTGGAGAAAGCTCTCATTGCTGAAGGTGGGAGTGAAGCGGTTTCGAAATATAATCGGGAAAGGAACAAGAAGAAGGTAGAAGGAGGAAATGTAAACGTTAGCAGTGGTGGCAGCAACAGCAGGAAGCGTCCATGGAGCAGTGGGGGTAGCAATTCTGAAATGCAGAAAGGGAACACGCAGCAGAAAAGGCCGGTATGTGGGAATTGCGGAAAGGGTCACTCGGGAGAGTGTATGAAGGGGAAGATGGTATGTTATACCTGTGGGCAAGAAGGGCATATCTCGCCCAATTGTCCTAAGGCGAAGAAGGGAGGTTGTTTCAATTGTGGAGAGATAGGGCATCGGAGCAAGGAATGCCCCCGAAAGAAAAACATGGATGGCGGAAGCGGCAATAGGGGCAACAACTCGAGGGCAACCAGTGGAGGACCAGCCCAGCCAAATAAGCCAACAACAAGAACCTTCAACATGACAGTACAAGATGCTGTGGCATCCAGAGAGGTGGTGTCAGGTATTATTCCAATCAACAACATAGATGCCTATGTGCTATTTGATTCGGGTGCTTCATGTTCTTTTGTTTCTGATGAATTTGCTCAAAGACTTAACTTACCTAGTGAACTGTTAGAACACCCGATGAATGTAGAAGTAGCGAACAAAGAGATTATCCCCGTAAACTACATTTATAAGAATTGTTGTGCTGGACGTGAGAGGGTTAAGCTTAACGTGGACTTGTTGCCGATTCGTCTTGGAGAATTCGATGTAATCCTTGGGATTGGACTGGTTAGCAAGCCACGGAGCGGTCATCATTGACTGTAAGAAAAAGTGCATACACCTACAGACTCCAGGTAAGTCGAAGGTGGTGTTCTACGGTAGTAAATCGCCGAGGCAATCTTGTTGTCTGACGATGATGCAAGCGAAAAGATTGCTTAAGAAGGGTTGTATAGGTTATTTGGCTCACGCGGTAGATACTCGACGGGTCGAGGGTGAACTGAGTCAGATACCCGTTGTAAGGGAATTCGCTGATGTACTTTCCCAGATGAACTTCCGGGACTGCCACCGGATAGGGAGATAGAATTTGCAATCGACTTGGTACCTGGGACGGCACCGATATCTAAGGCGCCTTACCGAAATGGCACCAGTAGAGATGAAAGAACTGATGGTTCAACTGTAGGAACTGTTAGACAGGGGTTATATCAGGCCAAGCGTGTCACCATGGGGAGCGCCAGTTCTGTTCGTAAAGAAGAAGGATGGCTCGATGAGGCTTTGTATCGACTACCGTGAGTTGAACAAAGTTACGATTAAGAATAGGTATCCGCTACCCAGAATAGACGATCTGTTTGATCAACTCAAGGGAGCGAAATACTTTTCGAAGATCGATTTAAGGACGGGCTATCATCAACTAAGGGTGAGACAGGAGGATATTCCGAAGACGGCATTCAGAACTCGTTATGGACATTTCGAGTTTCTGGTTATGTCATTTGGCCTGACAAATGCACCAGCGACATTCATGGATATGATGAACAGAGTGTTCAAGCAGTATCTGGACAAGTTCGTGGTAGTATTCATCGATGATATCTTGGTGTATTCAGTGTCAGAGGAAGAACATGCTAAACATCTAAGGATTGCCCCTGGAGGCATTAAGAAGGGAGAAACTGTACGCAAAGTTTTCGAAGTGTGAATTTTGGTTGCAGAGGGTGCAGTTTCTTGGACACGTCATTGACAGTAGTGGTGTTTCGGTAGACCCAGCAAAGGTGGAAGCCATTATCAACTGGGAGCAGCCGAAGACACCAACGGAGATCAGAAGTTTCCTAGGGTTAGCAGGATACTATCGGAGATTCATCCAAGATTTTTCGAAGATAGCATCACCGTTGACCAATCTGACTAGAAAGACGGTAAAGTTCGTCTGGACAGAGAAGTGCGAGGAGAGTTTCTTGGAGTTGAAAAAGAGACTTAGCCAAGCACCAGTGTTGGCATTACCAGACGACACTGGAGGTTTTGTAGTATACAGTGATGCGTCACACAAGGGCCTTGGTTGTGTACTAATGCAGCACGGCAGGGTCATTGCGTACGCTTCACGCCAGCTGAAGGACTATGAGAAGGGATACCCGACTCATGATTTGGAATTAGCAGCAGTAGTGTTCGCCTTGAAGATTTGGAGGCACTACCTATATGGAGAGAAGTGCGAGATATATACAGATCACAAAAGTCTGAAATATATCTTCACTCAGAAGGAGCTGAATATGAGGCAGCGCCGATGGTTAGAATTAATCAAGGATTACGATTGTGAGATTTTGTACCATCCGGGCAAAGCAAATGTAGTGGCAGATGCCCTGAGTAGGAAAGGCAGAGAGAAGTTGATGAGGCTTACAACTCAGGCAGAGCTGATAAAGGACTTTGGACGCCTGGAACTGGAGGTTAAGTATCCAATGGAGACGGACGAAAAATTGTTCACCGTGACAGTGGGTCCGACTCTACTGGATAAGATAAAGGAGGCTCAAGAATTTGATGAAGAATGCATTGGCATTAAGAAGCAACTATCGAAAGGAAAAACGTTGAAGTTCAAGGTTGACAGCACGGGTCTGCTGAGATTCGAGGAAAGGATCTGGATACCCTATGTACCAGACTTAAGGGAAGAAATATTGCAGGAGGCCCATAATACAAGATTTTCGGTACATCTAGGTAGCACCAAGATGTATCAAGATCTTCGTCAACATTATTGGTGGCCGCATTTGAAAGGGGAAGTTGCGGAATTCGTCAGCCGGTGTTTAACTTGTCAGAGGGTCAAGGCAGAGCACCAACGGCCGAGCGGATTGTTGCAACCCTTAGAGATTCCTGAGTGGAAGTGGGAGCACATCACTATGGATTTTGTGGTAGGACTCCCGACAACACAAAAGGGTCTAGACGCCATCTGGGTGATCGTAGATCGTTTGACCAAGTCTGCCCACTTTCTACCAATCAAGATCAGGTACAAATTGGAACAGTTGGCGAAACTTTACGTGAAGGAGATAGTATCGCGACACGGAGTGCCGGTATCTATTGTGTCTGACAGAGATCCGCGCTTCACGTCAAATTTTTGGAGAAGTCTACAGGAAAGGATGGGGACACAATTGAGAATGAGTACGGCGTATCATCCTCAGACCGATGGTCAGAGCGAGTGAACAATTCAAACCCTAGAAGATATGCTCCGGGCAGTTGTGATGGACTTAGGAGGTAGCTGGGACGATCACTTGCCATTGGTAGAGTTCGCTTACAACAACAGTTATCACGCTAGCATCGGTATGCCACCGTACGAAGCGTTATATGGGAGGAAGTGTCGAACGCCGTTGTGTTGGGATGAAGTTGGTGAACGGAGATTGTTGGGACCAGAATTGGTACAACAAACAGTGGAAATCATTAAAGTAATAAGGCAGCGGTTAGTAGCAGCCCAGGATCGTCAGAAGAAGTATGCCGACTTACATCGTCAGAAGCGAGACTTTGAAGTTGGCAGCTATGTATTTTTGAAGGTATCTCCCTGGAAAGGGAAGATCCGCTTTGGGAAGAAGGGCAAGCTGAGCCCTAGGTTCATAGGACCTTTTGAAATATTAAGGAGAATAGGCGAAGTGGCGTACGAGGTAGCATTACCCCCTGAGCTTGAGCACATTCACAACGTGTTTCATGTATCAGTGTTACGTCCGTATAAGCCAGACTACAAGCATGTTATTTCCTATGAGCCAATTCAAGTCGAGAAGGACTTATCGTACGAGGAGGTTCCTGTCCAAATTCTCGATAGGAAGGAACAGAAGCTGAGAAACAAGACCATACATTCTGTCAAAGTTCTCAGGAGGAATCACGCAGTCGAAGAAGCTACGTGGGAACTCGAAGAGAAAATGAAGGCGAATTATCCGTTCTTATTTGAGTAACCCTATTTTTGCAATTCCGAGGACGGAATTTTTATAAGGGGGGAGGGATGTAATGCCCATGAATTTTGAACATCCTTATTAATTAAATCTAATTTAATTCAATGAGTTAACGTTGTGTTCTATTTAAACCAACTTGGGTTAATTGGTGGGAGATGTATAGAATGTGTCTATACTTGTGTTGGCAGGTATGATATAATTATGGTTAAGAAATAACCATAGGTGAGTCAAGTGTAGGAATTTGTGTGTAATGACTAAAATGGCCAAGAGTGGTTAATAACCAAGGTAATCATGAAGGGGCAATAACCACTGTATATCCCAGTGGTTAATAACCAATGAAATGATGGCGGGATAATAACCATTGTGTTTAACCAATGTAATGATGGCAAGATAATAACCAATGTTTAATAACCAATGGAAAATGGCTAATAACTAATGGATAATTAAGATTTTGAGAAAAGACTATTTTAAACCTTGGAGGAGGTTGGAAAATGACTAAATTACCCTTGAGGAAGTTGCTAGGAAACTTCCTATTATTGACGAATTGACCGAAATTGCCCTTGCCTAGTCATGGTTAATGACTATGTTGCCCATGGTCTTTATTTTTCCTATAAATAGGGCCCTCACCAAAGATAATAGGGGTTGGCTCCCTTATTATTCATCTCCTAAGAGAGTTGAGAGCATTGAGAGCATTGGAAAGCATTTGAGAGCAAAAGAAAATATATTGAGTCACCAAGGAGTGAAGGAGACCTAGCTAGTTCATATCCTTTTTTCGGATCATACTTGGAAGGAAGAGGAGAATAGCCACTAACTCTAGGTATACATCTTCATTCTCTCAAAACCCTAGTTTTCTTGTTTGATATTAAATGGCTAACATTTATTAGTGGTAAGTCATTTATTTGTGTTGGGGTTTCTATGGCTTATTGGTTGGAGGTTGTGGAAGAAATGAAATATTTATAGATCTAGGTTTTATTTTGCTAGATCTATGTTTTATTTTGCTAGATCTATGTTTTATTTTACTAGATCTACGTTTTATTTTGTTAGATCTATATTTTTTTTCTAAAAGAATGCTTAACTCATGATTTTAAAACCTAGGTGATGGCAAATAATGGTTTAGTATATTTTATTAATAATATGTTGTAGTCCCGGATCTTAGGAGCCCATAGGATCCGAGACGGACTGATTTGAGCGTGTATAGGCGTAGTTATGATGCTCGAACGAAGGCACGCATGCTTTACAAAATCGGAAATTATTTTAGAATAAAAGTATTTTCTGAAGTAATTTGAAAAATATTTTTGTTGGTGTAATATTGTAAAGCATAAAATTCTAGAAATTTAGGAACTTGAACGGACCAAATCGAGCTTATAACGAGCAAGATATGGATTTTAGAAGTTTGAGTTTGGATAGCTTTTTCCTTCTGTAATGAAAAATTCGTAAGCTGGAGAAGAAGGCTGGAACCAGCCAGGCGCGCATTGCGTGGGTGTGAGGAGCCAGGCGCGCATTGCGCGGGTGTGAGGAGGCGGGCGCGCATGGCGCGGGCCAAGCCTGACCGGTCGCCTAGGCGACGACGCCGTTTCGAGCCATGATGGGGGGGGGAGATCAGGCGCGCAAGGCGCGAGGGTTAGTTTCCGGGGCGAAATTACGGTTTTACCCCTCGCCCGGATTTCCAATTAATTACAACCTTGCCATTCCGTTTTAATTTGATTTAATTTAAATGTTTTAAATTGTTTAGTAAATGTTATAAAATTATTAATTAAACGAAAATCAATATTTAGGCCCTTAATACTATATTTTCTAAAAATAAAAATAAAAATAAATATTATTTATTAATTATTGTTTAATTATTATTAAATAATGATTAAGGATAATTAAGAATTGTAAATTAATTATTTATTATTTGATTAACTTTAAATAATAAATAAACTTAATTAGTTATTATTTATTATTAAATAATAACTAAAGATAATTATTACTTACTAATTAATTATTTATTATTTGATTAACTTTAAATAATAAATAAACTTAATTAGTTATTATTTATTATTAAATAATAACTAAAGATAATTATTACTTACTAATTAATTATTTATTATTTGATTAACTTTAAATAATAAATAAACTTAATTAGTTATTATTTATTATTAAATAATAACTAAAGATAATTATTACTTACTAATTAATTATTTATTATTTGATTTACTTAAATAATAAATAAACTTAATTGGTTATTATTTATTATTAAATAATAACTAAAGATAATTATTACTCACTGATTAATTATTATTTGATTAAATTAAATAATAAATAAATCTAATTAGTTATTATTTACTATTAGATAATAACTAAAGATAATTCATACTTACTTACTAATTAATTATTTATTATTTGATTTACCTTAAATAATAAATAAACTTAATTAATTATTATTTAATCTTAAATAATAATTAAAGACAATTAAAATTCATAACTTAATTATTATTTAATTAATAATTAAATAATAAATGAATATAATTAGTTATTAAATACTATTAATAATAATAACTAAAGATAATTAATTAATTACTATTTAATAGTAATTAAATGAAGATGGAGTTAATAAAATAGAGAGAGTTTAAATAACTCGTTAATTAAACAATTATAATTAATTGTTTAAGGGTTTAATAAATGAATATTACTTAAGAAAAAGTAATGTTAATTAATTGAATAATTATTATTAATTGTTTAAGGGTTTAATAAGTGTTTATCACTTAAGGGAAACATTGTTAATTAATTAAACCATCAACCTAGAGATCCATTAAAGTGTCTTATAGTATTTATGATAGTTTATTAACTTATGTGTGCTATGTGAATTGCTTAATTGTTAAATAAATAGCATAAGTAAGCGTATCGATATACAAACTACGCAGTACTAATTGATAGCTCAACATTATCAATGTTAGGTTCTTCAAGGACAATTAGTTAAAGCTAGAATTGTTGTAGCTGAGCAGACAGGCAAGTTCCCTAACTCAAACTCGAGTGTTATTATTTTCGAAGCATGTTAGTGAATAATTATTGTTGATTATTCACATCTATACTGGTTATTGAGACTCGCACCTTGTGCAATTATTTTCGTGCCCTATTATTATTGAACTGTATATTCAATTGAAGTTCTTTCAGGCATGAATTATTTATAAGATAGATCTATGCTATTTGTATCAGCTAGATCAAGCATGTCTAATTTGTTAAATCAAAGGTATTTTAAAAGCTGTTCTTATTATATTGTCATGTAAGAACTCTTGGCTGAGCAAAGGATAAATTTGATTTAAGGCATGATATCAATGTCGATTATTAAGTGTTTATGCATAAATCACGGGGTATGAAAGGCTGATCCCCTTGATTACCAAAACTTTTTAAGAGGTCCAGTCTAAGTGCTGAGAACCTTGGCAAATGTCCCTGGTTATTTCAAACCACTCAGTAATTGAATTTCAATTATTCGAATATTCAAGCGTTGACTATTAATTCACGTTTCTTCACTATTTTATCCTGTTGTTGAACATTGAAAAGCAAAACTTCTTTCTATTCATGATATATCTCCCTTGTGTATAAACTTGCTAAGCAAACTAGTTGCTTACCCTTGCTATATCATGATCTTGATTTCAGCTAAGGCAGAAACGTCAAGAGGGAACAAAGGAAAGGAGAAGGTGCAAGAATAGTGCCTGATAGGGCTTATATAATAGTTTATCTTGAATTGTTATTTAGTTATGTGAACCCTATTGTGTTAAGGGTATGTTTTAAGTTAAGGTTAAAGAACCTTGGGACCATTATTGTAAGATGATTATCACGATTTCGATATACATGTTATGATTATTATTCCGCATTAGTTAGAAAGTATGTTTGTTGTTGAGTATCGTGAACACCGAATTCGAGGTTAGGAAACCCGGATTTGGGGGTGTCACAGGTTGGTATCAGAGCTGTAGGTTATAAACGTTAGGAACAAGAAACCTAGGATATAACCTTAGTAGAAAACTCACATAGAGTATGAAGGTGATGGGTCGGGGAGATTCATAGAGTTCTAGTCGTACCGAATAAAATATCATTTCATTTCATCAATGAATATATTTTATTGTGGTACTGATGTTGATTTATTTGTGTGGTGTTTGTAGGATGTCGGACGAGAGTCAAGATAGCTGTCCAGTGAACCAGGAGCCCATAGAGCCTGATGTGATAGGAGGTTTGTTGGCGAGGAACGACGAGCTAGAGGTTAGGGCTAAACAATTAGAGGCGCAGAACCACATCCACCAGATTTCTGAACAGCAGTACAAGGACGCTGCTTACCAGGCCCAGGCTGAGTTAGCCGAGTTGCGAGGGAGGCTGCTGCTAAGGGAGCTGCAGTTAGGACAATTGAAGGATGAGGTAAAGGCTAAGGATGCGAAGATAGTTGAATGGGAGTGAGCCTTAGACATTGTCTGAATGCAGTTCGACGCTAGATGGATGAATCTGCCCTCCAGTAGCAAGAGCAAGCGTGAGTTGCATTCACCTTGTGTCCCCTAGAGGATAGTTGGAAGTGGGTGGTTATGCCTTGATCAGTGTTATTGGTACTACCATTTTGGTTTTACTAGAAATTGTATTAACCTCAGCAAGGTGCGAGGTAGTTCGTAGGTAGGATGTACTTCCCAACTATGTAGGTAGGAAAGAATGGTTTAAGTGAATCCCACCTTTTGTTATATTAAATGGGATGGTAGCAATTATGACAATATGCCTGTGATAAACGTGTAAGACGCTTAAGTCGGTATATGAATATAGATGCATTATTATGGTATGTGCTTGAGAATTTTACTTGATATACCATTTATGCAATGATTATGTTAATTCAGTGAGACTGAATCGGTATCTTAGTAACTTAAATCACTAATCGGGAAAGCAGAATTTCCGAGGTTGGGTAATCTAAAACTCCCACACAAGAGTCATGTGATTATTATATACATGCTGAATACTTATGTTTTAAGAAAGCCCGAGAGTAACGTGTTAGGGTTTGCTTAAACAGATAATGCCGCCCAGACGAATCCTACGAAATCATGGGATCGAAGAGTCAGTTAACAATGTAGAGGAAACTCCACCAAACCCAATGCAAGATTTTGTGAACATGATGGCAGAAGCCTTGCGAAATCAAACCACTACTACAGGAAACCAGACAGGCAACCACTTAGCCAATTTTAAAGACTTTAAGGCAGTAGGGCCTCCGGAATTTAGAGGAACAGCGAACCCGATAGAGGCCCAGTCATGGATAAAGGAGATTGAAAAGGCCTTTGTCATTGCTAGAGTCGCTGAGGAGCAGAAGACAGTTTTTGCTACTTACTTAATGAAAGGTGAGGCTAACTTCTGGTGGGAAGCCAATCAGAACAAAGCTGGAACTGGAGTCGTGGCGTGGGAAGCTTTCAAGACGTTGTTTTTCGAGAATTACTTTCCCGAGAGTACGCAGGCGAAAATGGAAATCAAGTTTTTGGAATTGAAACAAGAAAATTTGTCAGTGTCGGAGTACGCTGCAAAATTCAATGAATTGGCTAGATTCGGCCCCACATCAGGTGGATACTGAGGTGAGGAAGGCCAGGAGATTCGAGAATGGATTAAAGCCGTGGATCTACAACAAGGTAGCGGTTTTGCAAATTACATCGTTCTCAACCTTGTTGGAGAAAGCTCTCATTGCTGAAGGTGGGAGTGAAGCGGTTTCGAAATATAATCGGGAAAGGAACAAGAAGAAGGTAGAAGGAGGAAATGTAAACGTTAGCAGTGGTGGCAGCAACAGCAGGAAGCGTCCATGGAGCAGTGGGGGTAGCAATTCTGAAATGCAGAAAGGGAACACGCAGCAGAAAAGGCCGGTATGTGGGAATTGCGGAAAGGGTCACTCGGGAGAGTGTATGAAGGGGAAGATGGTATGTTATACCTGTGGGCAAGAAGGGCATATCTCGCCCAATTGTCCTAAGGCGAAGAAAGGGAGGTTGTTTCAATTGTGGAGAGATAGGGCATCGGAGCAAGGAATGCCCCCGAAAGAAAAACATGGATGGCGGGGAAAGCGGCAATAGGGGCAACAACTCGAGGGCAACCAGTGGAGGACCAGCCCAGCCAAATAAGCCAACAACAAGAACCTTCAACATGACAGTACAAGATGCTGTGGCATCCAGAGAGGTGGTGTCAGGTATTATTCCAATCAACAACATAGATGCCTATGTGCTATTTGATTCGGGTGCTTCATGTTCTTTTGTTTCTGATGAATTTGCTCAAAGACTTAACTTACCTAGTGAACTGTTAGAACACCCGATGAATGTAGAAGTAGCGAACAAAGAGATTATCCCCGTAAACTACATTTATAAGAATTGTTGTGCTGACGTGAGAGGGTTAAGCTTAACGTGGACTTGTTGCCGATTCGTCTTGGAGAATTCGATGTAATCCTTGGGATGGACTGGTTAGCAAGCCACGGAGCGGTCATTGACTGTAAGAAAAAGTGCATACACCTACAGACTCCAGGTAAGTCGAAGGTGGTGTTCTACGGTAGTAAATCGCCGAGGCAATCTTGTTGTCTGACGATGATGCAAGCGAAAAGATTGCTTAAGAAGGGTTGTATAGGTTATTTGGCTCACGCGGTAGATACTCGACGGGTCGAGGGTGAACTGAGTCAGATACCCGTTGTAAGGGAATTCGCTGATGTCTTCCCAGATGAACTTCCGGGACTGCCACCGGATAGGGAGATAGAATTTGCAATCGACTTGGTACCTGGGACGGCACCGATATCTAAGGCGCCTTACCGAATGGCACCAGTAGAGATGAAAGAACTGATGGTTCAACTGCAGGAACTGTTAGACAGGGGTTATATCAGGCCAAGCGTGTCACCATGGGGAGCGCCAGTTCTGTTCGTAAAGAAGAAGGATGGCTCGATGAGGCTTTGTATCGACTACCGTGAGTTGAACAAAGTTACGATTAAGAATAGGTATCCGCTACCCAGAATAGACGATCTGTTTGATCAACTCAAGGGAGCGAAATACTTTTCGAAGATCGATTTAAGGACGGGCTATCATCAACTAAGGGTGAGACAGGAGGATATTCCGAAGACGGCATTCAGAACTCGTTATGGACATTTCGAGTTTCTGGTTATGTCATTTGGCCTGACAAATGCACCAGCGACATTCATGGATATGATGAACAGAGTGTTCAAGCAGTATCTGGACAAGTTCGTGGTAGTATTCATCGATGATATCTTGGTGTATTCAGTGTCAGAGGAAGAACATGCTAAACATCTAAGGATTGCCCTGGAGGCATTAAGAAGGGAGAAACTGTACGCAAAGTTTTCGAAGTGTGAATTTTGGTTGCAGAGGGTGCAGTTTCTTGGACACGTCATTGACAGTAGTGGTGTTTCGGTAGACCCAGCAAAGGTGGAAGCCATTATCAACTGGGAGCAGCCGAAGACACCAACGGAGATCAGAAGTTTCCTAGGGTTAGCAGGATACTATCGGAGATTCATCCAAGATTTTTCGAAGATAGCATCACCGTTGACCAATCTGACTAGAAAGAAGGTAAAGTTCGTCTGGACAGAGAAGTGCGAGGAGAGTTTCTTGGAGTTGAAAAAGAGACTTAGCCAAGCACCAGTGTTGGCATTACCAGACGACACTGGAGGTTTTGTAGTATACAGTGATGCGTCACACAAGGGCCTTGGTTGTGTACTAATGCAGCACGGCAGGGTCATTGCGTACGCTTCACGCCAGCTGAAGGACTATGAGAAGGGATACCCGACTCATGATCTGGAATTAGCAGCAGTAGTGTTCGCCTTGAAGATTTGGAGGCACTACCTATATGGAGAGAAGTGCGAGATATATACAGATCACAAAAGTCTGAAATATATCTTCACTCAGAAGGAGCTGAATATGAGGCAGCGCCGATGGTTAGAATTAATCAAGGATTACGATTGTGAGATTTTGTACCATCCGGGCAAAGCAAATGTAGTGGCAGATGCCCTGAGTAGGAAAGGCAGAGAGAAGTTGATGAGGCTTACAACTCAGGCAGAGCTGATAAAGGACTTTGGACGCCTGGAACTGGAGGTTAAGTATCCAATGGAGACGGACGAAAAATTGTTCACCGTGACAGTGGGTCCGACTCTACTGGATAAGATAAAGGAGGCTCAAGAATTTGATGAAGAATGCATTGGCATTAAGAAGCAACTATCGAAAGGAAAAACGTTGAAGTTTCAAGGTTGACAGCACGGGTCTGCTGAGATTCGAGGAAAGGATCTGGATACCCTATGTACCAGACTTAAGGGAAGAAATATTGCAGGAGGCCCATAATACAAGATTTTCGGTACATCCAGGTAGCACCAAGATGTATCAAGATCTTCGTCAACATTATTGGTGGCCGCATTTGAAAGGGGAAGTTGCGGAATTCGTCAGCCGGTGTTTAACTTGTCAGAGGGTCAAGGCAGAGCACCAACGGCCAGCCGAGCGGATTGTTGCAACCCTTAGAGATTCCTGAGTGGAAGTGGGAGCACATCACTATGGATTTTGTGGTAGGACTCCCGACAACACAAAAGGGTCTAGACGCCATCTGGGTGATCGTAGATCGTTTGACCAAGTCTGCCCACTTTCTACCAATCAAGATCAGGTACAAATTGGAACAGTTGGCGAAACTTTACGTGAAGGAGATAGTATCGCGACACGGAGTGCCGGTATCTATTGTGTCTGACAGAGATCCGCGCTTCACGTCAAATTTTTGGAGAAGTCTACAGGAAAGGATGGGGACACAATTGAGAATGAGTACGGCGTATCATCCTCAGACCGATGGTCAGAGCGAGCGAACAATTCAAACCCTAGAAGATATGCTCCGGGCAGTTGTGATGGACTTAGGAGGTAGCTGGGACGATCACTTGCCATTGGTAGAGTTCGCTTACAACAACAGTTATCACGCTAGCATCGGTATGCCACCGTACGAAGCGTTATATGGGAGGAAGTGTCGAACGCCGTTGTGTTGGGATGAAGTTGGTGAACGGAGATTGTTGGGACCAGAATTGGTACAACAAACAGTGGAAATCATTAAAGTAATAAGGCAGCGGTTAGTAGCAGCCCAGGATCGTCAGAAGAAGTATGCCGACTTACATCGTCAGAAGCGAGACTTTGAAGTTGGCAGCTATGTATTTTTGAAGGTATCTCCCTGGAAAGGGAAGATCCGCTTTGGGAAGAAGGGCAAGCTGAGCCCTAGGTTCATAGGACCTTTTGAAATATTAAGGAGAATAGGCGAAGTGGCGTACGAGGTAGCATTACCCCCTGAGCTTGAGCACATTCACAACGTGTTTCATGTATCAGTGTTACGTCCGTATAAGCCAGACTACAAGCATGTTATTTCCTATGAGCCAATTCAAGTCGAGAAGGACTTATCGTACGAGGAGGTTCCTGTCCAAATTCTCGATAGGAAGGAACAGAAGCTGAGAAACAAGACCATACATTCCGTCAAAGTTCTCTGGAGGAATCACGCAGTCGAAGAAACTACGTGGGAACTCGAAGAAGCTACGTGGGAACTCGAAGAGAAAATGAAGGCGAATTATCCGTTCTTATTTGAGTAACCCTATTTTTGCAATTCCGAGGACGGAATTTTTATAAGGGGGGAGGGATGTAATGCCCATGAATTTTGAACGTCCTTATTAATTAAATCTAATTTAATTCAATGAGTTAACGTTGTGTTCTATTTAAACCAACTTGGGTTAATTGGTGGGAGATGTATAGAATGTGTCTATACTTGTGTTGGCAGGTATGATATAATTATGGTTAAGAAATAACCATAGGTGAGTCAAGTGTAGGAATTTGGTGTGTAATGACTAAAATGGCCAAGAGTGGTTAATAACCAAGGTAATCATGAAGGGGCAAATAACCACTGTATATCCCA
Source organism: Aralia elata (assembly GCA_034770075.1). Taxonomy (NCBI): domain Eukaryota; kingdom Viridiplantae; phylum Streptophyta; class Magnoliopsida; order Apiales; family Araliaceae; genus Aralia; species Aralia elata. The sequence continues at coordinate 40,041,853 of CM068377.1, forward strand.
GTGGTTAATAACCAATGAAATGATGGCGGGATAATAACCATTGTGTTTAACCAATGTAATGATGGCAAGATAATAACCAATGTTTAATAACCAATGGAAAATGGCTAATAACTAATGGATAATTAAGATTTTGAGAAAAGACTATTTTAACCTTGGAGGAGGTTGGAAAATGACTAAATTACCCTTGAGGAAGTTGCTAGGAAACTTCCTATTATTGACGAATTGACCGAATTGCCCTTGCCTAGTCATGGTTAATGACTATGTTGCCCATGGTCTTTATTTTTCCTATAAATAGGGCCCTCACCAAAGATAATAGGGGTTGGCTCCCTTATTATTCATCTCCTAAGAGAGTTGAGAGCATTGAGAGCATTGGAAAGCATTTGAGAGCAAAAGAAAATATATTGAGTCACTAAGGAGTGAAGGAGACCTAGCTAGTTCATAATCCTTTTTTCGGATCATACTTGGAAGGAAGAGGAGAATAGCCACTAACTCTAGGTATACATCTTCATTCTCTCAAACCCTAGTTTTCTTGTTGATATTAAATGGCTAACATTTATTAGTGGTAAGTCATTTATTTGTGTTGGGGTTTCTATGGCTTATTGGTTGGAGGGTTGTGGGAAGAAATGAAATATTTATAGATCTAGGTTTTATTTTGCTAGATCTATGTTTTATTTTGCTAGATCTATGTTTTATTTTACTAGATCTACGTTTTATTTTGTTAGATCTATATTTTTTTTCTAAAAGAATGCTTAACTCATGATTTTAAAACCAAGGTGATGGCAAATAATGGTTTAGTATATTTTATTAATAATATGTTGTAGTCCCGGATCTTAGGAGCCCATAGGATCCGAGACGGACTGATTTGAGCGTGTATAGGCGTAGTTATGATGCTCGAACGAAGGCACGCATGCTTTACAAAATCGGAAATTATTTTAGAATAAAAGTATTTTCTGAAGTAATTTGAAAAATATTTTTGTTGGTGTAATATTGTAAAGAATAAAATTCTAGAAATTTAGGAACTTGAACGGACCAAATCGAGCTTATAACGAGCAAGATATGGATTTTAGAAGTTTGAGTTTGGATAGCTTTTTCCTTCTGTAATGAAAAATTCGTAAGCTGGAGAAAGAAGGCTGGAACCAGCCAGGCGCGCATAGCGTGGGTGTGAGGAGCCAGGCGCGCATTTTGCTGCGGGTGTTTAATATGTGAGGAGGCGGGCGCGCATGGCGCGGGCCAAGCCTGACCGGTCGCCTAGGCGACGACGCCGTTTCGAGCCATGATGGGGGGGGGGGGGAGATCAGGCGCGCAAGGCGCGAGGGTTAGTTTCCGGGGCGAAATTACGGTTTTACCCCTCGCCCGGATTTCCAATTAATTACAACCTTGCCATTCCGTTTTAATTTGATTTAATTTAAATGTTTTAAATTGTTTAGTAAATGTTATAAAATTATTAATTAAACGAAAATCAATATTTAGGCCCTTAATACTATATTTTCTAAAAATAAAAATAAAAATAAATATTATTTATTAATTATTGTTTAATTATTATTAAATAATGATTAAGGATAATTAAGAATTGTAAATTAATTATTTATTATTTGATTAACTTTAAATAATAAATAAACTTAATTAGTTATTATTTATTATTAAATAATAACTAAAGATAATTATTACTTACTAATTAATTATTTATTATTTGATTAACTTTAAATAATAAATAAACTTAATTAGTTATTATTTATTATTAAATAAATAACTAAAGATAATTATTACTTACTAATTAATTATTTATTATTTGATTAACTTTAAATAATAAATAAACTTAATTAGTTATTATTTATTATTAAATAATAACTAAAGATAATTATTACTTACTAATTAATTATTTATTATTTGATTTACTTAAATAATAAATAAACTTAATTGGTTATTATTTATTATTAAATAATAACTAAAGATAATTATTACTCACTGATTAATTATTATTTGATTAAATTAAATAATAAATAAATCTAATTAGTTATTATTTACTATTAGATAATAACTAAAGATAATTCATACTTACTTACTAATTAATTATTTATTATTTGATTTACCTTAAATAATAAATAAACTTAATTAATTATTATTTAATCTTAAATAATAATTAAAGACAATTAAAATTCATAACTTAATTATTATTTAATTAATAATTAAATAATAAATGAATATAATTAGTTATTAAATACTATTAATAATAACTAAAGATAATTAATTAATTACTATTTAATAGTAATTAAATGAAGATGGAGTTAATAAAATAGAGAGAGTTTAAATAACTCGTTAATTAAACAATTATAATTAATTGTTTAAGGGTTTAATAAATGAATATTACTTAAGAAAAAGTAATGTTAATTAATTGAACAATTATTATTAATTGTTTAAGGGTTTAATAAGTGTTTATCACTTAAGGGAAACATTGTTAATTAATTAAACCATCAACCTAGAGATCCATTAAAGTGTCTTATAGTATTTATGATAGTTTATTAACTTATGTGTGCTATGTGAATTGCTTAATTGTTAAATAAATAGCATAAGTAAGCGTATCGAAATACAACAACGCATAAATAATTGATAGCTCAACATTATCAATGTTAGGTTCTTCAAGGACAATTAGTTAAAGCTAGAATTGTTGTAGCTGAGCAGACAGGCAAGTTCCCTAACTCAAACTCGAGTTATTATTTTCGAAGCATGTTAGTGAATAATTATTGTTGATTATTCACATCTATACTGGTTATTGAGACTCGCACCTTGTGCAATTATTTTCGTGCCCTATTATTATTGAACTGTATATTCAATTGAAGTTCTTTCAGGCATGAAATTATTTATAAGATAGATCTATGCTATTTGTATCAGCTAGATCAAGCATGTCTAATTTGTTAAATCAAAGGTATTTTAAAAGCTGTTCTTATTATATTGTCATGTAAGAACTCTTGGCTGAGCAAAGGATAAATTTGATTTAAGGCATGATATCAATGTCGGTTATTAAGTGTTTATGCATAAATCACGGGGTATGAAAGGCTGATCCCCTTGATTACCAAAACTTTTTAAGAGGTCCAGTCTAAGTGCTGAGAACCTTGGCAAATGTCCCTGGTTATTTCAAACCACTCAGTAATTGAATTTCAATTATTCGAATATTCAAGCGTTGACTATTAATTCACGTTTCTTCACTATTTTATCCTGTTGTTGAACATTGAAAGCAAAACTTCTTTCTATTCATGATATATCTCCCTTGTGTATAAACTTGCTAAGCAAACTAGTTGCTTACCCTTGCTATATCATGATCTTGATTTCAGCTAAGGCAGAAACGTCAAGAGGGAACAAAGGAAAGGAGAAGGTGCAAGAATAGTGCCTGATAGGGCTTATATAATAGTTTATCTTGAATTGTTATTTAGTTATGTGAACCCTATTGTGTTAAGGGTATGTTTTAAGTTAAGGTTAAAGAACCTTGGGACCATTATTGTAAGATGATTATCACGATTTCGATATACATGTTATGATTATTATTCCGCATTAGTTAGAAAGTATGTTTGTTGTTGAGTATCGTGAACACCGAATTCGAGGTTAGGAAACCCGGATTTGGGGGTGTCACATATTTAGCAGATCAACAAATCACCATCTATATCTAATTATTATTTAACATTAGCTATTCGGAGATTAATTATTGACCTTTAGTTATTCAAATAATTGTTAGCTAATCATGATTACTATTCTCGAATGTTCAGATTATTACCCTTATTGTCTCTAAATATGGGTCAATAATCTTTATTTATTATTAGAATAATAAATTCATCATGGTTTAATGACAATTAACTAATAGTTGGTTACTTATTTAATTACACTTAATTACTATTTACCCTTAAGAGTAATTGAGTAATTATTATTCTTGTTTCTTATTCAACTTTAATAAGATGTAGTAATTCTACACATACACTTAATTATTATTTAATATTAATTAAATAATCATTAGGTATTTATTATATTTATCTATTAAGAGCCGAAAATAAATAATTAACTTATTAATCTCACTCGTACTTAATCATTATTTCATTAATGATTAAGTAATTGTTATCCTTATTAACTTATTCATACCTAATTTATTATCAATATCAATTAGATAATAATTAGATATTTGTTACCTTTATTTAATGTTACACAATAAATAAATTATCAAATACTTATTGTCTTTATTTACACTTTATTATTAATAATAATAATTAAATATTCATTACCTTTATTTATTATTTATTGCTAAATAATAAATAATTATTTTGTTAACTTATTCATACTTAATTATTATCCAATATTAATTGAATAACAATTAAATATTTATTATCTTTATTTATTACTTATTGATAAATAATAAATAATTTATTTCATTGAATATTTGTTATCTTTATTTATCACTTATTGACAAATAATCAAATTATTAAATTCATACTTGATTATTATTTAATAGTAATTAAACAATAATCAACTATTTATTAACTTTATTAATACTTAATTATTATTCAATATTAAATAATAATTAAATATTTAATATCTTTATTTATTATTTAAACAATAATTTCAGTGATAATTAGTTATTATTTTATCACTTTATCCCTGCTTAATTATTTATTTAGTATTCATTAAACAATACGTAAATATTCATTATCTTTATTTATACTTAATTGTTATAAGATTAAATAATAATTGAATATTTATTACCTTTATTCATTATGTATGAATAATAAATAATTATTTGCTAACCTTGCTCATACTTAATATTTATTTAACGATAATTAAGTATGTATTATCTTTATCAAATAATAAATAATTATTAATTTTATTTATAGTTGAGTAATAACTAACTATCCTTATTTAATAAATAATTATTTATTTCCTGATTATTTAATATAAATTAAATATGTATTATTTAATGTCGAATAATAAATTTATAACTTTTCTTTGTACCTAATTATTATTCAATATTAGTAGAATAATAACTAGATCAAGTATTTATTATTATTATTATTATTATTTTTTTTTTTATTTTTTTTTATTTTTTAAAAAAAAACATCCAAAATCGGGTTAATAGAGCCAGGTCAAGTACCAACGACTGGCCGTCGCTCAGCCGCCCCTGCTCCATACTGCCCAATGTTTGTTGTTGTTTATCTTACACACTCAGTACTCATAACCAAGGTTCATAGCTACAAGCTTCGACTAACAAACGGTAAGCATACAACGTTTATTTTAATTTTCTGTGAACAACCCAAACACTTAACACAAATAAACCGAAGTTTTGACCTCATAAACAATGTTGCTGACTGAACAATAAACACAAAAGTAGAAATCTGGCTCATTTAGGCTTTGCCACAAACACATGGTGGGCATACTAAGGTTTCTCACTAAACAAAACCGACTGCAGCATTTTACCGCCGGAATCTTACATGATCCCTCCCAATCAAATTACATCAAACACAAACAGAACCAGTTATACCTTAGCGTGGAGTCGGCGCGAAGGTGACTCCTAGCTGCTGTTCTCCTTCTTCTTCCGAAATAGAACGTGAAACCGGCAGACATCCACAAGCTGGCTTCCCTCTTCGGATTGCCCTACGTTCACAACCTTCACGCTTGCTTGACGCCGGAAAGAAAAGGAAAATAAAAAGAAAAACTCAAACTTTATTGAGCCCAAATACTTGGTTAGGCGAATTTGGGGTTCCTATTTATAGGCGGAAATCTGCCCCATTCGTGGGTTAATACTCCAATTGACAGAGCAGTACCCAAGGGTTAGAGAGGAATAGGCGGGAGGCTGTCTACATCAAGTCCTATTCAAACCCAACTAAGCTCAGTCGGCAGCCCTTGGTGCCGCACAGTCTCGTCGGTCGAACCGCCGAATGCTCAGGACCCTTGGTCCGTTTGCAGTTGCTCGGTCGCTCATGTCGAGTCTATGAATGCCCGCCGGTCGCTAGCCTCATTCCCTGCTATTGCCGGCACTTGACATCTCTGCTCTTCTCCCGTTCCATCCGACTGAAATCTTAGGCCATTAGGCTTTGATTAACCCCAAGCCCCTCTTCTGCACCTAATTATTTTGACGGTATGAATTTTTCCCAACCCACTTGAAATGGTTCACACCCGATATGAGAAGAAAGGGGTCCAGCCCAATTGGTTTAGCTTGACCCAGTCCACACAGTTGGTCCAACAGGAGAATAAAAGGAAAATGGGTTCGACCCAACTTGATATTGGATCAGTAAAAATAAAAAGAGATAACCCAATTAAAATTAATAACATTATGTTGCTAATATTTAAATTGAATAATTAATTCCACTAATTACTTATTTAAGATATTTGTTTTCAATAATACCTCATTCGATTTATTTAATCTAATAATAGTGAAATGAATTTATTTATTAATTTTTCTTCCAAATTTCTTGCAAATTAAATCTTAGGGTTAACTCACAAATTTAAATCACACTATTAATGAGCCCCTTTTTAATGCAAGAAAATTATTGGACCGTATAATTATAATTAAATAATAATTCTCACGTGGATCCAATTAAAATTCATAGAATTATATAAAATGAATTTTATTTATCAAAATAAATTTGATATAATGTTTTAAAAAAATTTCCTGGACATTACATCCTCTCCCCCTTATAAAAATTCCGTCCTCGGAATTTCAATCTAAGGTTACTCGAATAACTGAGGGTAATTTGCTCTCATCTTCTCTTCGAGCTCCCACGTGGCTTCTTCCACCGCGTGATTTCTCCAGAGAACTTTCACCGAGTGAATGATTTTATTCCTCAGCTTCTGCTCTTTCCTATCCAGTATTTGAACAGGAATCTCCTCGTACGATAAATCCCTTTCGACTTGAATTGGTTCATAGGAGATGACATGTTTGTAGTCTGGCTTATACGGACGTAATACTGATACGTGAAACACGTTATGAATGTGCTCAAGCTCAGGAGGTAATGCTACCTCGTACGCCACTTTGCCTATTCTCCTTAATATTTCAAAAGGTCCTATGAACCTAGGGCTCAATTTACCCTTTTTCCCAAAACGGATCTTTCCTTTCCAAGGAGATACCTTCAGAAACACAAAACTTCCGACTTCAAAGTCTCGTTTCTGACGATGTAAGTCGGCATACTTTTTCTGACGATCCTGGGCTGCCATTAACCGCTGTCTTATTACTTTAATAATTTCCACGGTCTGTTGTACCAATTCTGGTCCCAACAATCTCCGTTCACCAACTTCATCCCAACACAACGGTGTTCGACACTTCCTTCCGTACAATGCTTCGTACGGTGGCATGCCAATGCTAGCATGGTAACTATTGTTGTAGGCGAACTCTACCAGTGGCAAGTGATCGTCCCAGCTGCCACTTAAGTCCATCACCACTGCCCGGAGCATATCCTCTAGAGTCTGGATTTTTCGCTCACTCTGACCATCAGTCTGAGGATGGTACGCCGTACTCATTCTTAATTGTGTTCCCAGTCTCTCTTGTAGACTTCTCCAAAAATTTGACGTGAAGCGCGGATCCCTATCAGACACAATAGATACCGGCACTCCATGTCGTGATACTATTTCCTTCACGTAAAGTTTCGCCAGCTGTTCCAATTTGTACCTGATCTTAATCGGTAGAAAATGGGCAGACTTGGTCAAACGATCTATGATCACCCAGATGGCGTCTAGACCCTTTTGTGTTGTCGGGAGTCCTACCACAAAATCCATAGTAATGTGCTCCCACTTCCACTCGGGAATCTCTAAGGGTTGCAACAATCCGCTCGGCCGTTCGTGCTCTGCCTTGATCCTTTGACAAGTTAGACATCGGCTGACGAATTCTGCAACTTTCCCTTTCAAATGCGGCCACCAATAATGCTGATGAAGATCTTGATACATCTTGGTGCTACCTGGATGTACCGAAAACCTCGTATTATGGGCCTCCTGCAAAATTTCTTCCCTTAAGTCTGGTACGTAGGGTATCCAGATCCTTCCCTCGAATCTTAGTAGCCCTGTACTGTCAACTTTGAACTTCAGCGTTTTTCCCTCCAGTAGTTGTTTCTTAATGTCAATGCATTCTTCATCGAACTCTTGAGCCTCCTTTATCTTATCCAGTAGAGTCGGACCTGCGGTTATGGTACACAATTTTTCGTCCGTTTCCATCGGATACTTAACCTCCAGTTCCAGACGTTCAAAGTCCTTTACCAATTCCTCTTGAACCGTCAGCTGCATCAACTTCACCTTGCCTTTCCTGCTTAAGGCATCAGCCACTACATTTGCTTTGCCCGGATGGTACAGAATTTCGCAGTCGTAGTCCTTGATCAATTCTAGCCATCGGCGTTGCCTCATGTTCAGCTCCTTTTGAGTGAAGATATACTTCAGACTTTTGTGATCTGTATATATCTCGCACTTCACCCCGTATAGGTAGTGCCTCCAAATCTTCAAGGCGAAAACTACCGCCGCTAACTCCAAGTCATGAGTCGGGTAACCCTTCTCATAGTCTTTCAGCTGACGTGATGCGTACGCCACTACCTTGCCGTGCTGCATCAGCACGCAGCCGAGACCTTTGTGTGATGCATCGCTATACACTACGAAACCCCCAGTGCTGTCGGGTAAGGTCAACACTGGTGCTTGGCTAAGTCTCTTCTTCAACTCCATGAAACTCTCCTCACATTTTTCCGACCAAACGAACTTAACTATTTTTCTGGTAAGATTGGTCAACGGCGATGCTATCTTTGAAAAATCCTGGATGAATCTCCGATAGTATCCCGCTAATCCCAAGAAACTCCGGATTTCTGTGGGTGTCTTTGGTTGTTCCCAGTTAATAACTGCTTCTACCTTGGCTGGGTCCACCGAAACACCATTTTTGTCGATGACATGACCCAGAAACTGTACCCTCTGCAACCAAAATTCACACTTCGAAAATTTTGCGTACAACTTCTCCTTCCTGAGAGCTTCTAATACAATCTTCAAATGTTCAGCATGCTCCTCCTCCGTCCTTGAATACACCAGAATGTCATCAATGAATACGACTACGAACTTGTCCAAGTACTGCTTGAATACTCTGTTCATCATATCCATGAATGCTGCTGGTGCATTCGTCAATCCAAAAGACATTACCAGAAACTCGAAGTGCCCGTAACGAGTTCTGAATGTAGTCTTCGGGATATCTTCCTGCCTCACCTTCAGCTGATGATAGCCTGTTCTTAAGTCGATTTTTGAAAAGTATTTTGCTCCCTTAAGTTGATCAAATAGATCGTCAATCCTAGGAAGCGGATACCTATTCTTAATCGTAACTTTGTTTAACTCTCGGTAGTCGATACAAAGTCGCATAGAACCATCTTTCTTCTTTACAAACAGAACTGGCGCTCCCCATGGGGACACGCTTGGTCTGATGTAACCTTTATCTAGCAGTTTCTGCAGTTGCACCATCAACTCTTTCATTTCTACCGGTGCCATTCGATACGGCGGCTTCGATATTGGTGCGGTTCCCGGTGCCAAATCGATAACGAACTCGGTTTCCCTATCCGGCGGCAGTCCCGGAAGTTCCTCGGGAAAGACATCCGTGAAATCTCTCACGACTGGTATTTGACCCATCTCATCCCCGACCTGACGAGTATCGACCACATGGGCCAAATAACACTCGCAACCTTTCTTTAGTAATCTCCTTGTTTGCATCATAGTAAGACAACAAGATGGTTTTGGTGATTTGCTGCCATAGAATACCACCTTCGACTTATTAGAAGTCTTTAGGTGTACACATTTCTTCTTACAATCAATGACTGCTCCGTGAATTGATAGCCAATCCATTCCCAGGATTACGTCAAACTCTCCCAGTCGAATTGGTATCAAATCCACATTGAGCTTAAATCCTCGCAATTCAGCACAACAATTCCTATGAATGCATTCTACGGGGATAATTTCCTTGTTTGCTACTTCTACGTTTATAGGGTGTTCTAACTTTTCACAAGATACATTTAACTGACTAGCAAATTCTTCGAAAACAAAAGAGCAAGTAGCACCCGAATCAAATAGCACATATGCATTTATATCATTGATTGGGATGATACCTGACACCACGTCTTTGGATTCCATGGCATCCTGCACAGTCATGTTGAACGTGCGGGCTGTTGGTCTGTTGGCTTGACTGGCTGGTGGACCGTAGTTCAACCGGTTGCTATTCCCGCTGTTGTTATTGCTTCGGTTGCCATTCCCGGCGTCGCCCTTCCTCTTCGGGCAATCCTTGATCTGGTGGTCAGGTGACCCACAGGAGAAACAACCTCCTTTCGGCTTATTAGGGCATTGCGGGGCCATGTGTCCAGGTTGTCCACAACGGTAACACACGCTCTTCCCTTTCATGCATTCCCCCGTGTGGTTCTTGCCACAGTTGTTGCATCTACCTGACTTCTTCACCTCCCCTCCAGATTTGTTTCCCCCTGAGGACTGACTCTCGACCCATTTCCGTTTGTTGGGGTTACTGCCCCCGCTGCTTCCTGTCTTCTGGCCTTCATGACCCTTCTTCTTTTCCTGATTGTACTTAGCCAGGGCCTCACTACCACCTTCTGCAATGATCGCCCTTTCCAGCAGTTCTGCAAATGTCTTGATTTTTAATACTGCCACAGAACGGTATAACCATGGTTTCAACCCTTGCTCAAACCTACGAGCTTTCCTTTCCTCCGTGTTGACTTGATGAGTTACAAACCGTGCCAACTCATTAAACTTAGCCGCGTACTCAGCCACAGACATGTTTCCTTGTTTTAGTTCCAGGAACTTGATCTCCATCTCTTGCTTCATGCTCTCTGGAAAATAATTTTCCAAGAACATCTCTTTAAAGCGTTCCCACGCGACAATGCCTCCTTCCACTCGACCCCTGTTGGCCTTCCACCAGTAGTTTGCCTCGCCCTTTAACATGAAGGTAGCAAAGCTTGTTTTCTGTTCCTCTGCCACCCTTGCTACCTCGAAGACCTTTTCTATCTCCTCGATCCAGGTCTGCGCCTCGATGGGGTTAAGAGTTCCTTTGAACTCGGGTGGTCCAACCAATTTGAAATCTTTGAAATTTGCCAGATGATGCACTGGCTCGGCTGCTGCTTGGGTCCCTCCAGGTGGTGGTCTTGATTGCATGGCTTCTGCCAGCATCTCCGTGAACATCCTCATTGGGTTGGATTGGTTCCCAACCTCACTTTCTGATTCTTCAACCTGTCGGTTTCGTGGTCGTCCTCTTGGCGGCATGTTTGGATAAGGAAAATCCGCTGACTTTTACCTATAGTTTTATATTTTACACAATATGTCATTAAAATAAGCAATCAAAGGTAAAATATCTATCAACACATTTCATTTAAGTGAAACATCTGCATTTATATTCATATACCACTGTTTTGTTACAAGACTAAACCTGTGGCATACTTCTATAAATGCGCCACTGTGTGCCTATCCATCAATAATCTTTCCCCCAAGACAAAAGTGGGGAATCCTAACCTTCCATCCCTCAAAACACAAAAGTTGGGGTTTAACTGCTACCCCAAGTCTAAATACAATATAAAGTTTCACAAATCAAACATGAATACGTCCCTAATATAACAAAAGGTGGGACTGACTGACCTAAAGACAAAGTAACCATCATATCAAGTCACTGCATGCCATGACGGATCCGAGCCTGCTGACCAGAGAATGCTCCATCCCCTACCCTGCGACGAACTGAGCGGCTAGACTCGCCTGCCTCAAACCGGGGCCTCCTGTAGGCTGCATCTAGGGCATATCCTAGGGTCTCGATCCTCACCGCCCCAGCCTCTAACCGGTCCTCCAATAGGTCAACTCTACTTGCTGCTCTGACCCAGGCGTCCCTCACTCAGACATTCTCAGCAACTTCTAGCCCAATCTCGAACTTCATGGCCTCCTGCTTGGCCTTCAGGTGGGCGATCTGCAGATCCCTCTGATCCAGCCTCTCTCTCAACTCAGCATTTCGGGCCACTAGCTGATGTAGCAGTGGTCCGATCTGCTGCGCTGAGGACTCGTAGCCCTGTAGTTGTGACTTCTCCACTCCCAAGTCGTGCTCAAGCTGATAGGCCAGGTCTCTATACTGGTCCTCTCGGATCTGGTGGATCTGATTCTGCTCCTCCAGATGAGCTATCCGATCCTCCAGCTCCTCGGTCCTGCTGGTCAGTCCCTCAATAATATCGTCGGCAGTGGACCCCATGCCATCCACATAAGCAGGTGGCTCCTCTCCCTCGGTCTCGGGGTCCTCCTCCTCAGCATCAGGGTCCTGACTACCGGACCTCATCACCCTACCTACCACTGGCTCTGGTAGCTCCCTCTGGTAGTCCTCCTCCTGCTCGGACTCCTCTAGCGGTACCCCTGGGGCAGTAGGAGCATACCCCAGCAGCTGCTCAGCAACTACTGGGATATCTATGAATACCTCTTCCTCCTGGGTCCCACTAGTCCCTGCTCTGTCAGCCATCCTACAATCACACCGAAAATCAACATTAGTACAGCAATAAAATATATTCATTGAAGAAATGAAGTTATATTTCATTGGGTACTACTCGACTCGATGAATTCCCCAATTCATCAAAACCACATAATTAAATCTCCTCGATTTATCTCCTAACACTCAATACGAGTTTACTATGAAGGTTATAACCTAGGTTTTGCGATCCTAAAGTTTATAACCTATAGCTCTGATACCAACCTGTGACGCCCCCAAATTCGGGTCTCCAAATACCCGGATCCGGTCATCACGATCCAATACAAACATTCACCTCTAACAACATATGGTAACTAAAATGCGGAATATAATAAACATACGTTGTTCATTACAAGGTGTTACTAGTCCCAGAATACAATAACCTTAATACATTCATGAATCCATACCCTAAGTAACAAGCAGGGTTTAATATTACATTAACAATGATTAACTGCACATAATGTTTAAGTCTGCTACATGAAGTTTATCACTTCATCTTTTCTTTCCCCTTATTTTTCCCTGACGTCTCGGGTTTGGCTGCAATAAAATCATGATATAGCAAGAATGAGCAACGAGTTTGCTCAGCAAGTTTAAAATACAATAATAAGGATATATCATGAAGAAAGGAATATAGAAATGGATTTCAACAATAGCATTATCAGAAGCAATAACAATGAATGCTTTTAGAACAATTGATAGTCAAATAGACCTCGAACAATAACTTCCAAAGGAGTCAATAGCTAGTTGACCCTCTGGTTACTGGCTACAGAATAAGTACTTGAGGGGATCAGCCTCGCGTACGCTATGTATATGCATAACATTTAACTTTGCTATTTGTACCTTATTTACGGTACATGGGGTACTCCCCTATAATAAAGGGGTGTTCATACAGTCTAAGAATCCTTGCCAATGATTGGTTCAGATAGCTTTTATAAATTCTTATATACGTGTCTGACCGAGACAAGGGTTCAGACTTAATCATGAATAGTTCGTGAATTTCAGAACTTAAATAATTATACGAATTCAAATGCACAAGTGCGAATGCCAATGAATACATAGATGTGGAATAATTTTAAAAGTAATTAGACCACTTAAGGCATGCTTGGAGATAAGATTCAAGCTTAAAGAATAACTTGCAATATATACCTTTTGCACAAATTAAAAATAATGCATAAGGTTTAGAAATTTGCCTAATGTAAAAGTTGAGAAAGGAAGGACTTTCATTCAATATACTGAAAGAATGGAATTAGGGAACTTGCCTGTTCGCTCAGCTACAATAAATTTTAGCTTTACTTAATCGACCTTGGATGACCTATCATTTGATAAAGTCGATTTATCCATTAGCATTGTATAGCAGTATATTGATGCACTCATTTATGCTATTTATTTAGCAGATCAACAAATCACCATCTATATCTAATTATTATTTAACATTAGCTATTCGAAGATTAATTACTGACCTTTAGTTATTCAAATAATTGTTAGCTAATCATGATTACTATTCTCGAATGTTCAGATTATTACCCTTATTGTCTCTAAATATGGGTCAATAATCTTTATTTATTATTAGAATAATAAATTCATCATGGTTTAATGACAATTAACTAATAGTTGGTTACTTATTTAATTACACTTAATTACTATTTACCCTTAAGAGTAATTATTATTCTTGTTTCTTATTCAACTTTAATAAGATGTAGTAATTCTACACATACACTTAATTATTATTTAATATTAATTAAATAATCATTAGGTATTTATTATCTTTATCTATTAAGAGCCGAAAATAAATAATTAACTTATTAATCTCACTCGTACTTAATCATTATTTCATTAATGATTAAGTAATTGTTATCCTTATTAACTTATTCATACCTAATTTATTATCAATATCAATTAGATAATAATTAGATATTTGTTACCTTTATTTAATGTTACACAATAAATATATTATCAAATACTTATTGTCTTTATTTACACTTTATTATTAATAATAATAATTAAATATTCATTACCTTTATTTATTATTTATTGCTAAATAATAAATAATTATTTTGTTAACTTATTCATACTTAATTATTATCCAATATTAATTGAATAACAATTAAATATTTATTATCTTTATTTATTACTTATTGATAAATAATAAATAATTTATTTCATTGAATATTTGTTATCTTTATTTATCACTTATTGACAAATAATCAAATTATTAAATTCATACTTGATTATTATTTAATAGTAATTAAACAATAATCAACTATTTATTAACTTTATTAATATTTAATTATTATTCAATATTAAATACTAATTAAATATTTAATATCTTTATTTATTATTTAAACAATAATTTCAGTGATAATTAGTTATTATTTTATCACTTTATCCCTGCTTAATTATTTATTTACTATTCATTAAACAATACGTAAATATTCATTATCTTTATTTATACTTAATTGTTATAAGATTAAATAATAATTGAATATTTATTACCTTTATTCATTATGTATGGATAATAAATAATTAGTTGCTAACCTTGCTCATACTTAATATTTATTTAACGATAATTAAGTATGTATTATCTTTATCAAATAATAAATAATTATTAATTTTATTTATAGTTGAGTAATAACTAACTATCCTTATTTAATAAATAATTATTTATTTCCTGATTATTTAATATAAATTAAATATGTATTATTTAATGTCGAATAATAAATTTATAACTTTTCTTTGTACCTAATTATTATTCAATATTAGTAGAATAATAACTAGATCAAGTATTTATTATTATTATTATTATTATTATTATTATTTTTTTTTTTTTTTAAAAAAAAAACATCCAAAATCGGGTTAATAGAGCCAGGTCAAGTACCAATGACTGGCCGTCACTCAGCTGCCCCTGCTCCATACTGCCCAATTGATCAAATAATAAATAATTATTAAATTGATTAAAGATAAATTGACTAACGCTCCTTTGCTTGTTTTACCTAACTTTGCTAAAACCTTTGAAATTGAGTGCGATGCTTCAGGTTTGGGAATTGGAGCTGTGTTGATGCAGGAAGGGAAGCCCGTAGCGTATTTCAGCGAGAAGTTGAATGGAGCAGCCTTGAACTATCCGACCTATGATAAGGAGCTGTATGCGTTGGTCAGGGCGTTGGAGACTTGGCAACACTACCTTTGGCCTAAAGAGTTCGTGATTCACACGGATCATGAATCGTTGAAATACTTGAAGGGACAACATAAGTTGAACAAAAGACACACTAGGTGGATGGAGTTCATTGAGACATTTCCGTATGTCATCCGATACAAACAAGGTAAAGAGAATGTTGTTGCTGATGCTCTTTCGAGAAGATACGTGTTATTGAATACTCTTGATACAAAATTGCTTGGGTTTGAACGAATTAAAGAGTTGTATGCTAATGACCTTCAATTTTGTGAAGAGTTCAAATCATGTGAAAAGAATGCTGTAGGTAAATACTTTAAAGTGGATGGTTTTCTGTTTCGAGAAAATAAGTTATGTATACCTGCATGTTCTTTGCGTGAATTGTTGATTACAGAGTCACATGGGGGAGGTTTAATGGGTCATTTCGGTGTTGAAAAGACTTTATCTGTTTTGAAAGAACATTTTTATTGGCCTCATATGAAACGAGATGTGGAAAGAATTTGTGATAAATGCATTACGTGTAAGCAAGCTAAGTCTCGTGTTCAACCTCATGGATTGTATACACCGTTGCCTATATCTAGTGAACCTTGGATTGATTTGTCTATGGATTTTGTATTGGGTTTACCTAGGTCTAAGCGTGGTCATGATTCTATTTTTGCGATCGTGGATAGATTTTCTAAGATGACACACTTTATTCCATGTCACAAAACCGATGATGCATCCCATATTACTGATTTGTTCTTTAGAGAAATTGTGCGTTTGCATGGCATGCCTAGAACAATTGTTTCAGATGTTAGGTTTGTATAACGCGAACATGCAATCAAATTACATAAATAGAGCGGAAGCGTGATAAAACGAATTTTAAAATTTTATACAAACCATCACCATGATCTTTCTTTATGCACAATTATTAATTAAACGAAAGAGATGGAGAATAAGAACTATACCCTTGTAAAACAAAGCTTCCTCAGGTACAAGTTCAACTCCTAGTCCTTCGAGTTCTCCTTGAATTCAACGGTGTGTGATTCCTTCCTTTTGATCAATGTTAGCCACCCAAGTGTTTGGCCTCTAGAGGTGATCCACCAAGGAAGAACAAATATTCAAGAAGTTGGGTGTTTGGCAAAACCCTAGTTTCTATCTCTATAGAAATTGTAAGTACTCTCCACAATCTAATGTAAGAGTGTGTAACCCTAATCTATGATAAGACTTCTCTTATTTATAGATGTAGGAAAACCCCTTCCCTAAACTATTTAGGATTAGGGTTTCTATTTTAATTAAACTCCTTTAATTATATTCCTAATCCAATTAGGAATTAATGAGAGAGAGTACTTCTATTAATTAATTCCCAATTCCTATTAGGAATTAAATAATAGTTATATTAATTAATTCCCAATCCCTATTAGGAATTAAATAATAGTAATATTAATTAATTCCCAATCCCTATTAGGAATTAAATAATAGTAATAGTAATAATAATAATAAGACTCCTCTTATTAATTTATATTTAATATTTCCAAAATATTAAATAATAAATATTAAGCTATTTAATTTATTCTATCTCCATAGATTAAATTAAATACACTTAACTTATTATTACAATTATGCCATTTACTTCTTAAATAAATATTTTCCTTTTGCGGTGTGACCCTTTAGGTTCTCCATATTAAACCGGTTGTGAATAAATCAATTAGAACAATTCTAATCTTATTTAAATAAATAAATTAAACTATTTAATTCATTTAAATAAATAATATTTATTCTACAATAAGGGTAAGCCCCCTTAGCGATCAACGACTTTCCAGATAATATAGATTTCAACATTAATCACAAAAGAACCTTTGAGTAAATAGTTACCGTACAATTCAATCCTTCTACCATACAATGTCCCAATTAAATATAAGACATGGAATTTCTGTCAAGTCTTATTTTATTTAATTATATGTATTTCGATTTTCAAATGCACAACTCTAAATAATGCAAATTAGAAACTCCTTTCTAATTTCATTCTGCCTTGGCCAAGGACTATTGAGTTATCATTTATCGAATCACAGAGGACATTCACATCTTTTACTAGACGTGGTAGATTCTTTGTTGATCATTCACCTATCTCCATGTACAACTTATTATACCCAATCATACCCTTTGATATACCCTAAAGGTCTTAAGGGACATGTCAAAGTATAACTTATCATACACAAGATACTATGATGATCTCAAGTCTAAGGATCACTTGTACTACTATCACTAGAGGAATTCCTATTGACAGGCGAGTAAAACTCCATTAGGTATTCCTTAGCGAGTCACGTTCAGTGAACTTATTCTCTAATAAGCACCTACATACTTGCTTTAGTGTCTCCACACAAATGATTATGAGATCAATCATCCTCTTCCTAAGAGCAAGCAACGTATGTACTAATCTATCCGGATTCACTAATCCCCAATTTAGTAATCCAATGATTAGGAACAATTTTAGTTTGTGAGCTATCTAGAGTTTAGATCTCATTAGCATGATCACTATCATGATTCTAAAAGCATTGCTCAAAACTATGGGTTTATCACATTTAATATAACAGCACCATGTAGATAATATAAAATGCCTTTTAAGAAAATCAATTCTTTTATTAATAAATGAATAAGATTACAAAGTATATGCTACATCATATCAAATATGATTGGCTTGTGTGCATACTACTTTCAATCTCCCACTTGCACTAAAGCCAATCGCCATGGTATCTAATACCCATCTTCTCTAAGTGACGATCAAACTGTTGTTGTGTTAAAGCTTTAGTAAATGGATCTGCAATGTTGTCTTGAGAGTCCACACGCTCCAGGGTGACATCTCCTCTTCCAATGATTTCTCTAATCAAATGAAAACGCCGCAACACGTGTTTGGATTTCTGATGAGACCTGGGTTCCTTAGCCTGCGCAACAGCTCCGGTGTTGTCACAGAATAAAGGTACGGCTCCTCTAATGCTAGGAACCACTCCAAGTTCAGTTATGAACTTCTTCATCCAAACAGCTTCCTTTACAGCTTCACTTGCAGCTATGTACTCTGCCTCTGTCACTGAATCAGCAACTGTTTGCTGCTTGGAACTCTTCCAACTCATTACGCCACCGTTTAAGGTAAGCACATACCCTGAAACGGATTTATAGTCATCTTGGTCCGTTTGAAAACTTGAGTCTGTATAGCCCTCTAGTTTTAATTCAGACCCACCGTAGACAAGAAATACATCCTTAGTTCTTCTCAAGTACTTTAGGATATTTTTCACTGCCTTCCAGTGCTCTTCTCCTGGATTCGACTGATATCTGCTTGTTACACTAAGTGCATGAGCGACATCTGGTCTAGTACATATCATACCGTACATGATAGATCCTATTGCTGAAGCATAAGGAATCTTACTCATTCGGTTTCTCTCCTCAGGTGTCTTTGGGGCCTGTTTCTTGGAGAGATGTATTCCATGGCTCATCGGCATGAGACCTCTCTTGGAATCTTCCATGCTAAACCTCTTTAGCATCGAGTCAATGTACTTTCCTTGGGTCAAGCCAAGCATCCTTTTAGATCTATCTCTATAGATCTTTATCCCCAAAATATAGGATGCCTCACCCAAGTCCTTCATGGAGAAGTGTTTAGATAACCAAATTTTGATCGACTGTAGCATAGGAACATCATTCCCTATCAGTAATATGTCATCAACATATAATACAAGGAATGAAACAACGCTCCCACTAACCTTCTTGTACACACATGGTTCATCCTCATTTTTGATAAAATCAAACCTTTTGATTATCTCATCAAAACGGATGTTCCATCTTCGAGAAGCTTGCTTCAATCCATAAATGGATCTTTGTAGCTTACAAACTTGGTTTGTTCCAACCGTTGAAATAAAACCCTCTGGCTGTATCATATATACATTCTCCTCAAGCTTTTCATTGAGGAAGGCCGTTTTCACGTCCATTTGCCAGATCTCGTAGTCATGATAAGCTGCAATTGCAAGCAAAATCCGAATGGACTTGAGCATAGCTACTGGTGAGAAGGTTTCATCATAGTCAACTCCTTGTCTTTGTTTGAAACCTTTTGCAACCAGTCGGGCCTTATAGGTCTCTACATTTCCATCCGCTCCAGTCTTTCTCTTAAAGACCCATGTACACCTAATAGACTTAATGCCCTCAGGTGGTGAAACCAAAGTCCATACTTGGTTTTCATACATAGAGTCCATCTCGGATTTCATGGCTTCTAGCTATTTCTCTGAGTCTTCACTACTCATAGCCTCTTCGTAAGTCAATGGATCATCATCATCTATAATGTGTACCTCATTATCATCCTCTATGATGAATCCATACCTTTAAGGTATCTTCGGTACTCTTCCAGATTTACGAATAGGTAGTGGTACAGTAGGTTCTTCCACTTGGTCAGGTACCTGACTTTGATCCGTAGTATTTTGTGGTTCTTGAACTTCTTCAAGATATATCTTACTCCCACTGACCCCTTCAAGGATAAACTCCTTTTCCAAGAAGGCAGCGTGTTTTGCTACAAACACCTTTTGATCAGTAGGATGATAGAAATAATACCCTACAGTTTCTTTGGGGTAACCCACAAATCTACACTTGTCGGATCTAGTCTTTAGCTTATCATGCTCAAACCTTTTGACATAAGCTGGACAACCCCAAGTCTTAACATACTTAAGATTTGGTTTCCTCCCTGTCCATAATTCATATGGGGTTTTTGGGACGGATTTGGTAGGTACCTTATTAAGTAGATATGCAGCCGTTTCTAGGGTATAACCCCAGAAGGATATTGGAAGGTCGGTAAAACTCATCATGGAACGAACCATGTCCAACAATGTTCGATTTCTCCTTTCAGATACACCATTCAACTGTGGCGTCCCTGGTGGAGTCCATTGTGAGATTATACTATTTTCTTTGAGACAATTGAGAAACTCATTGGTTAAGTATTCCCCTCCTCGATTCGATCGAAGAATCTTAATACTCTTACCAGTTTGCTTCTCTACTTTACTTCTGAATTCTTTGAACTTTTCAAACGATTAAGATTTGTATTTCATTAAATACACATATCCAAATCTAGAATGATCATCAGTGAAAGTAATAAAATAAGAATACCCTCCTCGTGCATTCGTTGTCATAGGTCCACATACGTCTGTGTGTACCAATGCTAACAACTCTGTAACTCTTTCTCCTTTTCCAAGAAAAGGAGATTTAGTCATCTTACCCATGAGACAAGATTCACAAGTTGGATATGATTCATAATCAGATAGCTCTAAAAGCCCATCTTTATGCAACTTGGTTAATCTTGTTTCATTGATATGACCGAGTCTACAGTGCCACATAAAGGTATAATTAACATCATCTCTTTTTCTTTTCTTAGTTTGTTCAATTTGAAGTATATTTTCATGCAAGTCAAGTATATAAAGTCCATTCAGTAGGTTCCCAACACCATATAAAACATTTTTATTATAAATAGAACAACTGTTGTTCTTTATTATAATATCAAAACCATCTATATCCAATACAGAAATTGAAATAATGTTTCTAATGAGTGTCGGAACATAATAACAATTATTTAAACTAATGAACTTTCCCGAAGGCAGTGCTAAACAATAAGTCCCTACAGCTAATGCAGCAACCTTTGCTCCATTTCCCACTCGTAGGACGACTTCATCCTTGTTCAGCTTTCTACTTCTGCTTAGTCCCTGCATATTATTACATATGTGAGAACCACAGCCGGTATCCAATACCTAAATAGAATTTTGACTTTCAGAAAAATTAATTTCAATCATGAACAAACCTAGATCAGAAGTTGAAGCTTCTCCAAACTTCTTTTGGTCCGCAAGATACTGCTTGCAGTTCCTCTTCCAATGTCCCGGCTTGTTGCAGTGGTAGCAAACTCCTTTGCTATCTGGATCAGGTTTCTTCTTATCCTTTCTCTTCGCCTTGCCCTTAGCCTTCTTGTCTTTCTTCTTTTCAGAAGATACCTTGGGCCTCTTCCTTTTCTTGGAAGAATCATCCACCAGTAAGACTTGGTTCTTGTTGGATGAGAAGTGACCTTCAGCTGTTTTCAGCATGTTAAGTAACTCAGGCAAGCTGACGTCCAACTTATTCATGTGAAAATTCACAACAAATTGTGAGAAGGTGTCCGGGAGTGACTGCAAGATCAAATCTTGGCTTAACTCCCCATCCATCACGAACCCAAGCTGTCCAAGTTGTTCAATCAGATTGATCATCTTAAGGACATGAGTCTCAACAGCAGTGCCCTCGGTCATACGAGATCGGAAGAGCTCCTTAGATATCTGATATCTAGCAGTCCTACTTTGCTCACCATACAACTCTTTGAGGTGCAGCAATATAGTAGGAGCATCCATAGTTTCATGCTGACGCTGAAGCTCGTTACTCATGGATACGAGCATGATGCATTGAGCCAAGATTGCATCATCTTGCCACTTTCTAAAAGTAGCAATCTCTTCCTCAGAGACTGTTTCTGCAACATTTGCAGGGACTGGCGAATTTAGGACATAAGAAATCTTTTCAGCAGTGAGAACAATTCTCAGATTCCTTAACCAGTCCGTGTAATTCGGTCCGGTCAGTTTGTTAGCATCAAGTATGCTATGCAGTGATAGTGAGTTTGACATTTTTAAATTCTGCATGTGAAATAGACAACATTTTAGCATACATTCATTTTATTAATCATCAAAATAAATTAGGTCTTTATTTAAATTGGTATCTCCCACTTTTTCATCAAACTATATTACCCTCAATTTATATAGTTCGACAAATCTAATTAAAGATTTGCTAGTGAGACTAAGGATCCCATTTCAAATGTATATAGCCTTGTGTGACACAACAAACTATATATAAATAAATAGGTAGACAACTATTGTCAATTACATCACTATGTAACTCCTTGTATTTTGCCTCTTAGATTATTTTGATCAAGTGTGACACATCCGAATCAAAATTATCAAAATAATCCAAGTTAAGTCCAACCTAGCACTTCCATATATTCGAAAGAAAAACACTGTCCTTGTGTGACACAACAAAACAGCATCGTTCAGTCTATGTATAAGCATCAAATGTGATAATGCAACATCTTAAATATTTAATACTTGCCTTGTGTGACACAACAAACTCATATTAAATATTTAATACTCTATCGCTTTACCATGCTAGAAGGCGACGCTCGATATTCCAAATATCTTTGAACGCTTAGGACTTAATATAATTTCTTTGAGGGGTTTGTTATTATTTGTCTCATCTTGTTTAGCGCGCATGCACATATATATATAAAATACGCGTCATATTATTTGACATGCGAAGCATGTGGGATAATATATAATATATATATATACTAAGCATGCACATATAGAATACTATATTCTACCCGGATTGATTATGGACTTTTATTCTAGTTTGGTTCACTAGAGCCACCAAGGGAACCAAAGGTCAAACCTAGGGTGCAAGAATTAAATTTAAATATAACTATTACATTTAAATCCCGGGCTCCATTACAAACGGGTCTTCAAGCGCTCCTTGCTCATTGGTCTCCAATTCTTCAAAAATAATTCTAACTAATCCTATTACATAAACTATTTAAAATAAATAGAAACCTTGATCAGCAGTCAAGGGGAAGTACATAGGAGGGAGATAGAATTTACATTAAGAAAAATTAGATAAGACGAGGTACGCAGACCCCATTTATAAAAACCCATACATTCAAGCATCCTCTAAAATAATTCCAATCACACATTGGTCAATAATCCATAATCAATCCCTATTTATTATCATACATATCTCTATATGTATCAATAAATAACATTCATCTCATGAATAATAAAATCATTCTATACATATATGAGTATCATTTAATGGGCAATTTTAAGTTGCATGAAATCCAATTTCAAGATTAAAATAAACTTTTTATTTTAATTATAAAATTATTAAGAATATTATATATATATATATAACCACGGTATATATTATATATATATAATTACGTGATATGTTATATATATATATATATAAATCCGTTACATATGTTATATATATAATCAGTTACATATGTTATATATATATATATATATAAATCCGTTATATACTATATATATATATATAATATATGTAATCCGTTACTAATTATATATATATATATATATGTGTGTGTAATCCATTACTAATCACCCATTTAATTAAATCAAGTGATTTCGTTTTTCATAAAATAATAATTTTACACAACTAATTATGTCCAATAAATTATTCTAAATACATACCCATATATAAATAAAATCAAAACAATTAATAATTCGCATAAAGATTAGCTCTTGATACCACTGTTAGGTTTGTATAACGCGAACATGCAATCAAATTACATAAATAGAGCGGAAGCGTGATAAAACGAATTTTAAAATTTTATACAAACCATCACCATGATCTTTCTTTATGCACAATTATTAATTAAACGAAAGAGATGGAGAATAAGAACTATACCCTTGTAGAACAAAGCTTCCTCAGGTACAAGTTCAACTCCTAGTCCTTCGAGTTCTCCTTGAATTCAACGGTGTGATTCCTTCCTTTGATCAATGTTAGCCACCCAAGTGTTTGGCCTCTAGAGGTGATCCACCAAGGAAGAACAAATATTCAAGAAGTTGGGTGTTTGGCAAAACCCTAGTTTCTATCTCTATAGAAATTGTAAGTACTCTCCACAATCTAATGTAAGAGTGTGTAACCCTAATCTATGATAAGACTTCTCTTATTTATAGATGTAGGAAAACCCCTTCCCTAAACTATTTAGGATTAGGGTTTCTATTTTAATTAAACTCCTTTAATTATATTCCTAATCCAATTAGGAATTAATGAGAGAGAGTACTTCTATTAATTAATTCCCAATTCCTATTAGGAATTAAATAATAGTTATATTAATTAATTCCCAATCCCTATTAGGAATTAAATAATAGTAATATTAATTAATTCCCAATCCCTATTAGGAATTAAATAATAGTAATAGTAATAATAATAATAAGACTCCTCTTATTAATTTATATTTAATATTTCCAAAATATTAAATAATAAATATTAAGCTATTTAATTTATTCTATCTCCATAGATTAAATTAAATACACTTAACTTATTATTACAATTATGCCATTTACTTCTTAAATAAATATTTTCCTTTTGCGGTGTGACCCTTTAGGTTCTCCATATTAAACCGGTTGTGAATAAATCAATTAGAACAATTCTAATCTTATTTAAATAAATAAATCAAACTATTTAATTCATTTAAATAAATAATATTTATTCTACAATAAGGGTAAGCCCCCTTAGCGATCAACGACTTTCCAGATAATATAGATTTCAACATTAATCACAAAAGAACCTTTGAGTAAATAGTTACCGTACAATTCAATCCTTCTACCATACAATGTCCCAATTAAATATAAGACATGGAATTTCTGTCAAGTCTTATTTTATTTAATTATATGTATTTCGATTTTCAAATGCACAACTCTAAATAATGCAAATTAGAAACTCCTTTCTAATTTCATTCTGCCTTGGCCAAGGACTATTGAGTTATCATTTATCGAATCACAGAGGACATTCACATCTTTTACTAGACGTGGTAGATTCTTTGTTGATCATTCACCTATCTCCATGTACAACTTATTATACCCAATCATACCCTTTGATATACCCTAAAGGTCTTAAGGGACATGTCAAAGTATAACTTATCATATACAAGATACTATGATGATCTCAAGTCTAAGGATCACCTGTACTACTATCACTAGAGGAATTCTTATTGACATGCGAGTAAAACTCCATTAGGTATTCCTTAGCGAGTCACGTTCAGTGAACTTAGTCTCTAATAAGCACCTACATACTTGCTTTAGTGTCTCCACACAAATGATTATGAGATCAATCATCCTCTTCCTAAGAGCAAGCAACGTATGTACTAATCTATCCGGATTCACTAATCCCCAATTTAGTAATCCAATGATTAGGAACAATTTTAGTTTGTGAGCTATCTAGAGTTTAGATCTCATTAGCATGATCACTATCATGATTCTAAAAGCATTGCTCAAAACTATGGGTTTATCACATTTAATATAACAACACTATGTAGATAATATAAAATGCCTTTTAAGAAAATCAATTCTTTTATTAATAAATGAATAAGATTACAAAGTATATGCTACATCATATCAAATATGATTGGCTTGTGTGCATACTACTTTCATCAGATAGAGATTCTAAATTTTTGAGTTATTTTTGGAAGACATTGTGGTGTAAGTTAGGTACTAAACTGTTGTTTTCAACTACTTGTCATCCACAAACTGACGGTCAAACTGAGGTAGTAAATAGAACTTTATCTGCATTGTTAAGAGCTATTATCAAAAAGAACATTAAAGTTTGGGAAGAGTGTTTACCACATGTTGAGTTTGCATATAATCGATCTGTTCATTCTGCTACACAATTTTCACCATTTGAAATTGTTTATGGTTTTAATCCTTTGACACCGTTGGATTTATTGCCATTACCTTTGTCTGAATATACTAACATGGATGGAAAGGAAAAGGCTGAATTTGTCAAGCAGATACATGAAAAGGCAAGGATTAACATTGAAAGGAGGACGGAGCAATATGCAAAACAGGCCAACAAGGGTCGACGTCAAGTGATTTTTGAGCCAGGAGAGTGGGTGTGGTTACATATGAGGAAAGAAAGATTTCCAGCTCAACGACGTTCAAAATTGCTTCCAAGGGGAGATGGTCCATTTCAAGTTCTTGAGCGCATCAATGACAATGCCTACAAATTGGATTTACCTGGTGAGTATAATGTTAGTGCAACTTTTAACGTTACTGATCTTAGTCCGTTTGATGTAGCTGACGATTTGAGGACAAATCTTTCTCAAGAGGAGAGGTATGATGAGGGCATCCTTGGCTCTGGAGCGATTGACATCCATAAAGTGGATCCTTTGTGTATGCCGGATGGTCCCGTGACGAGAGCTCGGGCTAAACGTTTCAAGGAAAGCATTAATGGGTTGATTCAAGGCATGTGGAGCGAGGATAGATCGAGTGTGGACCCGGATTCTAAGGATTTACATTTAGTCATGATGATACAAACAAACATGCCACGGTTGGAAACGTTGGAAACAAGAAAGGACGAAGAATTCCAAGTTGCAGAGTTCTCGCCCCGGCGAGAACTTCAAAGCCAAAATTCTCGCCCTGGCGAGAAATTAACTGTTCAAGTTCGCCCCGGCCCAGAGTGATCCGCCCCAGCGGAAAACTTACTGTTCATTCTCGCCCCGGCGAGAAGTCCCAGTTCAATTTTCTCGCCCCGGCGAGAACACGCAGAATGAGTTGGCGCGTTTTTCGAGGCGACGCATTTTGGAAGATTTTTACTAGATTCTTTTTCCTTAATTTTAGGAATTTCAATATATTTTCATAATTCCATTGTAACTAGGATATTTTAAGATATGATTTTGATTCCAAGTCAGTTGTTATTTCCTTTTTGGATTCTAGGGTTTCATAGTTAGTATAAATAAGTTTTATGCTTGTAATTCATATACAATTCAATAATAATTCAGAGTTTATTCATACTTGAGAGCTATTCTCTACTTTTGGTTCTTTGAAGAATTTCTAAGTAATCTTTCTTAGTTTTTTCTTTGAGATTCGAAGTTAACTTATCATACAACAATCCATAGTTGTGTGTGGCGTTATCTACCAGTTATCAATCGTTGATTGTACCGAAGGTTCCTGCTTCATATAAGTACGGGGTTTAGGTGTCATTGATAATCCACCTACGTGAATTCATCTGCTTGAACGATTATACCGGAGTTCTCGTCTCAATATAGACGTTGGGTTAAGGTGTCGAGAGAGTTCCATCAAATTGGCTTACTAGAAACGATCCGGGCGACGACCACCTCACGCAAGCGTGCCGTGGAGTCTATCATTTGGTATGTGGACTACAATGTCATGGCATTAGATCGTGTATTACATGAACAGAATGGGAATTAATTGCAGTCAAACTGCGTTGACCGAAATGGAAAGATAAGTTTTCTAGGTTTTCCAGAAAACTGAAGAACAGGTTAGGCAGACACTTTAACCCTTTAATTTATACTTGATCCTATGTTGTTTAAACCCGAATCTTGATATAAATCTCTAGCCTTACATTTTGTCTACAACATCGAAGTAGTTAGAAGCCCAGAAGTTAAATTAAACGAAATTTATAGTTGGTCAAAGTACCTATGCTCGCATTGACAAGGCGGTTGTTCTTCAGAAAATGAAGAACAACTTTAGCTACGGTTACTGTCGCTATAGCCCTACAACGACAGTTTTAATAAAAAATTAATTATATTAATTAAATAAATAGAAATAAATAGATATTAATTATTAAAAATTCATAAAATAGTTTTAAAAATTATTTTAAGTTATAAAAATTAACTTTTAATATTTTGACATAAATTTTATTAATATTTTAATTTATTTAAATATTAATGATATTTAATTTATTTAATAATTATATTAAATAAATTAGTTAAAAATGATTTTTAATATTTTAAAAATTATTTATAAATGATATTAAGGTTTTAAAAAGTATTTTAAGTTATAATAAATAACTTTTAATATATTGATAAGAATTTCATTAATATTTTAATATTAATGATAATAAATTTATTTAATAATTAAATTAATGATTTTAATGTTTTAAAAATCATTTAAAGGTCAAATAAATGTTTTAAAAATATTCTAAGTTATAATAAATAACCTTTAATATTTTGACATGAATTATATTAATATTTTAATTTTAATAATAACTATTTAAAAATGATTTTAATATTTTAAAAATCATTTAAAGGTGATAATAATGTTTTAAAAATATTTTGAGTTATAATAAATAACTTTTAATATTTTGAAATGGATTTCATTAATATTTTAAAATTTTTAAATATTAATGATAATGAAATTATTTAGCAATTAAATCATTATAAATGATATTAATGATTGAAAAATCATTATAAATGATATTAATGTTTGGAAAAATATTATAAATGATAATTAAATTATCTAATATGATATTTAAGTTCTTGAACAAAGTTCTATTGGTAATAAATTCGTTAATTATCCGATAATGTAATCGGGATGTCGAAACGATACCGAACTCAAACCAAATCGATATAGTTTGACTAGGTATACGTTGTTATGTGTCTTGATGACTAAAATGATTTGTGACAATGTGTTAAAGTTGTATAATGACTGCAATAGCAGTATTATGTGTTAAGGTGTATTATTCTAATCAAAAAAATAATCCTATTGTTGATAGGTCTATGTGTAAAAGTTTAAACTAAACTGTGTAGCAGTAGACAACGACCAAGACAAGTATCCTATCCTTTTTATTTACTTCATGAAATGGATTCAAGTTTATGTAAGCTTTTAACTCAATCTATTATTGTAACGATCGGGTATTTTTACTTCCTTGTAACCCGAGTTTATGTGAATAAAATGAATTTTTATTTTTTATTTATATTATTATGTGTTATGTGCTTAAAGGTTGTGTTATAACCTAGATTATGTGTTTGTGTTGAATTTTATGTGTTGTTGTGTCGTTAGGGTGAATATATTGATTTCGCGAAGAATTGCAAAATCACTATTTACGGAGCACGTTTACCGAGGCACTCTTCATGCCAAAATATTTTTGCGTATTTTTCGATTTTAATAAATTTCACTAATATGCGTATGTGAATAGATAATTTTTCCAAGTGTCGGATTTTCGTTTTGAGCACAATCGTGTTTTATTCGGTCTCCGAAATGTATAATATGACTGTTCCGAATAAACGGACGAATCCCATTATTATTATTTTTATGCATCCCAATATTTTATGGGAGTACCCATTTTAATTTTGGGTAGAGTTATTTACCAAATTAGGTACAAAAGTGGGAGTATTCGGGTAGATTTTTGGTGTATTTGTGTATTTGTTTTTGCATGTTACTCCAAGAGGGAATCAAGCCCCCATTTTAGACCAATGAGAATTAAGGAACTAAGGTGTGGTCGGGTGGGGAGGGTTTGGTGCTAGATGTTGGTCGATTTCGCAACTGAAAAATACGCGCAAGTATACGCGGTCAACAATAATAAAGTGATAAGAGAGTTGTCGAACCCACAGGGAATTGTTCTAGTGTATCCCAAGTACCAACTATATATCATCTCGATTTTAATTAGACAAATGATGATTTAATGTTTTTGTTGTTGGTAGAGACTAAGATAATAATAATCAAGTAAAAGATAATGAAATCTAATATTAACAAGTCTAAGATTGTAATTTCCCCCAACACTTCATTTGAATATCCTAACTCTCTCATTTGAATTAATTAATAACATAGAATTGTCAACCGAGAAATCAAAGCTACTTATAAGCCTCTGTCGATGGTCAAATTTGAATCTTCCTAATACGGCATGTAGGTATATGTCTATCCTACACACTATCAAGAGACCAATTTCAAGAACAATAACAAGACACGTGTCACTAAATCTCATTTACCATCCCTTCAATTACCAACTTTCACATAGGAAGTCATTAAGAATAGATTCTCCATTAGTTGCACACGGTATCTAGGTATATGTCTATCCTAAATACTATCAAGTTACTTATCATTGAGGATAATCAACAAGACACACGTCACTTAATCTCAATTAATAACCTACAATAATCTTTAACTTTCGCATGATATCATAACAAGGTCTAAACACTATAATCCGTTCGTCAAGTTCATATAGGTTCCCACGGTAATTACTAGCTAGGCAATTAAGATATGAAGCATAAATTATGATATTCAATCCACAAATGAGTAATTAATAACAAAGAGAGAGAAGTCAATTCAAACTATGTGTTGGGTTCCATTGAAATCTTAGAATACAAATTCTAGTTCATGGTAACTAAGCAAAACATCAAACACATGGTGTACATCATGAAATAGAAATACAAATTTAAAGGAAAGTAAGAGATGATAAAACTCATTTAGAAGATAATCATGTGTTGCTTGCTTGGTTGATGTCAATAGCTAGCTTTTCCTCTTCATTTGGCATTCGTTTCTCTTTTTGCTCCTTAGCTTGCTACTGAAAATTTTCTTAAATTGCAGCCCTTAAGCTCTTCTTGATGATGTATGTGCAACCTCCCAAGGTCTAGATATTCCTATGACAATCCTTTCCTTCTTGGTTCCTTAGCTTTTGCTGAGTTTTCCTTGTATTGCAGCACTTTTGGCCTCAATTTGATGTTTTAGTGTAGCCTCCCAATCCCTAGATGTGTAATAAGAAGTGTGAGAATAATGAGAACGGAGGCAAAATGTTTTATTTATAATGCTCCTCTGAAAACCCTAGCCTACACATGGATTTGGACCCAAAAACCCGCTCAGATTGCACAAACCCGACAGTTGGGATCACACTCAAGAGGCTCGGCGCGCCCGCACGCCGCTAGGCGCGCGCGCGCCCAGGTCCTGGTTGGCCCTTGCTGAACGCCGCGCGCCCGCACGCCGCCTGGCGCGCGCGCGCCTGGGCCCTGGCCCCTGCCGCACACCCACGCCCGCGCCCCGCTGCCGAGGCCCCGCGTGCGCCTGCGCGCGCCGCACGGCGCCCGCGCCCAGCGTCTGCCGAGTGCCGCGCCCCGCTGTCGAGGCCCCGCGCCCAGCGCCTGCCGAGGCCCGCGTACGCCACACGGCGCTCGCGCCCACGCCCATGCCTGCCGAGTGCCGCGCCCCGTTGTCGAGGCCCAGCGCCCAGCGCTTGCCGAGGCCCGCGCTCGCGGGCACGCGCCGCACGGTGCCCGCGCCCGGCGCCTGCCGAGTGTCGCGCCCCGCTGCCGAGGCCCCGCGCCCAGTGCCCATGCCAGTGCCCAGCGCCCGACGCCCAGCGTGCGCTCGTGGCTTGGCCGACGCCGCACGCCGTGCACGCAATTCCGACGATGTGCACGCCCAACTACAAAATGTCATCAGAATAAAATCCCGAGCATCGCCAAACACAAATTTTTACCATATTATCATTCGGGTACGGATATCCAAGCACGGGCTTGCCCTCGTGGTTTGGCTGGCGCT
Organism: Aralia elata; assembly: GCA_034770075.1. Taxonomy (NCBI): domain Eukaryota; kingdom Viridiplantae; phylum Streptophyta; class Magnoliopsida; order Apiales; family Araliaceae; genus Aralia; species Aralia elata. Next base: position 40,073,579 of record CM068377.1, read on the forward strand.
GAACGCCGTGCACTCTTTCCGAAGCCATGCACGCCCAACTACCAAATGATATCAAATTAAGCACCGAGCGTCGCCAAACATTAATTTCTATTGTTCAACCATTCGGGCATGGACCAGGCACATACATTGAGTCATTACGAACCACGATCCGTGCGGTCTTTATTTCAATTCCTACAAAACACAATAAAAATACATCAAATAAATACAAAACACATAATAGTAACATAAAACTAAATTATGTAGAAATAAGATAAAAATACATAAAAACCACATGAAATACCCAAAGACTTACAAGTATACACGATCAACAAGTAATAAAGTGATAAGAAAGAGTGTCGAATCCACGGGAATTACTATATTTTATATCTCCAACTGTCAATCTAAATTATGCCTATTCTGTTAAACAATCGCAAATTGAATTTTTGATTGATACTAAGTAAATTAATACTAACACTGGCAAATAACTCAAAAGTTGAAATTCAGATTATGATGATAAAGACTACAGTATCCCCAGTTATCTATTGATAGACTCCACGTCACGCTTGCGTGAGGTGGTCGTCGCCCGGATCGTTTCTAACAAGTTGATAGGATGGATAGCTTGCAACACCTTAACCCCTCGCCTATATGTAGACGGTAATCTTGGTACAATTGCTTGTAAATGAAGTATGCGTAGGATGAACACCAACGACACCTCGACCCCTCGCTTATGTTGAAGCGGTAATCTTGGTACAATCGACGATTGATGCGGTAGAAGACGCCACACACAACTATGATTGGTTGTATGATAAGTCGAATATGAATCTCAAAGAAAACTAAGGAATACTTAGGAATTCTCAAGAACCACAAGAAAAGAACAATCTCACAATAATGATGATAATCTGAATATTAATGAATAATTCAAGTTTACAATAACACCTATTTATACTAGTTTTAGAAACAAACTAGAAGCTTCTAGAAGCACACACTTGTTGAAATACAAGTTCACAAATGTTGAAATATGGCAATCAGAACACATGTAATTGATCCTAAATACTGATATCATGTTTTGGATGAAAGAAGGTTCGAAAATCAAGAAAGTCAAAAAAATGACAAATTACATCCAGGAGGTTCTCGCCGGGGCGAGAAAATTGCATTGAAAATTCTCGCCGGGGCGAGCTTCTCGCCGGGGCGAGAGGTTTGGCTTGAAAATTCCTCGTCGGGGCGAGAAAAATGGCTGGTAAATCCTCGCCGGGGTGAGGTTAGCCTGTTCCATGCAAACTGTTTTCTTTCGTCGTTTTGACCGCCACGTCCATTCGTAACATGTTTACGGGATTCATATGCTTGGATTCCATCTCCATAACTTCTATACTTGATCCAACCTCGTTCCATAGTTCATGGATCATCCCGTTAAGTCCGTCTTTGAAGGTTTTAGCTCGAGCTCTAGTAACGGGTCCAAGTGGTAATTGCAATGGGTCTTCTCGGGTTGTGTCACGGGTTTCTGGATTATGGATGTGCTCATCATACCTCTCCTCTTGAAAAGGATTTGTCCTCAAATCTTCACCTACATCAAACGGGCTTAGATCAGAAATATTGAAAGTTGCACTAACAGTATACTCACCGGGTAAGTCCAATTTGTAAGCATTGTTGTTAATGCGTTCAAGCACTTGAAATGGTCCATCTTCTCTCGGGAGTAGTTTCGAACGCCTTTGAGTAGGAAATCTTTCCTTACGCATGTGTAGCCATACCCAATCCCCGGGTTCGAAGATTACTTGACGCCGACCCTTGTTGGCCTGTTTGGCATATTGATCCGTCTTCTTCTCAATGTTGAGTCTTGTCTTCTCATGTATCTGCTTAACAAAATTAGCTTTGTTTTTGCCATCCATATTAGTATACTCAGAAATAGGTAAAGGTGCTAAATCCAATGGTGTTAAAGGATTAAAACCATACACAATTTCAAAAGGTGAAAATTTAGTAGCCGAGTGGACAGACCTATTATAAGCAAACTCAACATGGGGTAAACATTCTTCCCAAAGCTTAATATTCTTATTAATGATAGCCCTTAATAATGCATATAGAGTCCTATTTACTACATCCGTTTGACCGTCAGTTTGTGGATGACAAGTAGTTGAAAACAACAGTTTAGTTCCTAGTTTACACCACAAAGTTTTCCAAAAATAGCTCAAGAATTTAGCATCTCTATCCGAAACAATTGTTCGGGGCATGCCATGCAGACGCACAATATCTCTAAAGAATAAATCAGCAATATGGGATGCATCATCAGTCTTGTGGCATGGGATAAAGTGTGCCATTTTTGAAAACCTATCCACAACCACAAATATAGAATCATGACCATGCTTAGATCTAGGTAAACCCAATACAAAGTCCATAGACAAATCAATCCAAGGTTCACTCGAAATAGATAATGGTGTGTATAACCCATGGGGTTGAACACGAGATTTAGCTTGACGACAGGTAATGCACCTATCACAAATTCGTTCCACATCTCGTTTCATATGGGGCTAATAGAAATGTTCTTTTAATACAGATAAAGTCTTATCAACACCAAAATGTCCCATCAAACCACCTCCATGTGATTCACAAACCAATAGTTCACGTAAAGAACTTGCAGGTATACACAATCGATTCTCACGAAACAAGAACCCATCCATCTTGAAGTACTTACCTACAACATTCTTTTCACAAATTTTAAACTCTTCACAGAAATCATGGTCATTAATATACAATTCTTTGATTTGTTCAAAACCAAGTAATTTTGTGTCGAGAATATTTAACAACACATACCTTCTTGAGAGTGCGTCGGCAACGACATTCTCCTTACCTTGCTTATACCGAATGACATACGGGAACGTCTCGATGAACTCCATTCATCGTGCATGTCTCTTGTTCAACTTGTGTTGGCCCTTCAAATATTTCAATGATTCATGATCCGTGTGAATCACAAATTCCTTAGGCCACAGGTAATGTTGCCAAGTCTCCAAAGATCGAACTAAGGCATATAACTCCTTGTCATAGGTAGGATAGTTCAAAGCTGCTCCACTCAATTTTTCACTGAAATATGCAACGGGTTTTCCTTCTTGCATCAACACAGCTCCAATGCCTAAACCTGAAGCATCACATTCAATTTCAAAGGTTTTAGTGAAATTTGGCAATACAAGTAAAGGAGCGTTAGTCAATTTTTCTTTAATCAAATTAAACGCTTTTTCCTGTGCATCACCCCACTTGAATCCTACACTCTTTTTGATTACTTCGGTGAGTGGTGCTGTGACTTCGCTGAAATTCCTTACAAACCGTCTATAGAAACTTGCGAGTCCATGAAAGCTACGAACTTGACTGACATTAGTAGGAGTTGGCCATTCTTGGATTGCACGTACCTTTTCTTCGTCAACCTGTACTCCCTGTGTACTAACAACAAAACCAAGAAAACACAACTCGATCCGTACAAAATGTGCATTTGTCCATATTAGCATACAATTTTTCTTTTCGAAGCACATCTAGGACAGATTTTATATGCAATGCATGCTCAACTAAATCTTTGCTATAGATTAAGATATCATCAAAGTAGACAACTACAAACTTTCCAATGAAGGAACGCAAAACATGGTTCATTAGTCTCATGAACGTGCTAGGAGCATTAGTTAAACCAAAAGGTAAGACTAACCACTCATATAACCCATATTTTGTTTTAAAAGCAGTTTTCCATTCATCCCCTTCATGCATTATAATCTGATGATAGCCACTCTTTAAGTCAATTTTAGAAAACACACAAGATCCATGCAATTCATCTAACATGTCATCTAACCTAGGAATGGGATGCCGATATTTTACCGTGATGTTATTTACCGCTCGACAATTAATGCACATACGCCACTTCCCATCTTTCTTAGGTACTAAAATAACTGGAACCGCACATGGACTCATGCTTTCCCTCACAAAACCTTTGCCCATTAGCTCGTTAACTTGCCTTTGCAATTCCTTTGTTTCCTCGGGATTACTTCGGTATGCCGGGCGATTTGGAATGGTCGCGCCTGGGACAAAGTCAATTTGATGCTCAATTTCCCGAATTGGTGGTAATCCCTGTGGAAGTTCCTCGGGAAATACATCCTGATAATCCAGTAAAAGAGCAGAAACAACACTAGGCAAAGAAGGATTATTAGCGTTAGTATTTAAAAGTGCCTCCTTATACCGAAGTATAATCATTAGCTTTTTAGAATCCAAAGCTCGCCTTACATCACTCCTTTTTGCAAAAATGTTTGTTTTTCTCTCTTCTCTCTTTTTTTCTCTCTTTTGTTTTCTTTTCATGATCTCTCTGTAAGTGTATTTGATCCTCATGCACTTGTTTTGGTGACATAGGACACAAGGTAACTTTTCTTTGATTGTGAACAAAAGAGTACTCATTAGTAAAACCGTCGTGTTTTACTCGCCGATCGAACTGTCAAGGTCTCCCAAGTAGTAAATGACCTGCCTGCATAGGAACTACATCACAAAGAATCTCATCAACATACTTCCCATTGTAAACGGCACTGATACTTGCTTGGTAACTTTGATGTCGCCGTTGTCATTGAGCCACTGCAATCGGTATGGGTGAGGATGTTTGGATGTTGTAAGTCCCAATTTCTCCACCATGGTGATGCTTGCCACATTTGTACAGCTCCCACCATCAATTACAACACAACAGATCTTACCATTTACCATGCATCTAGTATGAAATAGATTTTCTCTTTGCTCACTGCTTTCTTCTTTTACCTGTGTACTAAGCATTCTTCATGTAACCAACACTTCGCCATGCATAACAACCTCTCTATCTTCCTCCAATGGTGGTATAGAGTCATTGTCACTATCTTCTTCCTCGGTCTCCAAATCCCCATTATCAAGCAATAACATAGTTCTTTGATTTGGGCATTGATTTGCAATATGTCCCCTGCCTTGACATTTAAAGCATACAATATCTCGAGTACGACTAGTAGAAGGTGTATTAGTTTTACCTTGCACTACTTGAGTAGCCGCTCCTTGCTTGATTTCTGGCTTTGGCTTAAAAGTAGATGGCTTTTCCTCACGCTTCACATTATTGGGTTTCCATGATGAACCTGTGGTAGGATTTGTTCGCTGGCCACCTCTCCTCTTAAGTTGCTTCTCTATTTTGATAGCCATGTGCACCATGTCTTCCAATACCACATAATGTTGATGCTCCACCAAATCTGCAATATCCCAATTTAAACCTGCTGAAAATCGGGCCATGGTTGCCTCATTATCCTCGTCGATGTCAGCTCTAGACATTAGCATCTCCATTTCCTTGAAGTAGTCCTCCACACTCTTGCTTCCCTGTCTCAAATTTTGTAAGTTTCGAAACAGATCTCGATAATAGTGGCTTGGGACAAACCTCTTTTTCATTACAGCTTTCATTTCTGCCCAAGTCTCGATTGGACGTTCTCTGCACCTCCTTCGACTGATCATCAATTGATCCCACCAAGTAACTGCATAGTCTGAAAATTCGGTAGCTGCAATTCTAACTTTTTTGAGATTCGAGTAGTTGTGACAGTCAAAGATCCACTCCATTTTCCTCTCCCATTCTAAATATGCCTCGGGGTCACTTCTGCCTTGGAATGTGGGAATTTTCATTTTGATGCTATCAAGATTGTTGTCCTCTCGATTTCGGCCGCCTCTATCCTTTGCAAAATGTCTCCTAGGGATAAAGTCAGTTTCTCGATCCTCTTCCTCACTAAACCTTTCATCATAGTAATTTGTCTCCTCTAGCCTTGCTTCCTTTTGTTGTGTCTTTCCTTTTGGGCGCCCACCCGGAGGGTTTTGAGTTCGTTCCCCTCGAGTGTCACTCAATTGATCGATGCGATCATGCACTTGTTCTATAGCCATCCCCAATTGTCTAGAAAATTCTTTCATCATAGCCTCCATCATGAGTTTTGGGTCAAAATTCGATGTAGAAGGTTCATTTTCAATTGTCTTATCTCTTGTGTTAGACATATTTCCTGCAAAATAAAGATTAGTAGAAAACAAGTTCCTCACCACTCCCTTGCGTGTTTCACTCAAACAATATATCACACAAATAGGAAACGCTCGTGTATCACACATTTAGGCTTTTACTCTCAATTAGACTTACTACTCTTGCCTTTTTCCGCTCGTAGTTCTCTCTAATAGGTTCTTTTAGAATTCTCACAAATATTACCTCAATTCTCTAATTACAATCTAATAATAACTTATCAATGATACAATATAGAAAGTACGACTCTCCACAAGACTTCCAAACGCCAAATATGATTCTTGCAAATGAAAATCCCAATGGTAGCAATTCAACAACACAAATTTTCTGCTATATATTTTATGCAGTTTTTTTTTACTATAATTCAACAACAAAAGTAAAGATAAGTAACTTGATAGGAAACTTAGCTTTGATACCAAATGATAGACTCCACGGCACGTTTGCGTGAGGTGGTCGTCGTCCAGATCGTTTCTAACAAGTTGATAGGATGGATAGCTTGCAACACCTTAACCCCTCGCCTATATGTAGACGGTAATCTTGGTACAATTGCTTGTAAATGAAGTATGCGTAGGATGAACACCAACGACACCTCGACCCCTCGCTTATGTTGAAGCGGTAATCTTGGTACAATCGACGATTGATGCGGTAGAAGACGCCACACACAACTATGATTGGTTGTATGATAAGTCGAATATGAATCTCAAAGAAAACTAAGGAATACTTAGGAATTCTCAAGAACCACAAGAAAAGAACAATCTCACAATAATGATGATAATCTGAATATTAATGAATAATTCAAGTTTACAATAGCACCTATTTATACTAGTTTTAGAAACAAACTAGAAGCTTCTAGAAGCACACACTTGTTGAAATACAAGTTCACAAATGTTGAAATATGGCAATCAGAACACATGTAATTGATCCTAAATACTGATATCATGTTTTGGATGAAAGAAGGTTCGAAAATCAAGAAAGTCAAAAAATGACAAATTGCATCCAGGAGGTTCTCGCCGGGGCGAGAAAATTGCATTGAAAATTCTCGCCGGGAGGAGAGGTTTGGCTTGAAAATTCCTCGCCGGGGCGAGAAAAATGGCTGGTAAATCCTCGCCGGGGCGAGGTTAGCCTGTTCCATGCAAACTGTTTTCTTTCGTCGTTTTGACCGCCACGTCCATTCGCAACATGTTTACGGGATTCATACGCTTGGATTCCATCTCCATAACTTCTATACTTGATCCAACCTCGTTGCATAGTTCATGGATCATCCTGTTAGGTCCGTCTTTTAAGGTTTTAGCTCGAGCTCTAGTAACGGGTCCAAGTGGTAATTGCAATGGGTCTTCTCGGGTTGTGTCACGGGTTTCTGGATTATGGATGTCCTCATCATCTATCACAAATTAACCTATTTATGTCTTCCACTTATTCACTTCAACGGAGTTGTTAACAGAAATTCAGTTGTATTTATAAGCCATTTTCCAAGTGATCAAATAATCTATCTAATCCAATTACTCTACGATATTCCTATGCAAAGTTAAAGGATTAAATTCATTAAGTTCCAATTTCCAATTGTTACATGCAGCAAAGTAATATTCCTATTCACTTCACAAATCTAATTATTCAACACATGCAAATAATTAAGAATACATGCTATCTTATCCAGTTCTAACCCTAGATTGCATCTCCCGAATTCATCTAAAGTAATCCGCTAATTGTCGGCTAACAATTAATCAATAAGCATAGAATAAAATAGACAACTCCCATCAATTGAATAACTGGAATCCAATAAATAGTTAATTCATAAACATAACTGGTTTAATCGTAGCCTTAACTAAGAATTTAGCTCATACTGACAATAAAAATTAAAATACCAAAATAAGTCATCATAATTAATTACAAATCAGAGAATAAAGATCAAAAGAAAACTCAATATAATCTCTAGCTTTCCAATCTGAATTCCTCACGATGCTTGACTTGTTTTCCAAATCTCCTTGATCAGCTCTGAAAATTCAATCTGCTCTAATCAATTGCAGTCAAAAAGTCTCCCCAAACCAGAGTTATAACAATGTATTTATAGCCAACTAGAACCATATTACAATAGGTAAGTAGAAATCCTTCATTAAATTAACTCCAATCCTCACAAGGAAACCAAAAAAAATCTCTTCATATTTTAAATTCGTCAGAGTGGCGCGGCCCGCGCCACTTTCCCTTAATAAACAGCGCGCCCCGCGCGAATGATGCAGCTTCTCACGGTCAGCCTAGCGCGGCCCGTGCCTCATCTCTAGCTTCCTCAGTGCGCCCCGCGCCATCTATGCAGAAACTTCATCCCTTTTAAGCGCGGTCCGCGCCAATGTCTTCATTATGGCAGCGCGCCCCGCGCCATCCTGCTAGTAAGCACTACTCTTCAGCTCATCCCTTCTAACCCTCCATTCCTACAAAATAACAACAAACACAAGGAAATTATACGAACAAAACCCAAAAACTAGCAATAATCAAAGCTAAACATACTTGATTCATAGGTTTTCAACCCACTCATCACTTGCAAATTATCAAGGCCAAAAGTACCCAAATTGTGTGTATAAAACCCACTCATCACTAGACCAAATGTATTGAGCAACCAAGTGCTCCCCCTTCATTCTCCCGAAATAGCCCTTTCACTCTCCTAAAACCATCAGCCATCCTCCTTTCCCATTCCAAGTTGGTTCTGCAGTAGAGAGAAGAGAGATAGAGAGAGAAAGAGAGAGAAAACTGCAGAAAACACAAAAAAAGAAAGGAAGGGTGAGAGCTACCGGAGGAACCAAGAAAGAAGGAGGAGAACCATATACACCATCTCCATATTCATCTTCATTTCACACGTTCCATTCTCCCGTGTCCCATTCCATTTCCAAGTTGCTGCAGAAAACAAGGAAGAAGAAGGAACAAGTGAAAAGAAAAGGGAAAGGTTCGGAAGAAGAAGAAGAAGAGAGGAAGAGAAGAAGAGGCTCAGGTGAACCAAGGAGGAAGAAGGAGACTCAAGCCAAGCCCTAGCAAAGCTTTATAACACCTAGGTAGGATTTACTGAGGTAAATCATCAACCTCAAATGATTTTCTTTTGATTTCATTAAGTTTTTCAAAGTTTTCTTGGTTTTCAAGCTTTTATGCTTGGTGGATGATTTGTGGTTGATTTTTGTTGTTATTGTGGGTTGTGGTTGTTTAATAACATTACCAAGATATCTTGTAAGCCATCAATAACATCAAAGTGGAACAAAAATAGAACAAATCTGTACCTTGGCTTAATGGAGCAAGAACAATGGACAAAACATGGACTTTGGACTGTTGGACGATTTAAAGGACCTTGTAGCTATGATTTCATGTTTGTTTAATTCGTTTGTTGTTATTATATTGTACTTCCATGGGTTATGGGTTTAACCAAGTTAGAATGGAGTAAAAAGGGATTAAAACAAAGATTTGGTGATGATTTTTGTAAAGAACACTAAGAACACGAAGAACACGAAGAACACGAAGAACACGAAAATATAGCATGAGTTGATACTTTGGCCTAAGATTTGGCCATGTTAATGTTAATGGGTAACTCTAAATTTTTGATATGTTGTAGCTCTATGTCTTAGGAGTCCATAGAGTCCAGAACGGACCAATTTGAACGTGTATAGGAGGAGTTATGGTAGTTGGAAGCAAGATAGGTCTAGAATAACAAAAACAGAGCATGCTGGAAAAACACGCACCTGGGCTGTTGCTGGTTGGGCGCGGGGCATGCCACTGGCAAGGTCTTTTGGGCGCGGGGCATGCCAGAAGTGCAGTCGGCTAGATAGCTTTGACGTCCTTTAGTAAAATGGGCGTAACTTTCTCATACGAACTCGGATTGAGGTGATTGAAGATGATTCAGAAAGAGAAAGAGTAGACCTACAACTTTCATTCTTTAAGGTTTTGGATTTGAGGTCTGTAGCATGGCCTAAATTGGCCATTTACAGGACTGATGTGAAATTGGGGACAATCGGAGGGTGTCAAGCATGCGCGTGCACATGTAATGCTCCCAACAGTGTAAAATGTTGTTCTAAGTTCTAAAACATGAATGTTATGAATTATAATGATACTCATCATTAATCAATGAGTATTAGATAAATCGAATGGGCGTGTTAAGCGTACACAAATGCGTGTCGCTTAGGCATTCGAATAGGCAAGGTTGGCATACAGACGTGCAAGCGTCGTAACGCCATAACTGGTGTGTATAATCTTGTTTAATATTATGTTTCTAATAAGAATGAAACATCATAGTGTAGTATAAACCATTATTTGGTATCCAGTATGTGACTAATTGTTATGTGAATATGTACTTAATTGTGTAGGATATTAAGGAGCGTGTGTTGTAATATTGTAGCAGCGCTTCAGGCAAGTTTTCCCTAACCTTACTCGAATTATATTGAGCAGGTTTCCTATCCTATACACATGTTGTATATTATTGCAACTTCCTTACTCAACTATTTTTAATTGAGCAAGTTTCCTAACTCAAACTCGAGTTATTATGTTTCAAGCATGTTAGTGGATTAGTTATTGATAATTATTCTACATCTATAATACTTATTGATATTCGCACTTTGTGTAAGTTTTCAAATTCTTGTTTAAATTGACATTAAACAAGTATTCTATATTAAAGCAAATTCTCTAAATCCACTCAAGTTATGTATTGATTACGTGTGTTGCGATATTGAGCTAGTTTTCTAAACTTCCGCAATTTATTTCATTGTGCGAGTACTCTTATGATTATTCAAATGGTTTGACATTCGTTCAAGTTATCTACCTATGCCATAGTGCATGTTGTTGAGCCTTAAAATTTCTTATTCCACAAATTGTTTGAAAGCTATGTTAAAGCTAATTGCTTCGGCTAGACACTTATTGATTTATTTATTGAAGTGAGGTTAAGTCCTCGAACTATTGTTGATGTTAAGTAAAGCTATCCGATCAAATTTTTTTGGTTCGGATTCCCATGTAAAGCTGAGAAGAACAACCCTCATAGCAGGGGCAATTGTATAAACGTCGGGAACTGACACGCGCGTAAATAGTAAGTGAGGCTTATGCATAACGCCAGGTATTCTAGGCTGATCACCTATTGTACCGTTTGTTTGTGGATTATCGGATGAATTTTCGGTAATTCTAGAATAGAGTTCTGTGCCTTGGTGTACCCTCAGTATTGAATAGTTCCTTTCCTTGGGAAATCTTGAAATCCTTGGATACTTCAGAAAATCCTTCGGTCCACATGACCACTATAATGGTGATAAAGAAGTTGTTTATTTCCTTAAGCTATCTCAGTTCTTTTCTAACTCCTATGAGCTATAAAGTTATTCACGTGATTATTCACTGCTATTTTACTTGCGGGGCAAATTTGTTGCTCACCCTTGCTTTCCTTAAAACTTTTCAGTTAGTGCCGCACGTGGCGAGAGCTCGGGAAAGGATAAGGGAAATGGCAAAGCTACTGATTAGTTTTGTTTAATTATACTAGAATCATCGTTTGCATCAAGACTTATTACTTGATGTTATGTATTAAGACTTATGTACTCTTATGTATTAAGTTATGTTTTGGAGTAGTCTTGGTTTCGAGACTTGGGGCAGGATTATTTATGTTATATCAATGTAAATATTCCTTTATTCCGCTATATATATTGTTGACATCATGATGTATGTATTAGATAGTGACGAACCAAGTCTGCGGTTCAGGTGACCCGAATTTGGGGGCGCCACAGGTTGGTATCAGAGCCTTAAGTTATAAACCTTTAGAGAGAGGTCTTTAGGCTATAACCTTAGGAAGTGTATAGGGGATAAGGGTAGATAAAACTCATGTAGAGTTTTGGGGCGATCTTAGATCGGCGTGTCCTAGAGAGTTGTGAAAGGTATTTTCGTTCCTTACACTGAAGCTATATGTCATTACGAGTTGCTAATAGAGTGTGTCACTTTGTGGTCTGCTTGTAGTACTCATGATAGATATTCTCGTATTTTAATGGGATAATGACCTTAAGCTTTCTTGCGTTTAGCAGAGAATGAGGCCTAGACGCAACATACCACCCCCAGCAACACCTGAGGGATCGGTTAACAATGAAGGAGGTCCGGCGGATCCCATGCAGCGGTTAGCGGATATACTGGAGAGAATGGAAAGGAGAAATGCGGGACCTGTGAATCCCAACCCACCGACAACACCCATAACAAGTTTTAAAGACTTTAAGAGCATAGGACCCCCAGAGTTCAGGGCAACGACAAATGATGCTGAGATTCTTAGAGACAAATGATGCTGAGATTCTTAGAGCTGAAGCAGGGAGACATGACGGTGGCTCAGTACGCCGCTAAGTTCAATGAACTCGCACGTTTTGCACCGCTTCAAGTAAGTATTGAAGAGCTGAAGGCACAAAGGTTTGAACAAGGGCTGAAACTGTGGTTGTATAACAAGGTAGCTGTTCTTCAGATTAAAACTTTTAGTGCACTGCTGGAAAAAACCATCATCGCTGAAAGAGGGATTGAGGCCCTGAATCAACACAAGAAGAATAAGAAAAGTGGAGGAGACTACCGTGGAGGTGGCAGTCGTGGTGGAAGCAACTCGGGAAAAAGAAAATGGGATGGTGGTAACAGTAACAACAACAACAACACCAACACTAATCAGACAGGGAATAATCAGGGAGGATTTAAGAAGAAGATTGAAGCCTGTTTAAAATGTGGGAAAAATCATATGAGGGAGTGCTGGAAGGGACGTAATGTCTGCTACAACTGCAACCAGGGAGGGCATATAGCATCACATTGCCCAAACCCAAGGAAGAACCTTGGATGCTATTCTTGTGGATAAAAGGAGCATCAGTTCATAGATTGCCTGAAGAAAGGAAGCAGCGGTGGTAGCGGTAATCGAGGAGGAGGCAACAAAGTAATGGTTGGAGGGCCGACTCCGCCGAATCGAACCCCTGCCCGAACCTCAACATGACCGTCCAGGATACAGTGATTGCTAAGGACGTGGTGTCAGGTATTATCCCAATTAATAATATAAATGCCTGCACATTATTTGATTCGGGTGCTACTCGTTCCTTTGTGTCTGAAGATTTTGCTAAATAGTTAAATTTACCCCAAGAACAGTTAGAAAATCCTTTGAGAATAGAAATTGCGGATAATGAGGTAATTCCTGTAGAGTTTATTCTTCATAATTGTTACCATGAGATTAGGGGATATAATTTTTGTGTGGATTTGATCCCAATAAAGTTGGGAGAGTTTGATGTAATATTAGGAATGGATTGGTTGTGTGACCATGCGGCAGTGATCGAAAAGTGTGAACCTTCATACCCCGAACCGGTCGAGGGTAGTATTTTATGGTAGCACATCGCTGAGACATTCATGTTGTCTCACGATGATGCAGGCCAGGAAGTTACTAAAGAAAGTATGTGAAGGCTATTTAGCCTATATTGTAGATACAAAGAAAGGAGGGGTAGAAATTACAGATATACCGATAGTGAGAGAGTTTCCAAGTGAATTACCTGGTCTTCCGCCAGATAGGGAAATTGAATTTGCAATAGACTTAGTGCCAGGGACTGCACCGATTTCAAAGGCTCCGTATCGTATGGCGCCAGTGGAAATGAAGGAATTGTTGATATAACTTCAGGAATTGCTGGACAATGGGTATATTCAGCCGAGTGTGTCCCCATGGGGAGCACCAGTTTTATTTGTCAAGAAGGACAGATTGATGAGGCTCTGCATCAACTATCGGGAATTGAACAAATCAACGATCAAGAATAAGTATCCATTGCCAAGGATCGACGACTTGTTCGATAAACTAAAAGGAGCTAGAAATTTCTCGAAGATAGATTTGAGGACCGGATATCATCAGTTAAAAGTGAGGAAGGAAGATGTACCCAAAACTGCGTTTCGGACGAGATATGGTCACTATGAGTTTTTGGTGATGTCTTTCGGTTTGACTAATGTGCCAGCAGCATTCATGGACTTGATGAACCGAATTCTGAAGCCGTACTTGGATATTTTTGTAGTAATTTTCATCGATGACATTTTGATTTATTCAAAGACCGAAGAAGAGCATGTCGATCATCTGAACAAAGTACTAGAGACACTGAGAAGGGAAAAGTTATACGCTAAATTATCCAAGTGCGAATTCGGGATGGAAAGGGTGCAATTTTTAGGGCATATGATCGACAAAGACGGTATCTCAATGGACCCTGCGAAGGTGGAGGCAGTTAGTAACTGGGAACAACCGAAGACACCGACGGAAGTGCGAAGTTTCTTAGGGTTAGCCGCGTACTATCAAAGATTTATCCAGGATTTTTCGAAGATAGCAACCCCATTAACCAATCTGACGAGAAAGACGGTGAAGTTTGTATGGTCTGAAAAGTGCGAAGACAGTTTTCAGGAGTTGAAGAAGAGATTAAGCGAGGCGCCTGTATTGTCTTTGCCAGATGATACGGGAGGTTTTGTAGTGTATAATGATGCATCACATAAAGGTCTTGGTTGTGTGTTAATGCAACACGACAAGGTCATTGCGTATGCGTCACGACAGTTGAAGGACTACGAGAAGCGATACCCTACCCATGACCTGGAATTAGCAGCTGTCGTCTTTGTATTGAAAATTTGGAGACATTACCTTTATGGGGAGAAATGTGAGATATACACATATCATAAGAGTCTAAAATATATCTTCACACAGAAGGAGTTGAACATGCGACAAAGAAGGTGGTTGGAATTAATCAAAGATTACGACTGCGAAATTCTTTATCACTCGGGAAAAGCAAACGTAGTAGCAAATGCATTGAGTAGAAAGGGAAACGAGAAATTGTTTATGTTGACAACTCACGAGGAGTTGATACTGGAAATGGCGAGACTAGAAATTGAAGTGAAAAGTCCGGCAGAGGCAGCAGAGAAGTTATTCGTAATTGAAGCTCGTCCGACGTTACTTGACAAAGTGAAAGAAGCACAGGAAAAGGATGAAGAGTGTGAAAGGATACAGAAAAGGATCGCAGAAAATGAGGAAGAGAAATTCCGAATGGATAAGGATGGTATCTTGAGATACGAGGAGCGAATGTGGGTGCCAGCCGTGACTGAATTAAGAGATGAGATCTTACATAAAGCACATAATTCAGCATATTCTGTTCACCCAGGAAGCACGAAAATGTACCAGGATCTTCGTCAATATTTTTGGTGGCAGAGTACATCAGCAAGTGTCTCACCTATCAACGAGTCAAAGTAGAACATCAGAGACCGAGTGGGTTACTTCAACCGCTAAATATACCGGAATGGAAATGGGAGCACATCACTATGGACTTCGTGGTAGGACTTCCAGTTACACAGAAGGGTTATGACGCTATTTGGGTTATCGTGGACCGATTGACAAAATCAGCACACTTTCTTCCGATAAAAATCCGATTTAATTTGAACCAATTAGCCATGTTATATGTAAAGGAGATTGTTTCGCGAATGGAGTTCCAATGTTAATTGTCTCAAATCGAGATCCGCGCTTCACGTCAAATTTTTGGAAGAGCTTGCAAGAGAGAATGGGAACACAGTTACGAGGTATTGCTTACCATCCTCAAACTGACGGACAAAGTGAACAAACAATCCAGACACTAGAAGACATGTTAAGAGTTTGTGTGATGGATTTCAAGGGAAATTGGGATAACCATTTACCACTTATGAAATTTGCTTATAACAATAACTATCATGCAAGTATTGGTATGTCGCCATATGAAGCCCTTTACGGAAGAAAGTGCAGGACACCATTAAACTGGGATGAGGTTAGCGAACGGCGACTGTTGGGACCAGAACTGGTGCAACAGACATCAGAAGTGGTCACAGTGATTAGGGAAAGATTAGTTGCAGCCTAAGACCGACAAAAGAAGTATGCAGATCAACATCGCCAGACAAGAGACTTCGATGTTGGCAGCTACATGTTTCTGAAGGTGTCTCCTTGGAAAGGGAAGATACGATTTGAAAAGAAAGGAAAGTTAAGCCCGAGGTTGTAGGACCGTTCGAAGTATTGAGAAGATTGGGTGAAGTAGCGTACGAGATAGCCTTGCCTCCTGAACTGGAGCATATCCACAACGTGTTCCATGTCTCAGTGTTACGACCATAAAAGCCCAACTATAAGCATGTGATATCCTATGAGCCCGTCCAAATAGAAAAAGATCTGACGTATAAGGAAATTTCTATTCAGATAATCGATAGGAAAGAGCAAGTATTAAGGAATAAGGTTATACCTTCTGTAAAAGTAGTTTGGCGAAACCACAATGCCGAGGAGGCTACGTGGGAATTAGAAGATAAGATGAAGGAGATCTACCCTCAACTTTTTGCTTAACCTTGTATTGTGATTCTGGGGACAGAATCCTTATAAGGAGGGGAGAATGTAACGATCGGGTATTTTTACTTCCTTGTAACCCGAGTTTATGTGAATAAAATGAATTTTTATTTTTTATTTATATTATTATGTGTTATGTGCTTAAAGGTTGTGTTATAACCTAGATTATGTGTTTGTCTTGAATTTTATGTGTTGTTGTGTCGTTAAGGTGAATATATTGACTTCACGAAGAATTGTAAAATCACTATTCACGGGGCACGTTTATCGAGGCACTATTCATGCCAAAATATTTTTGCGTATTTTTCGATTTTAATAAATTTCATTAATATGCATATGCGAATAGATAATTTTTTCAAGTGTCGGATTTTCGTTTTGAGCACAATCGTGTTTTATTCGGTATCCGAAATGTATAATATGACTGTTCCGAATAAACGGACGAATCCCATTATTATTATTTTTATGCATCCCAATATTTTATGGGAGTACTCATTTTAATTTTGGGTAGAGTTATTTACCAAATTGGGTACAAAAGTGGGAGTATTCGGGTAGATTTTTGGTGTATTTGTGTATTTGTTTTTGCATGTTACTCCAAGAGGGAACCAAGCCCCCATTTTAGACCAATGAGAATTAAGGAATGCCATCCTCTCGAAGCAGCCCTTTCACTCTCCCAAAACCATCAGCCATCCTCCTCTCCCATTCCAAGTTGGTAATGCAGTAGAGAGAGAGATAGAGAGAGAAAGAGAGAGAAAACTGCAGAAAACACAAAAAAAGAAAGGAAGGGTGAGAGCTACCGGAGGAACCAAGAAAGAAGGAGGAGAACCATATACACCATCTCCATATTCATCTTCATTTCACACGTTCCATTCTCCCGTGTCCCATTCCATTTCCAAGTTGCTGCAGAAAACAAGGAAGAAAAAGGAACAAGTGAAAAGAAAAGGGAAAGGTTCGGAAGAAGAAGAAGAAGAGAGGAAGAGAAGAAGAGGTTCGGGTGAACCAAGGAGGAAGAAGGAGACTCAAGCTAAGCCCTAGCAAAGCTTTATAACACCTAGGAAGGATTTACTGAGGTAAATCATCAACCTCAAACGATTTTCTTTTGATTTCATTAAGTTTTTCAAAGTTTTCTTGGTTTTCAAGCTTTTATGCTTGGTGGATGATTTGTGGTTGATTTTTGTTGTTATTGTGGGTTGTGGTTGTTTAATAACGTTACCAAGACATCTTGTAAGCCATTAATAACATCAAAGTGGAACAAAAATAGAACAAATCCGTACATTGGCTTAATGGAGCAAGAATAATGGACAAAACATGGACTTTGGACTGTTGGACGATTTAGAGGACCTTGTAGCTATGATTTTGTGTTTGTTTAATTCGTTTGTTGTTCTTATATTGTACTTCCATGGGTTATGAGTTTAACCCAGTTAGAATGGAGTAAAAAGGGATTAAAACAAAGATTTGGTGATGATTTTTGTAAAGAACACTAAGAACACGAAGAACACCAAGAACACGAAGAACACCAAGAACACGAAAATATAACATGAGTTGATACTTTGGCCTAAGATTTGGCCATGTTAATGTTAATGGGTAACTCTAAATTTTTGATATGTTGTAGCTCTATGTCTTAGGAGTCATAGAGTCCAGAACGGACCAATTTGAACGTGTATATGAGGAGTTATGGTAGTTGGAAGCAAGATAGGTCTAGAATAACAAAAACAGAGCATGCTGGAAAAACACGCACCTGGGCTGTTGCTGGTTGGGCGCGGGGCATGCCACTGGCAAGGTCTTTTGGGCGCGGGGCATGCCAGAAGTGCAGTCGGCTAGATATCTTTGACGTCCTTTAGTAAAATGGGCGTAACTTTCTCATACAAACTCGGATTGAGGTGATTGAAGATGATTCAGAAAGAGAAAGAGTAGACCTACAACTTTCATTCTTTAAGGTTTTGGATTTGAGGTCTGTAGCATGGCCTAAATTGGCCATTTACAGGACTGATGTGAAATTGGGGACAATCGGAGGGTGTCAAGCATGCGCGTGTGCACATGTAATGCTCCCAACAGTGTAAAATGTTGTTCTAAGTTCTAAAACATGAATGTTATGAATTATAATGATACTCATCATTAACCAATGAGTATTAGATAAATCGAATGGGCGTGTTAAGCGTACACAAATGCGTGTCGCTTAGGCATTCGAATAGGCAAGGTTGGCATACAGACGTGCAAGCGTCGTAACGCCATAACTGGTGTGTATAATCTTGTTTAATATTATGTTTCTAATAAGAATGAAACATCATAGTGTAGTATAAACCATTATTTGGTATCCAGTATGTGACTAATTGTTATGTGAATATGTACTTAATTGTGTAGGATATTAAGGAGCGTGTGTTGTAATATTGTAGCAGCGCTTCAGGCAAGTTTTCCCTAACCTTACTCGAATTATATTGAGCAGGTTTCCTATCCTATACACATGTTGTATATTATTGCAACTTCCTTACTCAACTATTTTTAATTGAGCAAGTTTCCTAACTCAAACTCGAGTTATTATGTTTCAAGCATGCTAGTGGATTAGTTATTGATAATTATTCTACATCTATAATACTTATTGATATTCGCACTTTGTGTAAGTTTTCAAATTCTTGTTTAAATTGACATTAAACAAGTATTCTATATTAAAGCAAATTCTCTAAATCCACTCAAGTTATGTATTGATTACGTGTGTTGCGATATTGAGCTAGTTTTCTAAACTTCCACAATTTATTTCATTGTGCGAGTACTCTTATGATTATTCAAATGGTTTGACATTCGTTCAAGTTATCTACCTATGCCATAATGCATGTTGTTGAGCCTTAAAGTTTCTTATTCCATAAATTGTTTGAAAGCTATGTTAAAGCCAATTGCTTCAGCTAGACACTTATTGATTTATTTATTGACTGAGGTTAAGTCCTCGAACTATTGTTGATATTAAGTAAAGCTATCCGATTAAATTATTTTGGTTCGGATTCCCATGTAAAACTGAGAAGAACAACCCTCATAGCAGGGGCAATTGTATAAACGTCGGGAACTGACACGCGCGTAAATAGTAAGTGAGGCTTATGCATAACGCTAGGTATTCTAGGCTGATCACCTATTGTACCGTTTGTTTGTGGATTATCGGATGAATTTTTGGTTATTCTAGAATAGAGTTCTGTGCCTCGGTGTACCCTCAGTATTGAATAGTTCCTTTCTTTGAGAAATCTTGAAATCCTTGGATACTTCAAAAAATCCTTCGGTCCACATGACCACTATAATGGTGATAAAGAAGTTGTTTATTTCCTTGAGCTATCTCAGTTCTTTTCTAACTCCTATGAGCTATAAAGTTATTCACGTGATTATTCACTGCTATTTTACTTGCCGGGCAATTTTTTTTTTTTTTTTTTGCTAAATTTGTATGATGTATAAAACGCCAAAGTGGCCAAAAGTACAATGGCTAAGGGGTATACCCCAGATTATAGTTAATTCGTCTATTGACAAGACCAATAGAAGAGGTAACTATACAAGATATTATAATTCAAAATTCAACAAAATGCAAACCAAACAGAAATACAAATCAGTATTTATAGCATCTAAAATAAAAGAGACTGTCAGAAGCAAAAAGTCCAAGATTTACTCACCCTTGCTTTCCTTAAAACTTTTCAGTTAGTGTAGCACGTGGCGAGAGCTCGGGAAAGGATAAGGGAAAAGGCAAAGCTATTGATTAGTTTTGTTTAATTATACTAGAATCATCGTTTGTATCAAGACTTATTACTTGATGTTATGTATTAAGACTTATGTACTCTTATGTATTAAGTTATGTTTTGGAGTAGTCTTGGTTTCGAGACTTGGGGTAAGATTATTTATGTTATATCAATGTAAATATTCCTTTATTCCGCTATATATATTGTTGACAGCATAATGTATGTATTAGATAGTGACGAACCAGGTCCGCGGTTCAGGTGACCCGGATTTGGGGGCGTCACAATTATTGAGCAACTATTCTATCCTTTCATTTATATTATGATCTGGATCCGTATGTTGTGCAAGTATCTGGACTCTTTCTTTACTGTGCGAGTATCTAAACCTTATGCACTATTTTTAATTCGTGCAACAGGTATATATTGTGCAAGTACAGTACCTTCGCATTTACTTTATACATGGTTTATATTATACAAGTATTCAAATCTTACTGTTATTCAGCTAAACAAGTAATCTTACATTATTAAATTCTTTTTAATTCATTTATGGTCATAAGTATCTCATTATTGATTTGTTATGATTCATATTTAAACACTGTATTCTAAGTTTGATTATGCAAGTGTCCCCACTTGTGTAAATTGTTGTACAAAATCAATTACCCTTGAACTCGAACTACTTTGATATGACATGTTTTGATACATACTATTATATTTCGGTATGTATGCATGGTTTAAAGGTTGTCTAAGCTATTTGTCCCAGCTAGACACAGTTTGAAAAAGTATTTGTTGAATATTATTGGTATGGTTAAGTTGTCCAACTGAATTGCTTTCGTTAGGACTCTAGACTGAGTATGAACAATCCTAAAAGGGAAATGTTTATGTGTTAATAGCGGTGATTTAATTGTTATGCGCCAATGGCGGTGATTTATATAGTGTTGATCAATACAGGGCACAACGGGATTGATCATCCTCCGTGTCCGTAAAACCAGACGGTTTACAGATGAATTTTGGTTTAAACCTTTTGGAACATGAAAAATGACAGTTCATGGTCTTTTGACCACTCAGTATTCAAAAGTCACTCCTTGCTTCAAAAATCTTAAAATGATATATGTTGTTAAGAATGGTTTCAAATGAATTTACCACTATTTATTCGTGGTAGAAGTAGTCCTCAAAGAAAACATTTACTTCTCCAGCGCATTATTATAATTGTTATTACTTGCTGAGCAATTGAATGCTCATTCTTGCTTCGACTTAAATGTTTTCAGCTAGGCGTGAATGTTTAGAAGGCTCTGGCAAAGACAAGGGCAAAGGAAAGTTAAAAGAATAGGTTTTAAGGTGTTATCTATAATAATTAGTCTTTTGTATTGTGATCATATACATTATGTAACATGTAAGGAATGTAATTAATGGTTGCCATACCTGGGGAATAGACAACTCTAATATAAATATTAAATTTGTAATATATTAAAAAGCTCAAAGAAATGGTATCGTGATGCATCAAATACGGGTTTCAAGTACTCGGATTTGGGGGCGTCACACACTTAACAACATAGCACAACGTCGCAGCGTTCGCATGCCCACACGTCGACCTACCTAGGTGAGTGCCCAGCCACACGCCCTTGCGCACACTCAGCAAGCCTGCCCATCGCCCACGCCCAGCAGCGTGCATGCCCAGCCCATGCCAGACTTCCCGTGCACGCCTGCTCAACGTTCAACCCTAATGTTTGCCTATCTGCGCGCGCGCCTGCGCACCAAGACAGCCTAGTGTTGCGGCACCATGGCCAGTGCTGCGGCGCTAACTCACTACTAGTCTAGCACTGCGGCACTCCACTGACAGTAGCCAAACCCTAGCTTTTCATGCACTTTCCAATTTTGACAAATTTAACGCCCTTACTTCGACGCTTTATAACTTGCTCATCCAAAGTCGGAATAAGTTCATTTTTGGACCATTTTTTTTACTGAGTTCATTAATTACTAAACCCCACAAGGCCTTAATTTATCAACGTTATTTACAAGCCAAAACAGTGGTGCAAAAATTAACCTTGACCTGGGGTTTCTAATATAACATGTTTTACTAGAAAATTTGCCATAAATTCTCTTTAACATGTTTTAGCTTCGTTCCAATTGGGTTATCTTCGTAACTCATAAGAGCATCAACCCATCTTTCTGAAACTCAAAAATAATTATACACAATAAGTTATGCTCGTTTGAAGAATAGTATGTAAACAAGTTTACTATTTTCCATTCTTAGGTTCTTTACTTTAGTGTTTCTTCCACTTTCATGCATATTACCATAGTTTAAGTATATAACCACCATCATATCCTCCTTATACCTTCGGATCCACCATGGTCCTCATCACAATAACAACTCCCATAACCAAATAAGCATAAACATATAAAGCTTTAAAATGGTTATAGGGTTTAGGGTTTGAGTGTTACCTTCTTGATTCCCTTCTTTCTTACTAGCTAATGCTTACTAGCTTGCTTACTCTTCTCCTTCCTTAGCCTCCCAAAATGCTCTCTCTCTTTTTATCTAGCTCTCAAGCTTTCTATTGCTCTAGCTTTTCTTATTTAGATGAAAATGGGCAAGGGTTTGGGAGGATGATAGATTGGAGTATATATAGAATAGCTTTTGCAAGCATTCCAAGTTAGTCACTCAACTATAGTCTTCAATAGGTCAAACCCCTTATCTCTTTAATCCTACTAACCTCGCCCTAAGTTAACTTAATCATCCACCTAATCAAGCTAACCAAAGGTTAACAATGGTAGACAAAATAAGTTCAAAGACTTTTTCTTCTTTCTTGGATGGGATGGGAAGATGATTTAAGTCTTGGTTGATTGGAAGGTGGCTTGCAAGGATAAAATTTCCATAAGTGGAAAGTTTAGCTCCACCTATTCCTCCCACTTGGCCAATAGTCGGGTCCCCTCTCCCCCATCATCTCTTTGATTTTTGTTTTCTTCCTTTTTGCCAACACATTGACCCACACTAAGTTTGGGCTTAGCATTGGGCTTCTCTTGGGCTTTTAATGGCTAACACTTGGGCTTCACAAAAGCTAATACTTAGCTTACAATACCATTTAGGTTGGGCCTCAATTAAATTATGCTTGGGCTCCCAACATTTTTTTCTCTTGGACTTTCTTAATTAGATTAGCAATTGGACTTGGCAATTAATTTGATTACTTAACAACTAAATACATAACTCACATACTTGCAAATAAATATATAACTCACATATATTTATTCATTCATCACATTTACACAAAATAATATCCATAAAAATTTCATTTTATTAGATAAATATTCATAAACCTAATTACAACGATATAAACTATACACGATCGTTATAATTTTCTAGATCTATGGGACCTTAGATCTATGGATCCCATTTCTTAAATTTTAAGTTCTTTCAAAGATCTCGTCAATACATAATAGTCCCTCGTGATATTATTGTTTCGTTGTGCGATTTATGGATTTGGGGTTTACGGGAGTCCGTTCCTAAACTTTAAACTCCGTTTATAGATCTCAATGTATTGTTTGTTGTGATTCCGAATCATGTGTAATATTCCGAACCCTAATAAGATTTGTATATGTAAATTATGTGTTTAATAAATGAAATTTCTTTTTCCGACTCTGTGTTATGTGATGATATACTCTAATGAATGACTGTTCAGGGAATCATTGAAAACCTAATACGATTCGAAAACTCTATCGTATACGTTTAGAATTAGAGCATATAACCTAAAACTAGGTATCAAGAAGTTTAAAACCTTAAGCCCTAATGAGATTCGAATTTTGTGCTTAATAAAGATCGAAATGATATTTCGAACCAGGTGTTTTATAATTTTATAGTGTAAACGATGAATGTGGTCAAATAAATTTTTTTTGTCAAGCTGCTTAGTCGTGCTTACATTGACAAAATGATTTGTCGTGCTTTCCACGATTTCACCAAGAAGTATCCCGGTATATTATTTTTAGTAAGCTGCTTTGTCGTGCTTAAACTGATATAGTGCTTTGTCGTGCTTACGGTAACAAGCTGCATTGTCGAGCTTGTAAGATATTTTCATTGAGGAGTTTAGAAGATAGGCTCAATTGCAAGCTGCATTGTCGAGCTTAGAAGATATTTTCATTGAGGAGCTTAGATTGCAAGCTCCATTGTCGAGCTTGGAAGATATTTTCATTGTGGAGCTTAGAAGATAGGTTCAATTGCAAGCTGCATTGTCGAGCTTAGAAGATATTTTCATTGAGGAGCTTAGATTGCAAGCTGCATTTTCGAGCTTGAAAGATATTTTCATTGAGGAGCTTAGAAGATAGGTTCAATTGCAAGCTGCATTGTCGAGCTTAAAGATATTTTCATTGAGGAGCTTAGAAGAATATTCTAAGAATATGCTAGGGTGCAAAGTGTAATAAGCCGAGCCCCTAACGTGCAATTAGTAAAACTTGGTTTTTCTATAAACAGCAAGCTCAGTTCATTCATTCCTTACTATTTTTCAAGAGCAGTTCAAGATTAAAAACACTCTATATTTATATTCTAAGATATTGTGAGATAAAAATTACTTTCTAAGCATCGAAGTGCTGCGTTATTGGAAGTAAAGCTAGCAACTACAAGAGGTATTACTCTAGTGGTTATTATTTTCATTCTTCTTTTAAAAATATACTTTTATAAGCAGTTATAATGCCCAAATTATTTTAAGTATATAGTACAAAGTCCTATTTAGAAGCAGTTATAATGTCCGATTTATTTCTCTTATATATTAGAAAATATACTTTTATAAGCAGTTACTATGTCCGAATTTCTTCAACTCTTTAGTAAAAATACTCATTTTATAAGCAGTTATAATGCTGAAACTTTCTCAAATATAATAGCCGAATATTCATTTTATAAGCAGTTATAATGCTGAAATTTTCTCAAATATAATAGCCAAATATTCATTTTATAAGCAATTATAATGCTGAAATTTTCTTAAATATAATAGCCGAATATTCATTTTGCAAGCATTTATAATGCTCAATTTATTTTAAATATAGTTGAAAAATATTCATTCTGTAAGCAGTTATAATGCTAAAATTATTTCATATATTGTAAAAGAAGTCTAATTTATATGCGGTTATGATACCCGAAATAAAACTTAAAAGATTTAATCGTTAAACGTTTATTTGTCTACATAAACTTATAATCATGAGGATTTACTACGAATATTTAGACCGTTATATTAACTGTAAAAGATATACGAGGCAAGTCTTCTAACCTTGTTACATTTAAGCAAGTCTATTACATCTTGCTATCAATTATTGTAAAGTTATTGCTTCTTGTTCAACATAACTTAAGAAATGAATCATTATTCATATATTGTTTATTCAAGTGTAAAATGTTATGTCAAACCAAATTGTTTTGGTATGACATCTTATACTGAGAAATGGAACACCTTGATGTAAGGTGAACTGAAACACCTTGAAGCTTTACGTAAAGGAGATAGTATCGCGACATGGGGTGCCGGTGTCTATTGTATCTGACAGAGATCCGCACTTCACGTCAAATTTTTAGAGGAGTCTACAGGAAAGAATGGGAACGCAGTTGAGGTTGAGTACAGCGTATCATCCTCAGACTGATGGCAAGAGCGAGCGAACGATTCAGACCTTGGAAGATATGCTGAGAGCTGTCGTAATGGACTTAAAGGGCAGTTGGGATGATCACCTGCCACTGGTATAGTTTGCTTATAACAACAGTTATCACGCTAGTATCGGCATGCCACCGTACGAAGCGCTATATGGAAGGAAGTGTCGAACGCCGTTATGTTGGGATGAGGTTGGTGAGCGGAGATTATTGGGACCGGAGTTGGTACAACAGACTGTGGAAATCGTCAAGGTAATTAGAGAGCGTGTAGTAGCATCTCAGGATCGTCAGAAGAAGTATGCCGACTTACATCGTCAGAAGCGAGACTTTGAAGTTGGTAGCTTTGTGTTTTTGAAGGTGTCTCCCTGGAAAGGGAAGATCCATTTTGGGAAGAAGGGAAAATTGAGCACTAGATTCATAGGACCTTTTGAAATATTAAGGAGAATAGGCGAGGTGGCGTACGAGGTAGCGTTACCTCCTGAACTAGAGCACATTTACAACGTGTTCCATGTATCGGTGCTACGTCCGTATAAACCAGACTACAAGCACGTTATTTCCTATGAGCCAATTCAAGTCGAGAAAGACTTAACGTACGAAGAGATTCCTTTCCAAATACTCGACAGGAAGGAACAGAAGCTGAGGAATAAAATCATTCATTCCGTTAAAGTTCTCTGGAGGAATCACGCGGTGGAAGAAGCTACGTGGGAACTCGAAGAGAAGATGAGAGCGAATTATCCGCAATTATTTGAGTAACCTTAGGTCGAAATTCCGAGGTTGGAATTTTTATAAGGGGGAGAGGATGTAATGCCCGAGAATTTTTAAACTTCGCTATCAACTAATTATGAAATATAATTTTTTTTTATTTATGAGTAAATTTTTACGTGCTTAATTTGACTTATGCGTGTATTATTATTTAATTGTATAACTACACGATTAAATTTCTTAACGCTAAGGGGGTTCACTAATGGTCTGAATAAATTAGTGGTTCAACCCTAGGGTTTGAATGACAAATAAAAACTGGGAAAAAGGGTAAGTAATAAATTTGAGTTCACCATGGTGTTGAATTCAGGTCATTAAATTAAATAATTTGAAGGTGGGTTTATTGTCTAAATGTGTAACGCCCCCAAATCCAGGTCTACCTTTAAACCTGGGTCCAGTGCATCACGGTACTACCCATTTATCACAATAATATTGACATAAATGCAATTACTATATTAGTACAATATGTCTCACTCAAATCCCAGGTTCTATAACCATTACATCATTCATCGTCATAATAATAATAAATATTACATCATTCTTAAGAATAAATCCTTCATAATATAAACTATTACATATTAGGATAATATAATCCTATTCGTTAACTTTTCCTTTGCCTTTGTCCCTTCGGGAACCTTCGGCAGTCTCGGTTTTAACTGAAAATATTTGATTTAAAGCAAGAATGAGTATTTAATTGCTCAGCAAGTATAACAGTTTAATAACAACAAATTCAAGAATCATATCATCATTATTCAACAACTGAACAATAGTTGAGAAATATTCTGAATAAACTGGAATAACAATTTACTTTTGTTTGAATTGATTTTCGAAACGACATACTGAGCGGTCATAAGACCTTGAACTTTTATTTTTATTCATAAAAAGGTTTCACCGTATTTAAACCGCAAACCGATATGCTTACGAGCACTTCTAGGTGATCAACCTATAGTACTCTATGTTGATCAACATTCTATTTTAAACGACTATATGCGTTTGGTTTAGGCACCTCACGGCCTTATCGGATTTAACCGATTAAAACTACCCCTAATATTAGGGTTGTTCATCTCATACATGCATTAGAATCCTAACCAAAACAATTCAGTTGGATAACTCTACTTAACAACAATAATATTTCAAAGATTTATAATTCAATCGATAGAATATTTAAACATTTGTTTAGCTGAGTCAAATAGCATCGACAATCATTCATAAGCAGTTCGTGAATAATAGAACTTGAAAGCTTTAACAGATTATGCATAGCATAGCTTGAATACTTGTGAAAAGTTTAGGAGTACTTGCATTCAATATAGAAATCAAATGAAGTTGGGATACTTACTCAAATATAAAGATTGAGAAAGTTTAGGAAACTTACATTCAATACATAAATCGAATGAGAGTTAGAAACTTGCCTTATGCGTTCTTTAAGGATTACACTAAATTGCTCTTCAATTGTCCTACACAATATCAATCACATAGACACACCAATTAATCATCACATGACTCTTATTATAGTTCATCTTAACTAGCTTTTAAACATGAACCTAACTTCGTATTTTTAACCTTTTCAATAATCGATTTCAAAACTTATTTAATCCATAATTACGTTCAACCAACCTCAGAATGGTCTCAACTTTGGACCGTGAACTATTTATAACATGGCCTAACTACTCCCATAGGTGGCATGAACAAAAAAATTTACATACACAAAACCTTATTTTTAAGGTCCAATTCCCGAATACCTTGCAGTTTGTAGACTACAGGACCCCGACTCGCTTAAACGACCATAACTTCTTCGTTTCAAAACATTTTTGGGTGATTCTTGATTCTGTGTTTAGCTTACTTCCAGAGCTTTCTTTTGATATAAAAATCACATGTTAACTCTCTATACATTAAGAGTTATGAAGCTTATAAAAGCATATTAAAAACTGCTCCCGCGGAAATATTGACAGCTAGACCCAGCAGCACTAAAACAGCCATAACTCTTTCATACGAAAACATTTTTGGGTGATTCTTGAGCCTATTCTCATTAGAATTTTCCCCTCTACAACTTTATTTTATAAATCAGAAGCATGTTCAGACTTTACAATTTAAAAAAATGGACAGAAAGGTCAGAAGTGTGATTTGTTCATAACGTCTTCATTTCATTTGATAAAATATGATACCACAAACATCAAAATGTTATGTTATCATGTTCTAACACTCAATTAACTTCAATAACATAAAAATAACTAAATTATAAACCTACTTATATAGAGTTTTATGACTTTTCTCAAGAACACGAAGAACACAAAGAACATATGAAAACTAAGTTCCATCATTCTTCATTTCGATTACTTAAAACTTGATGACACAAGCATTAATTAGCTAGGCCATCATGTTCTACCACTTATAACATCAAATAAGAAAATCATAAACATACTTATATAGAGTTTTATGACTTTTGCTCAAGAACCCATGAAGAAACACTTAGTCGAAAAAGATCGTACATGGTAACCACTTATGTTCTTGAGCTTTTGGATATTATACATGAAATAATTTAGGCATTATAACGGCTTACATATGTAATTATAAAACTTTATAATTAAAATTACATAATCTTACTTATGTAATAGACTTGCTCAAGAACACATGTAGAAACACTTAGTCGAAAAAGATCGTACATGGTAACCACTTATGTTCTTGAGCTTTTCAACTATAAAATGAAAGAAAATTGAATATAACAACGACTAGGGATTCTACCTCTTGTAGTTGCAAGCTTAACTATTTCTTTGCAACTTCAATACAGGAAATATATATCTAGAGAGTAACTTTGCTCTTTGATTTTGTGAATTAGCAAGTTGTTTTAAGCTTGCAAAGCTTCATATTTATAGGCTAGGTAGAGTTAGGGCAAAATAGTCTTTTCGCATCCATGACCTCATTATGACATCATGATGACATCATCTTCCAACGTGACATCATCGTTCGCATCATTGTCCAATGTGACATCATTATGACATCATGATGACATCATCTTTGTGCTTCTTTGAAGATGATGTCATGGTTACATCATGCTTGCATCTGATTGGTCAAAAATAATTCACTTGGATTCCTAGTTACATATTCGTATATACTACGTATAATATTCGTATTCTACTCGTATTATACCTCGTATTAATCTCGTATTCTACCATATAATATTTTATATTATACTCGTATTTATTCTTTCATTCTTTCATATAATATTTCGTATTATACTCGTACTATTCTCGTATTCTAACGAAATTCATTCCACACTCGATAAACTACGTTTTTCGTTTTCAAATTTTATTGGATATTCCATCTTTTCTCGTAATATTAATATTCGTGTATTCTTTGAAAAATTAAAAAGACGCAAAAGCGTTTTTGGGTGAATAATGTTTTTACGCCTTTTTTTCAGAAAAAATTTATTTTCTTCTACGAAATCCAAATTCGAAATTTCTAACACGTAAACATAATTTAGATCATAATACGACCTTTAAACACATAACACATAATATATTCATAAAAATTTATTTTATTTAAATATATTCAAAATGGCTAAGTACAAATTCTCAATCGTTACAAAATGAGTACTTAAAACAATCAAATAATTAGGCTCATTATTTAATTGTATTACTGGAATTCAAATTTACTCAAGTTAATTTTTGTGAAGCAAGGATCAATAAAATTTACCTAAGATTAAGTTAGTGTTGCATAATGAGTAGCTGATAGGAAATTAACTGGGCCCAACCCCCCTCAATTTCGGCTGAGCAATTTGAGTTGAGGCAGGCCAGCCTTTGATCAATTTAAAGGGAAGGCTCGATAATTTGTTTAAGCCCAACTGCATAAGGAAGCTGGGCTAGAAAATTTGCGACAGGAGCGTGACTCAAGTCAGATATAGAGCGCAAGGGGCGACTGAGCGGCGAGGCATTTGTCCAGTGAAAAGTTCCAACTCCTTGAAGGCAATAGCATCGATAGACTTACAGAGTTCAGACCGAGCTGTTCAGCCAGCCGGTACGTGCCGCTGATTTCCTCACCTACCGCGCTGAAAGGGGTTGCTGGAAGGACGGTGAGGCAGGGGCGCTGATCTAGAGTGGCGATAAGGACCCATAGGGTATGGGTAGGTACGAAGAGCCATGCTGAAGTTCATCATTGTTCCCCACTGTTGCGAGGGTGACACCACGTTGGGTGTCAATATCGAGTCAGAGTAAAGGGTTCTTTATAAATAAAGCCCTAATTTAGAGGTAAGAGCTTGTTGTTTGTGAACTCCGCGATAGAGAGAGATATAGTAAGGAAACCGTCAATCGGCTGCTAATCCAGTGCTCGGGGGTGCTAGCTGTGGCGTGGATGTTCCCCA
This sequence comes from Aralia elata, assembly GCA_034770075.1. Classification (NCBI taxonomy): domain Eukaryota; kingdom Viridiplantae; phylum Streptophyta; class Magnoliopsida; order Apiales; family Araliaceae; genus Aralia; species Aralia elata. Next base: position 40,104,305 of record CM068377.1, read on the forward strand.
ATCTCATCACCTATTTTGGGAGAAGGAGGAGAACGACGACTAGAACCTCAATTCAACTCAACCCAACCTTAAGGTATAAAAGGGTTCTGTAAATTTTAACCTAGATTGCCATGTGGTTGTTTTTTTTTACTTTGTTCTGTTGCTATTTTGATTGGGAAAGTCTGTGTATAGAAAGCCATGGAGGGCCAGGCGGTATAAGGATGGATTGTGGTTGTGAACATCTTGTGTTTTGCTAATTGTTGAGGAATTTTGAGTCGCCCACCAACTGCTTGTTGCAATGTCTGTAAGGGTCAACTCTGTATCTTTATTTTATTTTAAGCAATCTGTTAGGCTCATATGAATTCTAGCATTTTGTTATACCATGTGTGACTGTTATGCAATTGTGGCTGGAACCGAATGGTTGGTTAGCGTCTAAGCTCGTGGGCGTTGTGTCCGTGTGCAGCGCGGGCGGCAACCGCGCCTTGGGCACCTCGGTGCTGATGGGCTAGGCAGCAGCCAGTCGCCGGTCGGGAACAGGGGGTTGATAATGGTTACTGCAGTTGACTCCTAATTGCTTAATCATGATGAGTAATACTAAGTTATTTTCATAACCTTCAATGATAATAAGAGCCATAGCTAAGTAAGCAAGATACCTACAGAAAATGAGTAATACTAATCAATCATCATATTGTTATTACTAAATGTTCAATAATAACGGTTAAGCCTTAACATGCTAGCTACAGAACTTAATAAATTGATGGGTAATTACAGTGGTAGTTAAGGGTTTCAAATATTGTTTTATGAAGTATTAATGATACGCTATGTATTATTAAAATGAGTTTGTAACACTAAGGGGCGATTAAATCATTACTAAATGACAATGATGCTTAAGGAATAAAATATGATGATTACCATTATAATATTATGTAAATATTTAGATTATTATGGGGAGGTTTAATAATAATAGTAACACGTAAGATATTATTAAAAAGAATCTAATTGGAGGATTAAGTTACCTAATTTATTTTGAGTGTTATTCACATGGAATGAATAACAAATGCATTTTTATAGCTAAGGTAATGGCCTATGCAATTATTTTTAGATAATAAGAGTAATGATTAATTGATTATTATTTAGTATTAAATAATAATCAAAGATAAATCAGGAGTAAGAATAAAGATCATTATTACCTAGTGTTAGCTAATGATTAAAGATTTAAGTACCTGTTATTAAATTAAATGGTAAGTAACCATAACTAATTATTATTTACTTTTAAAAATAGTTCAAGGCAATTACTATCTGAGTGATATTAGATGGTAAGTAAAAGGGGTTAAGTTAATTATTTATTATTTAATACTAAATAATAAATAAGGAAAATAATTACTTATTATTTAATATTAAATAATAATTACGAATAAATTAAGTTAATAAATTAATTATTTATTATTTAATTAAGATTAAATAATAAATAAGGGGTAATGATTATTTGATTATTATTTAGTTAAGATCAAATAGTAAGTAAGTACAAATAAAATTAAATAAATTACTAATTATTATTTAATCACTATTAAATAATAATACACCAATAAATTAATTACTTATGGATATAAATAAGGATTAGTAACCAATACTTAAAGACAAATAAGGGTAATAAATTGATTATTCAATTACTGAGTAAACATGATTAGTTATTATTTATTTCTATTGAGCTAGTGTTAAATAGTAATTGAATGTTGATAGAAATAGTAGAGTAATGCTAATTATTAGTAAGTGTTCATCACCGAAGGGAAACATCGTTAGCTAATTAATTCATCAGCCTAAAAATCAATTAAGTATCTTAAAGGATTGAGGATAGTCTATTAACTTATGTGCTATGTGACTTGTTTATTTGCTCAATACATAGCATAAGTGAGTGCACTGACATACAACTATGCAATACTAATTGATAGATCGACTTTATCAATGTTAGGTCCTTCAAGGCCAAATAGTTAAAGCTAAAATTAATTGTAGCTGAGCAGATAGGCAAGTTCCCTTCTCCTGAAACTTTACCATGTGAAAATTTTCTTAATCCTACTCAATTATATTCGAGCAGGCTACTATTGCATGGTAGCATGAAATTTTATTTCCAAGAATGCTTAAGTGGTTTAATCAAATTACAATTAATCCACATTGATAATATTGACACTCGTACTCGGTCACTTGAATTCGTACAGTCTTGGATTTATACATTTACTAAAGTTCTGTAATTCCCGAACTACTTAAGATTGAGTCTGGACCTTTGTTCGGTCAGGCAAATATATGAGAGTTTATAAAAGCTACCCAGACCAATCAATTGTATGGACTCTTAGACTGAAATGAACATCCCTTTTATTATAGGGGAGTACCCCATGTATCTAATATAAGGTACAAACAGCAGAGTTAAATGTTATGCATATACATAGTGTACGCGAGGCTGATCCCCTCAAGTACATATTCTGTAGCCAGTAACCAAAGGGTCAACCAGCTATTGACTCCTGTCGATGCCGGTTTTTGTCTTTTATAATTTTTAGCCTTTTGATTGAATGATCTTTGGAAAAGGTCGGCATTAATGTCGACGGGGTTTTGAAAGATCGTTTTTTATGATGAGACAATTAACCAGAGTCGCCAGTTGGTATATTTGAAATGGATGTACCAACTCATCCGAGTTTTCAGTTTTTTTATAAATCGATGGCTCATATGTGACTCCGAATTAATTGGTCTGCAAACCGAGATTCATAGAGTTCGGGGGCTTGCTTAAGTGAGGGGAAGGTGTTAGGCACCCCCCGACTTCCGTGAAACACGGTTATCGCAATCTTGATGCTTTTCCTATCCTTTAATTCATGAAATGTGTATGTGTGCGCGCGTGTGTGTGTGTCTATGTGAATATTGTGGTGAGTTTGTATGAAAGAATCATTTAGGTTTTTTATGGAAAGTCGTTATTTGAGAATGCTTTAAAATGTCCTTCGGTTTTTACGAGAAAGCTTATGAGAAAAGGTTTGATTTTAATTTGTCAAAACTGTGAGATTGCATTAGGTGTTGTTTTGGCAAAACAAGAGTTTTCTAAACCTTTGTCAAAATAGGAATCGAGATCTATACGTTGCTTTCATAACTCAAATGATGGGCAACCTCTAGGATCTCTTTAACCCTATGCACAAAGATTTAATAAAACGTTACTTACTTTTATAAAATCATTTTTTGATGTTTGAAAACGATTTTTCCTTTAGCCTTCTCGTTAAATAGGAATCGACATTTATTAGCAATTTCCAAATTTTAGCCTCGTGATTCTAATAACCTAATTTGATAGATTTTATGGAAATCTTATCGTTTAGCTTTGAAATCAATTTTGGGTCATAAATCAGATCAAGCATTAAAATGCGTTGGGGCTATTCATGGGCATGTAAGCCATTAAAATAACCCCGAACGCCAACAATCGCATACTTTCACTATGACGGGGCCTTAAACACGATTCTCACCTTAGCGTCGTTTTAAGGCCCGACGATTACATATTTATAATGAAAACTACATCGTTCCTACTTCTTACATCAAAAGAGGTCCATCATCGGATTTGGACCACGGGGTCGCTTTCCTAGGCTCACACCCAAATTTCCACACACCCACAACCGGATATTACAAGAAATAACCAACACGGATAATCTAACAATACCAAGACATCCTAAAATAGCGATCTAAAGGAACCATGCCCAATATAGCACCGTAAAACAAACAAAAAAATTAATAAATAAATATCATCGGGTTATTAGGAAGAATTTTGTTCCGATGGAACCCTCACTAATAATCCCTAATTCATTGTTCCATCATTAATTACATGAAAACTACATTTAATTCAACCAAAGGATATGATAGAAATTGCAAAAATAAGGAGATTTTCACCTTGCAAATAAGATCAAAGTGGATGTAAACTTGTGTATTTTGAATAGAAGAAGAAGTATATGTGATACAATCAAATTAAAAGAATATTATTCCTCTCTTTTTCTTCCTTTCTCTCCTATTTTGTTGCAAATTTATGCTATTTCTTCCTCAATTCCCGAGCTTGCTGCAGCTGTTTTTCTTTCTCCTTCTCGCCTGATCCAACCTTCTGTATGCTGATGAGGAAATGAGCTGAAATAGGCTGGCCAAAGCCAGCCGCAGATGGATCTGCGGCTGGCCGCAGATTGATCTGCGGCTGGCTGGCGGCCAACCCTCCACTCAGCTGAATTTCGGTTTCCGTGTTTCGAGTTCCGTGTTTTCAAAAGGCGCACTCATTGGCCGCAGATCAATCCGCGGCTGGCTGGCTTGACTTTCTCGATTTTCGTGTTACGCCTCGATTCTCGTGTCGTGATGTCGGTTCTCACCGACAGGCTTGTATTTTGCAGTCCGGGAATTACTGGGAGGCGTGCCACATCCTCCGGGAATGCCCAATTCGGACAGCCTTGTTGTCACGTCGGTTTCGGTTGTAAATCGTCGCGGTGGCGTCGAGTGTTCGTACTTGTCCATCCTTTGCTCTCGCAGGCCAGTTCATTTGACGAATTTGCCCTCCTGTCAGGGTTAGTATACGAAGTGCAAAATTTGGGTGTCTACAGCTGCCCCTCTTTATCATGTTTATGAAATGTTAAATGAAATGAACAAGATAAAGAAATAGACACCCGATGAATGAATGACAGTACACACATGATGCAACACATATAGCTCATGATGCAGCACAAGATGTAAAGTATGCAAAAAATTCGTAAAAGTGTTAATGCCTCCATCCCTGGTCGTATTGTTAGTCATCGGGTTCAGTCTTCCAATCTATCGTCTCGTTTGGGGCCGGGTCTTGTATCCGGTCACCCATCTCGTAATCGTCGGGTCTCGTATCCGGTCGATCGTCTCGTCGGGGCCGGGCCTCGTATCCGGTCACCCATCTCGTAATCGCCGGGTCTCGTATTCGGTCGATCGTCTCGTCGGGGTCGGGTCTCATATCCGGTCACCCATCTCGTAATCGCCGGGTCTCGTATCCGGTCGATCGTCTCGTCGGGGCCAGGTCTCGTATCTGGTCACCCATCTCGTAATCGCCGGGTCTCGTATCCGGTCAATCGTCTCATCGGGGCCGGGTCTCGTATCCGGTCGATTGTCTTATCGGGGCCGGGTCTCGTATCCGGTCACCCATCTTGTAATCGCCGGGTCTCGTATCCGGTCGATCGTCTCGTCGGGGCCAGGTCTCGTATCTGGTCACCCATCTCGTAAACGCCGGGTCTCGTATCCGGTCGATCGTCTCGTCGGGGCCGGGTCTCGTATCTGGTCACCCATCTCGTAATCGCCGGGTCTCGTATCCGGTCGATCGTCTCGTCGGGGCCGGGCCTCGTATCCGGTCACCCATCTCGTAATCGCCGGGTCTCGTATCCGGTCGATCGTCTCGTCGGGGTCGGGCCTCGTATCCGGTCACCCATCTCGTAATCGCCGGGTCTCGTATCCGGTCGATCGTCTCGTCGGGGCCCGGTCTCGTATCTGGTCACCCATCTCGTAATCGCCGGGTCTCGTATCCGGTCGATCGTCTCATCGGGGCCGGGTCTCGTATCCGGTCACCCATCTTGTAATCGCCGGGTCTCGTATCCGGTCGATCGTCTCGTCGGGGCCAGGTCTCATATCTGGTCACCCATCTCGTAAACGCTGGGTCTCGTATCCGGTCGATCGTCTCGTCGGGGCCAGGTATCGTATCTGGTCACCCATCTCGTAATCGCTGGGTCTCGTATTCGGTCGATCGTGTCGTCAGGGCCAGGTCTCGCATCTGGTCACCCATCTCGCAATCGCCGGGTCTCGTATCCGGTCGATCGTCTTGTCGGGGCCGGGTCTCGTATCCGGTCGATCGTCTCGTCGGGGCCGGGTCTCGTATCCGGTCACCCATCTCGTAACCGCCGGGTCTCGTATCCGGTCGATCGTCTCGTCGGGGCCATGTCTCGTATCTGGTCACCCATCTCGTAATCGCCGGGTCTCATATCCGGTCGATTGTCTCGTCGGGGCTGGGTCTCGTATCCGGTCACCCATCTCGTAACCGCCGGGTCTCGTATCTGGTCGATCGTCTCGTCGGGGCCAGGTCTCGTATCTGGTCACCTATCTCGTAATCGCCGGGTCTCGTATCCGGTTGATCGTCTCATCGGGGCCGGGTCTCATATTCGGTCACCCATCTCGTAATCGCCGGGTCTCGTATCCGGTCGATCGTCCTATGAGTGCCGGGTCTCGTATCCGGTCGCTCGGTCGAATTGAGAAGTCGTGTTCGACACCTACTTCATCAAAATCTCGTCTTTTATTATCACATTATGAGTCAAATGCGCTTTAGAATCGATTAAGCTTGCAATGGACAAGGGGGAGCCACTGGGCCCAGCCGCAGATAGATCTGCGGCCAGCCGCAGATTGATCTGCGGCCAAGATCGGGCATATAGGCGGCCACCTGCTTCCCAGATCTGTCACTTTCATTCATACCCCACGCGATTTTCAGACCTTTGCACGCCCTTTTGCCGAGTTTTCCAACCTTTTTTTGCAAAAACCGCTCTGGTTAGATCGATCTACGCGCTACAGGTAACACTTTGACCGATTGTTTTCCAATTTCGTCAATGTTTTGCTATACATTTGCTATTCTGCATGTTTAGAGATATAAATGTATGCTTTGACATGCTATGCCATGTATTATTGCATGTATATGCTATGTATGAACTGCGCAAGTCATATTTTATGCTCATGATGCGGTCCCACATTCTTGTTGTTTCTTTTTGGAAGAAAATCATGCATTAGGGTCATTTTCATGCTGCAATTATCTATATAAATGCAATTTTGATCTGTTGTGGCTTGGGTTCTTTGAAAGACATGCTTGGCTATGCATGGGATGCCCATTTTATAGACGAAACTCTGCCGATTTTTTTTTTCATGCATATATAGTAAACATGCATCATGCCGCATTAATTCTACGATGAGGATAGGAAATTGACATAATTCAAAATAGAATTTACCTTCCCTTTCGCCTGTTCTATTCCAGCTATGGATCCTGATACTCCTAGTAGCTCCACCGCGTCTCGGACCTCGGGCGTTCGCCGCCGTAGGGTTGCACCCGTTCCTACTTTGCCCCGGACTCGCCAGGCTCGCCGACTGGCGGAGGCTGTCATCCGGCCCGATCATCCCGATGTTGAGGAGGCTATTCTTCCGGACGCTGCGGTAGAGGGGCCATCTTCCAGCACACCAGCTCCATCTCATCATCGTGCTCTATCTGGCGCCTCTATTCAGATACCCGATCTGTTGGGTCGGGATCTCAGTCGTCACCCCTCCGCATCTCTTATAGCTAATGAGGTATGCTTAAAGTACTCCTCTAAACTCATTCCCAAATTCTGTTTAGATCTGGACTGATCCATTCATTTTTTGTCACAGGTGCCCGAGTTCACTCAGCCGAGGGGTAACTGGTTCAACATCTACTCCCTCTACACCGCTTTGCACAGCGATTACCGCGTGGTGGTGGATTCCTGGGGCTTTCGTCATTTCTTCACCATCATTCCGCGCCAGTGCCCCTCAGGTTATATGCGGGCTCTATCCGAGAGATGGTTTCACCAGACCCAGTCCCTTCACCTTTTGGACTGTGAGGTCGTGCTGACTCCCTGGGACTGGAGGTACATCACGAGCATTGAGTTCACCGGATCCCGTGTCCCTCTGGATCTTGACATTACTCCAGCGGAGGTCAGAGCTTTACTGGGTTTCGCTGCCGATGACCGGGTCTTCAAGGCCCGCAACATTCGGTCTGGAGCTTTGGCCGTGGACGCTGTTGGAGGCATATATGCGACGCCATTCCCAGCAGATCGGGCCACTCGTGATATTCTGCTCCAGCGCCTGTTCTTGACCATTATGAGGGGTTGTTTCCTAGGGAACAACTCCTCTACCATTCATTTCAGCGTTGTTGGAGCCGTTAGAGATGTAAATCGGATCGGCGACTATGATTGGGGGTCCTTCACCTTTGCCTACTTCCTCCACGGTCTTCGTCTACGCTCGGAGGGTCAGACAGATGCTTGGCTCGGATTCTACCACTTTCTGCTGGTGAGCCTTCTTTTCCTCTTTTCTTACCGTATTTCCTTTCATTTCATTTCTCTTTTCTGCATTGGTTGGTTATTCATGCCTTTCCTTGTTTCTGTTCACAGTTCTGGGCCTACGAGCGACTTCCGTGCCTGAGGCCTGTCACTACTCTTGGCCTGGACACTTATCCCCGGGGTCGGCGATGGCATCATAGCACTTTGGAGGAGGTCCCAATGTCTGGCAGCTTTGCCCACTGTCGTATTCAGCTGGAGCTGATCACTGCTGCGGAGGTCATCTGGACTCCCTATCTTTCTGAGCATTTGGCTGTGGGGTTCACTAATGGATATCCTTCTGGCCCGGAGTTCGCACTTTCCACCCGCCGCCTTACTTTGCAGAGTGTCGGGGGCTGGGTGATGTATCTGGGAGAGCGCGCATTCAGATGCGTCACTGGAGAGATCCGCATCCCGCACTCCCTTCCTTTCACCACCTCCTGGCCCTTGGACTCTCAGCCTTCGGAGATCATGCTTGCGGGGGAGGATGGCCAGACGCTCTCTTCGGGTCCCAGCACGAGCGAGGCCTTTCGTACCTGGTGGGTGCCCCGCACCATCGGTCCTCAGACCCGGGCCACATTCTTCCTCGGGGATATGGTCCCCGGCTCGGTGATGATGACTGACTGGGCCGCCTGCATTCGGAGTCCCACCCATGCTGAGCAGATTGCCACGCTGACCCGCCAGGTGGAGCAGTTATCCCTGTACCTTCGGGTGTTGGGCCGGACCCTAGAGGATGCTTACGCATATGATCCTGACAGTGCAGATTTCGCCACAGGCCCGAGCTCATTTGATGCCCCAGTGCCGCCTTATATCCCGGATATGAACTTCGGTCCTTCGACTTCGACCACTCCAGGGGATCAGTTCGGGGATCCGGATTTCACAGACGACATTACTTTTGACTAGATCAGGCTAGGATAGGGCCTTTTGTACCTGGACCTGTTAGATTTATATTTTCTTTTTTATTATTATTATTATTTTTTTCATTTCATGCACTATGTATTGAACTCATTTGTTTATTCATGCACAGTTTTTTTTTTTATCTTTATGAAATTCACTTGCTTTATTGTTGACTGTACGATGCATGCTTTTTATTTATGGATAGAGAATGACTCCTGCATAGTCTTTTTGATACTATTTTTCACAGATGTCGTCCTCAGATGTCGTGGTACGTTTGGATCCCATTCCTCCCACAGGGTTGGTCGGTAATCTTCTCTGCTGGTTGGACAGTTTATCGTCGGCCGACAGGGTTATCGCAGATGGTCTTTTGGGACATTCTTGGTCCTTATTATCCTTTCAGGTGCCATCAGGTTTTGTAGATGGTATACTGGGTCACTGGGCCCCTGCCCGTCAGGTGTTCAGGTTAGGGACAGTGGAGATGACCCCTACTCTCGAGGAGTATGCCCGCTTTACTGGTTTGCCTTTGGACGGTCCTTGCGCCAGGGTCATAGTTGGTCCCATGCGTCGTCAGTTCTTGACTTTCACTGGGTTGCGGAGGACGGCTCTGCTATCGGTGATCACATCAGACCATCTGGTTCCCCTTCATTTCTTGATTGACCGATTCGGCTCGCCTGAAAATTTTCGTCTATTCTCTGGTGACTTTTTCATATCTGAGGAGCGCTGGGGTGCTTTGAGAGTAGACGTTTTGATGGCCTGTGTCCTCTCAGTTTTGTATCTGCCCGCCGGACCCGATCTGTTGGACATGCGGGTTGTCGCGGCCGTGAGAGCCCTTCAGGAGGATCACACTATTCCTCCCGTGATACTGGCAGATACCTACATGTCAGCCTCGTATTGTCAGTCCTTCCGAGGCAGAGTATTCAAAGGGAGCTCGACTTTGTTGTATGTGTGGTTCATGAGTCATCTTAGTCCCATTGGCCATTTCCGTCGCCAAGGGTTTTGCTTCAGCCATGACATAGCCACGCAGTTTTCGTTTCGTCCCGTGAGCTGTACTGATGCGACCTCCTGGATAGCATTTTTGTCGGTTATTGAGGATCCTTTTCATCTCCTGATCCACTCGGGTTATTGCTCCTTTATGAGCTTTTTGACTCACGTGCCCACCCTGGATTTCATCCCTACTGCTGGCTTAAGGGGCGTGACGACTTATCATCCCTTTGCGGTTATGGGACAGTTTGATCAGACACAGGATTTTCACCTCTTCACGGGCGTGGCCGACTACCGATTCCTTATATCACCCCAGACAGAGAGAGATCTACTGCGGGTGTATGATCTTTGGTCTCGCAGGATCTCTGCCGAACATGGTGAGAGCTGCCCCATCCAGACATTTGCTTATGTGCAATGGTTGCGCGGAGATTCAGACATGGTTGGTTTGAGTCAGACTGGGACCTTTGATGACTCTGGAGTGATTTTCCCAGATGATACCACAGATCATTCCATCTCAGCGAATTCTGCCCCTAGTCGGGTTACTGAGGATAGCCGGATCCGACTGGCCTTGATTGCTATTGAATCTGAGAGGGATGCAGCCATTGCTGAGAGAGATGCCGCTATTCTGGCCAGAGATGCTGCCCTTATTGACAAAGACGCCATTGTATCGCAGACTAGGACAGTTATAGATGCTCACTCTGAGACAGTTAGCCGAGCCACCGCCTTATTGGATCGCATCGATATGATGGGGCGGCAGATTGTATGGGATGCTGATGCTTCAAATCTATCCACCACTTTATCCATCCTACTTCAGCTAGTTTCAGATTTGTAGATTATTTTATTTCCTGCATAGACTAGGTCAGTTTGATCGGTTATCGAAAGAGAAATCTTGTTAACAAAAATGACTTATATATGTAGACATGCATTTAAATTTAGTCAATTTTCCTTTTTGTCGTATCGTTGCCTTTCATTTGATCTTCATTTTATCCAGCTAACCATGATTTTGACATTTTGCTTTCTTTCTCTTCTCCAGTCTTGATGGAGATTTGACAGAATTTGCCGCACACCTGTTGATTTCATCGGATTGAGTCTTAGATTTTGGCTAGCTGTTTGGTTGGGTCAGGGTTATGTCATTTGGGATGAAGCTGATTAGGCGGCTGGTCTCGGGAAGGTTTTGAGGGTGTAGGAAGGTTTATCTGGCTGTTGGGAATTGGTTTTGTTTAGGAAAAGGATTATTTTAAGGGGATCGGACCGTGCCGTGATGGCTGCCTACGTACCCCCACAAGTTGGGAGATCAGGTCCTATGTAGTTCGTTCCTCAAAGAAAAAGGAGAAACTGATGATTCAAGCATAGAACCGCTTCACCGAGTCGGAATTGAGAGGATGTGGAAATACCTCACCATCTATTTCTTGCAATATGAGGGCTCCTCCGGATAGCACTTTCTTAATCACAAATGGTCCTTCCCAGTTCAGGGCGAACTTCCCTTTGGCCTCGTTGTGACAAGGCATGACTCTTTTTAGCACTAGGTCATTTTCCTTGAACTTCCGAGGTCTTATCCTTTTATCGTATGATCGAGAGATCCTCTGTTGGTATAACTGACCGTGCCAAACAGCAGCCACCCTCCTTTCATCAATTAGGGCCAATTGGTCGTATTGACTTTGCATCTAATCCTCCTCGCTTATCTGAGCATCGATCAATATTCTGAGGGACGCCATCTCAACCTCAACTGGCAGAACGACCTCCATTCCATATATCAAAGCGTAAGGGGTTGCCCCTGTAGAAGTACGCGTTGATGTTCTGTATGCCAGCAGGGTGAGGGGTAGTAGATCCGGCCACCCCCGATGATTAGCAGACATTTTCGCCATGATCTTCTTGATATTCTTATTTGCAACCTCCACTGCCCCATTCATCTTAGGACGGTAAATGACAGAATTGAGGTGTTTGATCTTAAACTAGTCACATAATCCCGTCATTAGGGCGTTGTTCAAATTCTTAGCATTGTCGGAGACCAAAACCTCAGGTTGCCCGTATCGACAAATGACATTATTCCTGATGAAACCGACGATGACCTCCTGAGTTACTTTGGGGAAAGAAGCTGCTTCTACCCATTTGGTGAAGTAATCGATCATGACGAAAATGAATCGGTGTCCGTTGCTTGCTTTGGGCTCTATTGGTCCGATTACATCCATTCCCCACATTGAAAATGGCCACGGGGAAGTCATACAGTGCAGTTCATTGGGAGGCGTATGGATCACATTACCGTGCGCCTAGCATTGGTAACACCGTTTGACATGATCGTCGTAGTCGGCTTTCAGCGTTAACCAATAATGCCCCCTTCTCAAGACCTTTTTGGCCAGCATAGGTCCACTCATGTGTGGCCCGCACACTCCACCATGTATTTCGTTCATAATCCTTTGGGCCTGTATCTCATCTACGCATTGCAACAGTCCCAACCCAGCATCCCTCTTGTAGAGTGAATCCCCACTCAGGTAAAATTTCATTGCCATCTTTTGAATTCTCATCCTCTCAGTTCGGCTTGCCTGGTCGGGAATGGATCTATCCCTCAGGTACTCCCTTATGTCGTGATACCAAGGCTGCTTTGGCAGAACCACCTCGTCTGATAATACTGCAACATGTTCCTCGTATGCCGGGGTATTCTGTACTGCTATCTCAATCTGTGGAACATCTTTTCTTTTGATTATATGGATTAAGGAAGCCAGGGTTGCCAATGCATCTGCAAAATCATTCCGTCCCCGGGGAATATGGCGGAAAGCGATATCTTCGAACTCTTGCATCAACTGGGTAACACAACGATGGTATGGAAGTAACCGAAGCTCTTTAGTGTTGTACACCCCGATCGCCTGTCTGATTACCAGTTTCGAATCCCCAAACACCGCTAATCTCTTCACTCCTATATCGCGGGCAAAACGGAGTCCCAATATACATCCCTCGTATTCAGTTGTGTGTTAGGTTTGTACATAACGCGAACATGCAATCAAATTACATTAATAAAGCGGAAGCGCGATAAAATCAGATTTTAAAATTTTATACAAACCATCACCATGATCTTCTTTATGCACAATTATTAATTAAACGAAAGAGATGGAGAATAAGAATTATACCCTTGTAGAATTCTAGCTTCCTCAGGTACAAGTTCACCTCCAATTCTTTCGCGTTCTCCTTGAATTCCACCGATTAAATTCCTTCCTTTGATCAACGTTAGCCACCCAAGAGTTTGGCCTCTAGAGGTGATCCACCAAGGAATAATACTTATTCAAGAAGATGGGTGTTGGCAAAACCCTAGTTTCTATCTCTATAGAAATTGTAAGTACTCTCTACAATTCTTATGCAAGAGTGTGTAACCCTAATCTATGATAAGACTTCTCTTATTTATAGATGTAGGAAAACCCTTCCCTAAACTATTTAGGATTAGGGTTTCTATTCTAATTAAACTCTTTTAATTAAATTAAACTCCTAATCCAATTAGGAATTCATGTGAGAGCACTTCTATTAATTAATTCTCAATCCCTATTAGGAATTAAGTAATAGTAATAGTAATAATAATAATAAGACTCCTCTTATTAATTTATATTTAATATTTCTAAACATTAAATAATAAATATTAAGCTATTTAATTTATTCTATCTCCATAGACTAAATTAAATACACTTAACTTATTATTACAATTATGTCATTTACTTCTTAAATAAATATTTTCCTTTTGCGGTGTGACCCTTTAGGTTCTCCATATTAAACCGGTTGTGAATAAATCAATTAGAATAATTCTAATCTTATTTAAATAAATAAATTAAACTATTTAATTAATTTAAATAAATAATATTTATTCTACAATAAGGGTAAGCCCCCTTAGCGATCAACGACTTTCCAAATAATATAGATTTCAACATTAATCATAAAAGAACCTTTCAGTGCATAGTTACCGTACAATTCAATCCTTCTACCATACAATGTCCCAATTAAATATAAGACATGGAATTACTGTCAAGTCTTATTTTATTTAATTATATGTATTTCGATTCTCAAATGCACAACTCTAATTAATGCAAATTAGAAACTCCTTTCTAATTTCATTCTGCTTTGGCCAAAGACTTCTGAGTCGTCATTTATCGAATCACATAGGACATTCTCTCCTTTTACTAGAAGTGGTAGATTCTTTATTGATCATTCACCTATCTCCATATATAACTTATTATACCCAATCATACCCTTTGATATACCCTAAAGGTCTTAAGGGACATGTCAAAGTATAACTCATCATACACAAGATACTATGATGATCTCAAGTCCAAGGATCACTTGTACTACTATCACTAGAGGAATTCCTATTGACAGGTGAGTAAAACTCCATTAGGTATTCCTTAGCGAGCCACGTTCAGTGAACTTATTCTCTAATAAGCACCTACATACTTGCTTTAGTGTCTCCAAACAAATGATTATGAGATCAATCATCCTCTTCATAAGAGCAAGCAACGTATGTACTAATCTATCCGGATTCACTAATCCCCTTTTTAGTAATCCAACGATTAGGAACAATTTTAGTTTGTGAGCTATCTTGAATTTAGATCTCATTAGCATGATCGCCATCATGATTCTAAAAACATTGCTCAAAACTATGGGTTTATCACATTTAATATAACAGCACCATGTAGATAAACTAAAATGCCTTTAACAAACGAATAAGATTACAAAGTATATGCTACATCATATCAAATATGATTGGCTTGTGTGCATACTACTTTCACTGTGTTGTTCGAATTGCTGAACTGCAATTTAGTGGCCATAGGGTATTGCTCTCCGGTGATAGAGACCAGGACCGCTCCAGCTCCTGCCCCCTCAGCATTCATGGCACCATCAAAATACAACTTCCAGAATTGCCCCTCGTCATCACATTTCGTGTGTAATACCCAAAATATATCTTCGCCCGGCAGAGGAGTTTCTAACGGCTCCATCCCTCCTGATGGCGTTTCTGCCAACTGATCCGCAATTCCCTGCCCCTTCATGGCTTTCTGAGTTACGTATACCATGTCGAACTATTGTAAGATTAACTGCCAATCTTGATAGTCGACAGTTTAGCATAAGCCTTTCAAAAATATATTTCAGGGGATCCATTCTCGATATCAGGTACGTAGTATGCCCATGGAGGTAGTGCTGTAATCTCCCTGCAGCCCAGGCCAAGGCACAATAGGTCTTCTCGATGGGAGTGTAATTCTGTTCACATCGGCTAAATCTCTTGCTGAGGTAATAGATGGCCTGCTCTTTACCTGCTTCATTCTTCTGTCCCAGCATACATCCCATTGCAATGGCATGACCGATATATACATAAACAGAGGGATCCCATCCTTCGGGGGTACCAGCACTGGTGCCTCTGTCAGCTGCCTTTTAATGGTCCGAAAGGCTTTCTGACATTGCTCATTCCACTCTTGGGAAGCATCCTTCCTTAATAGTTTGAAAATCGGCTCGCATGTAGTCGTCAAGTGGGATATGAAGCGGCTGATGAAGTTTATTCTTCCCAGGAATCCTCTTATCTCCTTCTCTGTATGAGGTGCCGGCATATCCACAATGGCCTTAATCTTCGCCGGATCCAACTCAATGCCCCAATCACTAACCAGGAATCCCAAGAGCTTTCCCGACTGCACTCCGAAAGCACACTTCGCCGGATTGAGCTTCAAATTATACTTTCTGAGCCGATCGAATAGCTTTTTGAGATGGGTTATATGGTCAGATTCTACCCTTGACTTCACGATAATGTCATCCACGTAGACCTCTATCTCTTTGTGCATCATGTCGTGGAACAGGGCCATCATGGCTCTTTGATAAGTAGCCCCCGCATTTGTGAGACCAAAAGCCAACCTTCTATAGCAGAAAGTGCCCCAAGGGGTGATGAACGCGGTCTTTTCCCGATCTTCCTCCGCCACCATTATCTGATGATACCCCGCAAAGCAATCCACAAAAGCGTACATCTCGTACTGGGTTGTGTTATCCACCAGGATGTGTATGAAAGGCACCGGGAAGTTATCCTTGAGACTGGCCTTGTTTAGATCTCTATAGTCTACACATACCCTCACCTTCCCTCCAGGCTTAGCCACTGGGACTACATTGGACAGCCATTCTGGGTAAGTGGATACCATAATGATTCCGGCCCTGAACTGTTTGATGATCTCTTCCTTCACTTTTAAGCTCCACTCTGGTTTCAACTTTCTTAGTTTCTGCTTGACAGGCCTGAAACCCTCCTTGATGGGCAACCGGTGTACCACAATGTCGGTGGATAATCCGATCATGTCCTCATGAGACAAGCAAAGACATCCTCATACTGGCTTAGCAACTCAGTTATTTCTGTTCTCTGGCTGGGGGTAAGGTCTGTCCCTATCTTGAGCTCTTTGGGTGTGTTAGGGGTTCCAATATCTATGGTGATGGTTTGGTCTAAGTTGGGTTTGGGTTTATCCTCGACCCATCCTTTAATCTCTTCAGGCGCGTCGTCGTAATCTGTCTCGTCTTGCTCAATGCCCATTAAATCAAAATCCAGCTCAATATCAAAATCATAGTCATCATTCAAATTTGAAAGACCATTTGTTAGGCAAGGAATATTCAAATTGGTACACCTGACATAAAACAAAATATTTGTCATATATATAAACCGCTTTTCCACAATGATCGCTATTAAAATAACATGACAAAAATACATAACCATGCAAGATTTAAAATAAAGGACAAAAACTGGTATCCGTTCACCCCCCCATCTGGGGTCTACCATCCCGTCTCCATGTTTTACCCTTGTTTGGATATCACTGGTTCCATTATCCAGTTGTCGATGGTTATATCAGACGGAATGCGCTGGATGAAAGGTGGCCTCATATCGGAAACTTCCCCGATGACCACGGCCACATTGCCTGAAACCCTCTTCATACCTTCTTTAGGAATAATTAGCCCCGCCCAATCGATGACAGGCACACTTTGTTGGGCTCCCGGTGGCGTGGTAACATCCTTCCCCTGTCTATTGCTTGTTAACTGTCCGGGGATATAGCACCTGGTTTCAAACTTTTGCGCGACCTCTTGTAGGAAACTTTCCTTCTTGGTCGACTCATCACTTGCGGGGGTTAATTCTTCATCCCCTGCCCCAGTCACAGGCTTGCTAGTCCCTTGTTCATTGCTGACCTTGGTCATCGGATCTCCGGCCAAACGAATCGGGGCCACGCCTTGACGGTGTCTCCGTGCTATGCCTTCATGATATCCCGACCCTGCTTTGCCTATCTGATGGGGCAGTTGAATGGGCTTGGTGATTCCTTGACTGCTCTTTCCTAACCCCTGTCCAGGTTGGAATTTCATTTTTATCATTTCCTTTGCAACGAAGGTAAGTTCTGGAGAGACCTTAGGTTTCATGGCTGGAGCCCCCAGGCATCTGTAGTGGGGAGTGCTGATTTCCAGCGCCTGAAAACTGGCAGGTGCCACCGACTCGTCCACATTAATCACAGGCAGGCCATTCCTGGAAGGAGAAGGGTCATCACACTCCGCCGAGATCGTCACCAGATTCCCGTCGATGATAAGTTTGATTTGCTGGTGTAGCGTGGAAGGAACTGCCCCGGCCATATGTATCCACGGCCTCCCCAATAACAGGTTATAACTTGCCGCAATGTCTAGGACTTGGAAAGAGATATCAAAAGTACAAGGTCCTATTTCCACCGGCAATTCTATCTCCCCAATGGTATCCCTCCGGGATCCGTCGAAAGCTTGGACCACCACATGACTGGCCCGTAGGCGCTTAGGATTGATGTTCATCTTCTCCAATGTACTGAGGGGACAGATATTCAACGCCGATTCCCCATCAATCAGCACCCTATTCATGATATAACCTGAGGAGATTACCGCAATATGCAACGGTTTTCGATGCCCCCTTCCCTCTTTAGGGATATCATCATCTGTGAATGATATTACATTACTTTCCAACAGATGGTCCACCAGATGGCTGAAACTCTCCTTGCCGATCTCCTTGGGAACGTATGCCTCCTCCAGGACTTTGGCCAGAATTTTGCAGTGATCACTGGACAATAACACCAAATCCATGATTGAGGTCAGGGTCGACTCCTTGCTTAATATCTGGATCCCTCTTGCTTCCGAATGATCCATCCTCCTCAAGAATTCCATGGCTCTCTCCTCGGAGATCTCTTCATTTTTCTTTGTTTTGCTTTCAAGGACTCGTCCAGGAAGATATAAGGGATTCCCCCTTGATGTCACCGAAGCACAACTGGCCGCTTCCTCTGACATTCCCCCGTAATTCCATGGTACCTTTTTCAGACTGTGGATAGGGATTTGCGGTCTCGCTGTAAGGGTGAGGACCTTCGGAGCCGATAACTTGACGGGCCCCTCTATGATATTTCTGCTTACACCCGCCAACCTAATTGGCGCTCCCCGTGTGCTCTCGTGATCACTTATTACGCTGATCATCTCATCAATTTTCTTCACATAATTCAGCCTTGGCGGCTCCTCGGCTTCACTGGCTTTTGCCACATTGACCCCCCCTCCATCATGCCTAGGCAGTGGATTGACTTTAACATTTGGGGAGTCCGGCTGTTCCACCACAATTTCCCCACTATCAATTAAGTTCTGAATTCTGTGCTTCAGCGTCCAACATTCCTGCGTATCATGACCCGGGGAACCTGAATGGTATGCGCATTTCTTGCTTGGGTCAAATCTTCTTCCATTCGGGTCACTCGGGGGTGCCAAATCGACTATTTTCCTCTGGGCTATCAATACTGCCAATACTCGTTCAAGAGGATCCCCGAGTGGGGTGAATACTCGATTTTTCGAGGACTCGAATTTCCTTCGCCCCTCCGCCCTCTGATCAGTGAAGTTGGGCTGTCGGGATGGCCCCACTCTTTGCATCTGTACTGGAGGACTATTTTCTGCCTTTCTAGATGATCCCTGTAGGATGAGGGAAACATCCTCTTCCTTTTTCTTTTGGACCCTACGGGAAGTGCTGCCATAATTTCCGCTTTGGATTTGCTCTGCAGCTGTTTCCAAAGCCGTGAGATCCCGGATCTTGCCAGATTTCAAACCCATGTCCACCATTTCTCCGTGTTTAATCATCTCGGCAAAAGGCCTTCCAATCCCCGATATAACCCGCTCATAATAAGGAGCCTCCTGAATGTCTACAAAGGTCATCACCATCTCCGACTCGCTCATTGGGGGATTCACCTGTGCAGCCATACCCCTCCATCGCTGCGTATAATCCCTGAAAGATTCCCTTGGTTGCTTCTTAATCTTCGTCATTTGGTATCTATCAGGGGCCATTTGTGCCTAGAAGCTATACTGTGTTAAGAAGGTGTGGGCCAACTCCTCCCAATTGTGGATCCGGGCATTATCAAGACGGGCATACCAGATTCTCGCTTCTCCCGTCAGGCTCTTTTGGAATAGTTGCATCCTTAGACCCCCGTCCTCTGCATAAGATCCAAGCTCCCCAATGTAGATTTTCAGATGTGTATAAGGATCCCCCTTCCCATTGTATTTCTCAAATTCGGAGATTTTAAATTTCTCAGGGTATCTGATTCCCGGGAAGACACATAGATCTGAATAATTAACCCTGCCTAGGGAGCCTATGCCTTTTAGAGATTGGATGGTCTCCTCCATTTGTTTCATTTTCTTCCGAAGGTTGTCAGTGTCTCCTTCCTCTAGGATAGTAATCACTGCCCAGTTAGGTATAGGAATGACCTTTGGGACGATGGGTTCGCCCTTAGGTTGGGGTCTTTAGGTGGATTCTGTCTAGGTAGCAATTGTTCCTTCAGCATTATGGCCATTTCCAACATCTGTTTCTTAAAGTCATCAAATTCTTCACGAGATATGGAACCAGGATTAGTAGGTGGAAGATCAGCCATTTCAGATGTAGAGTTCTGGGCTCTTTTAGATTGCGAACGCGTTTGAGGAGCAATCCTACAGAAACAACGGTTCACAGTTTAGTCTTGGGCAATGAAAGGATATGGATGCATGCTAAAGCTGTAACTTTTGTGTTTTGGGTTTTTTAATCTTTCTCTGCAAAACAACATGTTAGCGATCCCTTATTGCAATAATAAATGCTAGACTCGACTTATTATGCTTCCCCAGCTGTTCTCTGCAAAACATAGAGGTTAGTAATTTCTTTCGACAAAAGGGGAGGCATATATGAACATTGAATGTGATCATGACATTTATACGCGCGAATGTAAAAGGGCATGAAGAGACTTTTTCCTGCGCTGGGTTAATCTGAGGCTGACCTATCCTAAGGTTACTCTCGCGGGCTTTTCGGCATGAAGGTCCCCAAATCTTCGCAATCTACTCGTCTGAAACCTTTCGATTGGAGCGGATTTGGGTGGTGCGTTTCCTGAGCCATCTCCGGGGAGCAGCCCCTTCGAGTCCAGTAATAAGCAACCGACAGGTTCGCCTCAGGAGGAGGTACACTCTCAACATACATTCACATTCATCGTCCTCACCGTATGCAAATGATTACTTTAAAGTAAAGCAATTCCATTCAATTATTCATTTATTGGACAAAACACACATTCACACAACAAAAAAATCAAAATATCGCATGCACACACATATTTATGAATTTTAAAGGATAGGATAGCATCAAGATTTGAACGCGGCTTAAGCCCTCTAATGTCCCCAGCAGAGTCGCCAGCTGTCGATGCCGGTTTTTGTCTTTTCCAATTTTTAGCCTTTTGATTGAATGATCTTTGGAAAAGGTCGGCATTAATGTCGACGGGGTTTTGAAAGATCGTTTTTTATGATGAGCCAATTAACCAGAGTCGCCAGTTGGTATATTTGAAATGGATGTACCAACTCATCCGAGTTTTCGGTTTTTTTTATAAATCGATGGCTCATATGTGACTCCGAATTAATTGGTCTGCAAACCGAGATTCATAGAGTTCGGGGGCTTGCTTAAGCGAGGGGAAGGTGTTAGGCACCCCCCGACTTCCGTGAAACACGGTTACCGCAATCTTGATGCTTTTCCTATCCTTTAATTCATGAAATGTGTATGTGTGCGCGTGTGTGTGTGTCTATGTGAATATTGTGGTGAGTTTGTATGAAAGAATCATTTGGGTTTTTTATAGAAAGTCGTGCTTTGAGAATGCTTTAAAATGTCCTTCGGTTTTTACGAGAAAGCTTATGAGAAAAGGTTTGATTTTAATTTGTCAAAACTGTGAGATTGCATTAGGTGTCGTTTTGGCAAAACAAGAGTTTTCTAAACCTTTGTCAAAATAGGAATCGAGGTCTATACGTTGCTTTCATAACTCAAATGATGGGCAACCTCTAGGATCTCTTTAACCCTATGCACAAAGATTTAATAAAACGTTACTTACTTTTATAAAATCATTTTTTGATGTTTGAAAACGATTTTTCCTTTAGCCTTCTCGTTAAATAGGAATCGACATTTATTAGCAATTTCCAAATTTTAGCCTCGTGATTCTAATAACCTAATTTGATAGATTTTATGGAAATCTTATCGTTTAGCTTTGAAATTAATTTTGGGTCATAAATCACATCAAGCATTAAAATGCGTTGAGGCTATTCATGGGCATGTAAGCCATCAAAATAACCCTGAACGCCAACAATCGCATACTTTCGCTATGACGGGGCCTTAAACACGATTCTCGCCTTAGCGTCGTTTTAAGGCCCGACGATTACATATTTACAATGAAAACTACATCGTTCCTACTTCTTACATCAAAAGAGGTCCATCATCGGATTTGGACCACGGGGTCGCTTTCCTAGGCTCACACCCAAATTTCCACACACCCACAACCGGATATTACAAGAAATAACCAACACGGATAATCTAACAATACTAAGACATCCTAAAATAGCGATCTAAAGGAACCATGCCCAATATAGCACCGTAAAACAAGCAAAAAAATCAATAAATAAATATCATCAGGTTATTAGGAAGAATTTTGTTCCGATGGAACCCTCACTAATAATCCCTAATTCATTGTTCCATCATTAATTACATGAAAACTACATTTAATTCAACCAAAGGATATGATAGAAATTGCAAAAATAAGGAGATTTTCACCTTGCAAATAAGATCAAAGTGGATGTAAACTTGTGTATTTTGAATAGAAGAAGAAGTATATGTGATACAATCAAATTAAAAGAATATTATTCCTCTCTTTTTTTCTTCCTTTCTCTCCTATTTTGTTGCAAATTTATGCTATTTCTTCCTCAATTCCCGAGCTTGCTGCTGCTGTTTTTCTTTCTCCTTCTCGCCTGATCCAACCTTCTGTATGCTGATGAGGAAATGAGCTGAAATAGGCTGGCCAAAGCCAGCCGCAGATGGATCTGCGGCTGGCCGCAGATTGATCTGCGGCTGGCTGGCGGCCAACCCTCCACTCAGCTGAATTTCGGTTTCCGTGTTTCGAGTTCCGTATTTTCAAAAGGCGCTAACTGCCCCATCTGATTCTGCAAATTTTTGATTGACACTACTTGGCTTTTCACATTTAAGTCCACCTGATTCAACAGCTTATCTTTCTCTGTCATCCTCTTATCGGTCTTTGCAACGAACTTTGCCAACACATCTTCTAAATTCATCTTCTTTTCTGCCTGCTGTGGGCCTTGATTCTGAAAACCGGGTGGATTTTGTGGGCGTGGAGCTTGAGTTTGAGCTTGATTATTACTCCAAGAGAAACCTGGATGATTCCTCCACCCCTGACTATAAGCATTCTGATACAGTGCCGGCGTTCTATTATAGCTTCCTATAAACTGAGCAGACTCTGCATTTATGGGACACTGATCCGTGGAATGCTCTCCCGCAAATTGTTCACAAATTACCGCCACTTGAGCAATAGACCGTGGCCCCCATGAATCTATTTTCCTTGTTAAAGCGGACATTTGAGTTGCTAAAGCTGTAATTGCATCTACTTCTATCTTCCCTGCTGCCTTTGACTGACTTAACCTTGCCGTGGGCCACTGGTAGTTATTGGTTGCCATGGTTTCAATCAATTAGAAAGCTTCATCAATATTCTTACCCATGATGGCACCTCCAGCAGCTGCGTCAACACTAGCCCTCGTAGGAGCATTCAACCCATCACAAAATGTTTGTATCTGCAACCAATCCTGGATCCCATGGTGCGGACATTTGCGAAGCAAATCCTTAAACCGTTCCCATGATTCATACAATGTTTCAGAATCGAACTGGGTGAACGTGTGAATTTCATTCCTAAATCTTGCCGTCTTTGCTGGTGGGAAGAACTTAGCCAGAAATTTCTGAGCTAAATCATCCCAAGTTGTGATTGAACCTAGTGGCAAGGAATGTAGCCAGCTCTTCACTTTACCTCTCAGTGAGAATGGGAAAAGTCTTAACCTTACAGCTTCTTCTGTAACATTGTTGAACTTGAAGGTGTCGCAAATTTCTAGAAAGTTCCTGATGTGTTCACTCGGATCATCATTCGTACTACCCCCAAACTGTACTGAATTCTGTAACATTTGAATCGTCCCCGATTTTATCTCAAAGCTATTTGCGTTGATTGCAGGTCTCTGAATGCTAGATTGAATATCCGTTACTGTCGGCATCGCGTAATCCCTAATTGATCTTTGCTCTTCCCTAGCCATGTTTACGGGAATTTCTTCTTCCTCTGCCAGTTTTTCTTTCGTATACACTACCTCACTAGACAATCTTACTTTCCGTAATTGCTTCTCAATATCCTCGGTGTATAGCAAAAACTCCTTTTTACCCTTAGACCTAGTGTGCATACACGAATAAGCCACCTGCAGAAAGAAGAAACACAATAAGAAGAATTTAAAAATAAAAAGAAAATAGTTAAATTAAAACTGAATCGATTGTAACTAATATGGAATTAATATTTAAACAAAGATTCCCCGGCAACGACGCCAAAAACTTGTTGTCGATTTTAGATGCAATCAAGTACGCGCAAGTGCACATGATCAACAAGTAATATAGAATAAGTAACGAGTGTCGAACCCACAAGGAATCCAGTTAAATAAACTCCAACTACTAGTTTTATACCAATTCAGTTTCTATTTAAACGATCACAAATTTCAGTGATAATTTGACTAATAAAATTAACTAAAGAATTATTTAACCCAAAATTGAATCTCAGATAATTAAGACTTAAGACTATAATATCCCCAATTATATCATATGAATCATTATATCCAATTTAACCAATTATCACATTCATCCAAGTTGTTAACAGGAATTCAACTTTATTTATAAACCCTTTTCCAAGTGATCAAATGAAATTATCTAACTCAATTAATTCTGCAATATTCCTATGCAAAACAAAGAATCAGATTCGTTAAGAATCAATTCCTAATTATTACATGTAGCGAAGAGATATTCCTATTCACATCACAAATCTAATTATTCACCTCATGCAAATAATTAAGAATACATGCTATCAAGTCATGATCTAACCCTAGATTTCATCTTCCGAATTCACCTAGCATATCACACTAATTGCTGGCCAGACAATTAATTAATTAATACAAACAAGATAGACAACTTGATAACGAAAGAATAATTGGAATCAAATCAATAATTAATTCATACTCAATAATGGTTCAATTGTAGCCTTAATTGAAAAGTTAGTTCATACTGAAAATTAAAACCAAATATCCCATGAAAAACATCTTAAATCAAATTACAAATAGAGGAGAAAAATAAAATCTTGATAAGAGCCTCCGATCTTCAATCTCCAGTTGCAAATCCTTCAAGAGCTCTCCTAGTCTTTAGCCAAATTCTCCTCTTTCACCCTACTTAATTGTTACCCTATTTATATTAGTTCAGAAAAAACTTTCTCCCATTCCAAATTGGCTTCTTGTTAAAACCACAGCTGCACCAAGTCTGCCTACAACGCCCCGGTGCTCGGCCACGAACAATTCCAGCGCCCCGACGCTAGAACCAGAAATCCCAACTTATTAGCTACAAGTCCAATTCCCATTAATCTTCAATATGCCTTATTCTTTACCCGAAATACCCCTCTAATGCCATCCTACATAAAATAAACACAACAACGAATAAAATGATAATAAAAATACTCAAGAATAACAATAATTTAAGCTAAAAGATACTAGATTCGTAAGTATAAAACCCACTCATCAATAAGGCTAAAACACAAAGAGAAAAAGAGAGAGAGTTTTGAGAAAAATTGAGAATTGGAAGGAGAATTCCCATCATCTAGCAATTTAAATCACTAATCAAAGGTAAATTCTTGAATTCAAGCTTTAAATTATGTTTTTTAAGTTTTTCCATGAACGTACATTTTAAGTTCTTTGTTAATTGAATTTCATGAGTAAAAATTGTTGAAAAGTTGTTTGTATTCATTAATATGCATGTAGGAATCATTATGTGATGTTTATAAACTGTTTTAGAGTAATTAATCCATGAAATTATGCTTTAATTGGAGTTTTGAAGTTTATAGAGGACTAGTATTTGAATATGGCTTAAATGTATGAAAATTTATGTTTAGATTGCATATTAAGCGGTAAATTGATAATTAATTATGTTTATACATGTAGAAACGAAAAGAATGAAACTTAAACGAACTGATTTGGTGTTATAACGAATTTATAATGTGTGATTTCATGAAATTCGACGAAACTTTAAAATAATAGCAAGAACATGAAATTATGAGTTCAAATTCGGTTGTTTGAGTTATTTAAGTTGATAAAATCATGCTCTAATTGTTGGGTTATGTTTCTGTAAAGTCTAAAATTTATGGGCAGCCTTAGAATTGTTGTTTGAGCGAAGCTTTGGCCAAATTTGGCTTTTTCTGTGTTCTTCACGAACTTGGGCAACTGAATCTGTAGAGCGGCGCCACAGCGTCGGTATAAAGAGTAATCCGGGTGCCGCAGCGCCAGCCCGGGTTGTCCGGGTCCGGGTCATGCTAGTGCCGCCGTAGCGCCGGCTCAAGGCTTAAGCCCGGCGCCGCAGCGCTAGTCCGGGTCAGGTCAACGGGTCGGGTCGGGTCAAAAACCCAGAAAATGAAAAGTTTCCATATTTTAAAATAAAATAATTTCACATATATGAAGCAATATGATAAGTATGTAAAGGAATAACAATAGTTTAAGAGCCCAATTTCGAGTTATGTTTTCTGAAGTGGTCAATCGTTTAATAAAGGTAGTGATTAGTTGAACTATGAGTATTAATTGTTCAATGTGACTTGAATGTATAGGTTACTTAAAGAGCAAATAGATACTATTAGTTGTAGCACATGCACGAGGCAAGTTCTTAAACCCTACTTCTCTTTTATGCAAGTTTTCTATCTTTTAATCTTCTTATGGCATTGAAAGCAAGTTTCTAAACTTTATTTTTTACATTGAGCAAGTTCATAAATCATATACTTATGTTGATCAAGTTTCATATTCTTGATTATCCAATTATATAACTCTAATTGAGATGTTCTAATTCTTTTAAAACAATACTTCGGTTATACAATGTTTGTTTAATTGTATACCTTAAAATTCATTATTCGATTGAAATATCAGTTATATTATTGAACCTTGATTGATTAGCGAACCCTTATTGATTCGATTAGCCCATAGTTGACAAGCGTTCTAAATTCTAGAATTGTTAATGAAGTTAATCCAAACCAAACTTCCTTTGGTGCAGACTCTAATGTTAAACTGAGATGAACAACCCTTTTATAGGGGATTATTTTACGCGTTAGTGTTAAGATGTTGTGCACATACATGGTACGAAGGGCTGATCCCCCTAAGTACGAGAAGTAAGGTCCATATAGTCTTACGACTATTAAAGGTTTAAAGTAGAAATACTTGATAACCTAGGACATAGTTCGTGGTCTTATGACCCTCAGATGCTCTTTTGATTCTTGTTTCTAATCTTGATTCAAAAGCCGAGCTTTCAATTACCCTGTATCCATTGATTATTCGTATGTTTTTATTATTATTATTGTTTCACTTGCTGGGCAATTATTGCTCACTCTTGCATAATAACATTGCAGCTAAGGTTGAAAGAGTTGATGAACCATCTTCTAGTAAGGAAAAAGGCAAGGCAAACAAGTGATGAAGACTTATTTGATTTAATTGAAAGATGTTTATGTAATAGACCTATGTTATTTATGTTATGTTTCCGCATTGATGTTTTGTTTAAGGTTAGATGACCTCGGATTGATGTTATTATAATATTGTAACCCTTTAATGGGAGGATTTCTATTTTAGTTAAGAGTTTTCATTCATATATTTTATGGGTAGTTAGATGTGATGTGATTTATTTGGATAGTGAACACCAAATCTTGTGGGAATGAAGTACCCGGATTTGGGAATATCACAGGTTGGTATTAGAGCTATAGGTTATGAACCTTAGGTGGGGAAACCTTAGGATAATAAACTTTTAGGAGACAGAAAACATAGTGGTGATAAACTCTTATCGAGTTCTAAGGAATGAATTAAGGAATTCATTAAAGATAATAAAAGACTTTATGTGCTCTGTGCTTATGTGTTAAGTACCTATGTGCCGCGAGTGGTATCGACTATTAATTAAAACTTAAACTTTGTTGTCAGGATGTCGGATATTGGAGGATTCAGTCAGCCTAGGGAGGTTGAGCCCCGAGTAGCTAGAGAGGAGGAGCCCCGTGATATTCATGATATCCGGGAGCAGTTGATATAGAGAGAGCTATCTCCGTTGATCACTGTTATGGGTCAGGAGCATGAGCCTGTGTTTGATCCAGAGGAGGATTCTGAGGAGGTAGAGGTAGAGGCTGAGGAGGATGATGAAGATCCCGAGCCCTTACCTCTATCGATATCGAGATGTACGATGCACTATATAACCGTACCATAGAGTTACAAGATAGAATCATAGATTTGGAGAGACCAACAAATATGTGTTAGACTGCTATAGAACAGAAGAATGAGAAGATTGAGGATCTGGATGTACGTCTTGGAGACGTGGAATGGAAGCTAGTTCAGGCAGATAGTCAGAAGGAAGAGTTATTGGCTGAGAATGAGAAGATGAAGCTTGAAATTGAGAAATTGAAGGATGCCCTGAGTGAAGAGTCAGCAGAACGTGCTAGGGCAGAAGACGCCTGGATGAAGGCCTCTCGACGTGCAGAAATTTCTGAAGAAGGTGATTGGACAAAGAAGGCTAAGATTGAGGAGACGGACTACGTATTTCAGACAGCAATTGACAAGGCCTAGGATCGAGTTCTCCACTATCCAGTTCAGTTCGAGGACTTGCCATGGTATATGTTGGATCATAGGACGATGTTCCGTATCATGGAGGAAGAACGCAGAAAGGCAGTTCGACGCCTTAGTAGGTTGTGATAGGAAAAGTATTGAAATATGTGAATAATTATGGTAGTTAGTAATGTAAATTCCAACGTGATTATAAACAATGGAATATGACTATTTAATCCTGAAGATTCTATGAACTCGGGATAGTTGATGTAAATAGCAGTGATGCTATCTTTCTATGTTTAAAACTTTTGAATGAATGAAATATCAAAGTTTATTTGAAGATGTTATGTGTTAAGTGTTAAGCTTGAGTTGTTTAAGCTAAGTATTAAACACTTAAGAAATTGAGTAATGATCTAATAAGCGTATACTCTTAAACAGAAAATGCTGCCGAGACGCCAACCACATCAACAAGCTCAGGAAAGCTCTACTAATAATAACAACAATGATGCCAATGCTAATTCTGTACAGCAATTGGTAAACCTTTTAGCTGGAGCACTTGTGAATCAGCAGCAAGCTCCACCAGTTACATCGTTTAAGGATTTCAAAGCGGTAGGACCGCCAGAGTTTAGGGGTTCCATGAATCCTGTGACAACCCGAAAATTTATAAAATTTATTTATAAGATCTTGAATGATTAAGTTAAAGGTTAAAGAATAAAACCTAGATGAGAATTTGAGGACTTATTTAAAAATTTTAAGAAAAACCTATATGGTTTACTCTTTGAAAGAGAATAGAGAAAATATGGGTTATAAAATTCCAAAACCCTAGAAATGAATTTATATTACGAAACGAAATTATTAGTTTAAGTATGCAAAAATATTGTATACTTTAAATAAAGAATATTAAAATAAATTCTAGCATTGAATTATTTTAATAAAGAGGGAATATTATTTTAATTATAATATCTCATATATTGAATAAATTTCCATTTGTAAGGAAATATGAGTGATTATGTGTTATGTGAATTAAATAAGTTAGTTAATTTATTTAAAGTAAGTAAGCAAAGAAATGGAAAGGAAAGCTATGTATCATATTTATAAATATTATAAATATGAGGAGCTAATAAACTTAAGTGTTATATTAATAGTCCAAGTAGTAAATAAACACTAGTGGACTAGTCCAATTGGTTAAATAACCAAACCCACTCATTTAATTGATTATAGACTTGGATAATTAATATATAAACTTACTAAACTTAGCCCAATTGGAATGTTTAACAGGAGATTTAATAAACTAGTAGCCCAAGTGATGGTTTAATAATGTTTGAATACTAGTGGCACAAACCATTTTTAAATGAAAGTCCAATTAATGGCATATTTGGTGTAGACTTTCTAGTAAGTTAATTATTCTAATAATGAATGAGAATTAAAGAAAGTTTGGTAGCCTAATAATATAAATTAGGTATTAGAATTAAATAACCTAAAGGGGTATTGTTATTTAGTGGTATTAGTATTTTAATTATATACTAGTGACATAATCTAAGAGATTTATTTTATTATCTCAATATATTAAATTATTTTGTAAGAATATGTGAGTGAATGGATATGAATATTATGTGTTTGTTCATATTTGTTTCTTATATAAACAAATAAAAGAAAGCCTTGTAACATAATCATTATATATTAGGTATGAAAATTAAATAACCTAAAGGGTTATGGTATGGGAGAATGATAGTATTTAAAATAAATACTAACTCTAAAAGATTTATTTTATATATCTCAACTAATTAATTTTATAACCTAATTAAAGTAAGACTAATTGAGTTAAGAAATTAAATGTACATGAGTAAGGATTTAAATTATAAATGAGGGAAATAGAAACACTAATTAAATAATTAGGGTAGAATAAAAATAAAAGTATTGGACTATGCTAATACATGGCCCAAACAATTTAATTGAGAGCCCAAAAGAATTAAACGGGAGCCCAAAACTTGATCCAACTTTAAAGGGGCATTTAGGTCATTTGTTAAACTAATAAAGCAATAAAAGAAAATGAAAAAATTGGACAAAAAGGAGTGAGGGCTGCCGATTAGGAGGAGAAAGGAGGGCGTATTTGGCATGTGAAGTAATCATTCCAAGCTCCTCATTTGTCAAAAGTTACTTACACACAAGGCTAGGTGTCTCCCTGTTATTTGACCACCTTATTATTGGAAAGATATGAAAGGATTTGCAATTAATGCAAGTGATGTATGAGAGAGAAGATGGAAGATTGTGGGAGATATGTATAGATATATAAATGGTATATCTATACATATTTACTAAACTAAGTAAATAATAATAATAAACTTCACATTTTTATTTTTTCTTCCAAGTTTCCTAAAGAAAAGTTAGAAAGAGAAATAAAAAGGAGAGAGAGAGAGGTAATCCATGAGAAAGGAGAGGGAGAGAGAGAGTTTTGTAAAGCTCCATAGCCATAGCTTGGTGATTAGAAGAAGAAGAAGAACCAAAAAGGTTTAAAAGTCTCTAAACTCCTACCTTAAGTTAAATCTGCATGTTTATTGTGGTTATTTTGGAATAAATGTTGAGTTTATGTTTTCAAATTCTAGAACTCTTGATCTATATGTTAATAAGTGTATTATGTATAGATATTACAAGTTTGGGTGTTGATTTGTTGAAAATAAAAGAAAAGAAAACTAATTCATTTTAAAAAGGGTTAGAAAACCTTAACTTTCTCTCACTTTATATGAGTCCCATTTGAAATCTATGCACTCATTTTGCGATCCGTCAAAGAGGGGTGCTAGATATATAATTAAATACTAAATTCAAGTGGTAGA
Source organism: Aralia elata (assembly GCA_034770075.1). Classification (NCBI taxonomy): domain Eukaryota; kingdom Viridiplantae; phylum Streptophyta; class Magnoliopsida; order Apiales; family Araliaceae; genus Aralia; species Aralia elata. Next base: position 40,135,230 of record CM068377.1, read on the forward strand.
AGTCAAAAATAATGAGTACAAAATTCGTAGGGACTGTTTTTACCAACACAGTCCAGGTGGTTCAAAGGGGAAAAAGGGCTGCTACAGGGCAGTCCCATCCAGGGGGATTTTCGTCAATTTTTTATGCTCTAAAACTTCTAGGAAAATTTGGAGTGATAATAGGGGATGTTATATAAGTCCTGTAAAAATTTGAGAATTTTTGGCCATGTAGCATGAAAATTATGGATTTTATGGCGAAGGACCTTAAATCGGGAAAAGGGACCAAAACCCGCTGACCCCTTGCTTATGTACACTGTTTTCACCCCTTAACAAGTGAAATAAATTCAGGACTTTTTACCACTGAAATATAGGGAGTTAGGTAGCTCTTGTCGAAAAATTGCCGCATTCCGACTTGTAACGAATAATCTACGGCTAAAATAAAAACCTAGAGTTATTCGACGAAAACGGCTAAAATTGGAGATCTATAAATCCGATAACCACGAAATTTTAACTGGGAGTACTTGTTAATATGTAAAAGATCCTATCAAAAATTTTTCGAGTCATCGGAGTTGTGCAAGATAGTGATCATTTTTCTTAGTTTTGAAAGTTAAAACGGACGTTTGAAAAATATTAAAAGAAATTGAAAACTTTCATAAGGAAAGTATTTTTGAGTATGGAAAATATGTACATATGTGTGGCAAGACTTGAAGAAAATAAAAATCTATTATTAAAAGAGGTTAAGTCATTTTAAGAATGCAGCTTCCAATCCGGTTTGCTGTATTCATATTTGGTTTAATGTTTTAGCATTCGGTTTGCTGTATTAGCATTCGATTTGCTGTAGTATTATTTAGTTTGATGAATTAGAAATTTGATGTGTTAAAAAGGGATTACAGTTTGAATCTAGCTTGCTAGATTATGGTATTCGGCTTGCTGAATTAAGGAATCCGGCTTGCTGAATTGGTGAATATAGTTTGCTGAATTAATGAATCCGGTTTACTGAATTAGTAAATCTAGCTTGCTGAATTGTAGGATAGTTTGAATTCAGGTTGCTGAATTGGATGTTAGTTTGAATCCAGGTTGCTGGATTGGTATATTTGGATAATCTGTAACGCCCCCAAATCCGGGTCCCTTGAACCTCGGACCTGGTGCGTCACGATGCATCATCTTTATACCTGTTCTATAACTAATGCGAAAAATATAAACATACATTGTTTATTTCAAAGTATTCTACAACATTTCTCAAGGTCTACAACCTTTATCTTGATACATACCTTAATAACTCAAAAGGTTTACATGATCATTTTCATAAGGTATCATAATAGTTAACGCATATTAAATTACTCTTGAACTTTTCCTCTTGTCTTTGTCCTTCTTGAAGCACTTGAGCTTAACTGAAATATTATCATGATATAGCAAGAGTGAGCAACTACTTTGCTCAGCAAGTTTAAATACAAGAAAGATATATCATGATTGAAAAAGAATAAACTTTCGAATTTTCAACAATATATAATAATTGTGAAAGAACGATAATCAAATTTCAATAAATGAATAACTGAATCAATAACGCTGAGTGGCCAACAATGACCATGAACAAATTTGGTAATCAAGGTGATCAGTCTTTCATACCAGGTAAATATATGCAACTTGCACTAAGTGCGATTAAACAATAACTTTCATTGATGTGGAATAATTGCCAATAATTAAACCACTAGCATGCTTGAAAATATTAACTTAAGTTTGAGTTAGGAAACTTGCAATAACGTAAGAAGTTTAGGGTTAAGAACTTGCCTCGTCCGTCGATTACTGCTACACAATCTAATTTAATCTCTTATGAAAGACCTATCATTTATAAGATTGATCTTTCAATCAGCATATCATATCATACCACATAATACTGCTACTTCTATAAATAAATCATCTAACATTTAGCCACATAATCAACTGTTAGATAACACCTTAAACCATCAATATTATCATCGTCCTTTGATAATATTTCAATCACTTAATCAACATCTTAAAACTCTCGTCTCATATTATTAATCATTTAATAATATTTTAATAATATCTTAGGCACTTAGAAATATTATTAATCATTTAATAATATTCTAATCACACTTTAATATTATTAATCATTTAATAATATTTTATTCACTTTCTAATATTATTAATCATTCAATAATATTTTAATTCACTTTCAAATATTATTAACCCTTTAATAATATTTTGATCACTTAATATCATTTATTAATGTCTTAATCATTACAAATATTATTAACCATGTAATAATATTTTAATCATCTAATAATAATTTAATCTAATATTATTAAATATTTAATAATATTTTAATCATTTATTAGACTCATGAACAATTTAATTTAATTGTTTATCCTTATTATTTAATTTAGTTAACATACATATTTGGTCATACACATAATATTTTATTAAAAATGACCAAATCACCCATATAAAATCTTAACATATCATATTAAAGGTCATTAAGCAATAAAATAACATCCACACATTTTTCAACTTAACATAACTTAATTTTCTCATTTATTCTTAACTTAATCATAGGTATGAAAAATACCAAAACAACTTATTATTTTTTTATCTTTTGAGAAATATCAGTATATGATATTTTAGTTCTATAATAAGTTTCCTGTAATTTTGCATTTTCGTTTCCTATTTTTAAATAGGCTAAAACAGTCCAAAATGGCTATATTTATTATACATTATTCGTTTGTTAAAATATTTTGAAATTTATACGGTAGACTCATACTATCATATACTACTTCCAGTTAAATTTCCACAATTTTCTAGGTTGTATTCATTGAGTTATAATAATTTACTTTTAAAATCGTATTTTCTTATAAAAGCCATAACTCCCTCTCAGGACATCAAAAAATTCTCATCTTTGGACAGCATCTGGTTAACTTGATATACTAACATACCACAAAAGACCAGAATTTTTAGAGTAACAAAAGTGGCCAAACCAGTGGTCGGAGCAAACTGGCCAGGGAGCTTTAACAGTTTTCCAGATTTTTGTCGGCAAGAAGTGTTTTGCCAAAAATTACACCACGGTTGATCCGTTTAATCTTTTTAAGTGATTCTACTTGGGTTCATCAAATAACTCATAGATCTAACACCACTCTTTGACGGATCATAAAAAGAAGTTATAGATTTCAAATGGTAAAAGTCCAAAGTGGACTGAAATTTAGTATTTTTAGGCTTAAAAACTGTTTTTGTTTTTCTTCTTTGTTCATGCTTATCAACATGGATAAACATATTCATCATCCTACATCATATTCTTATAACTTGTAAACAAGATGATACAAATTTCTTGAACATACCATACTAAGAGATTTCTTCTTGAATTTAATTTGGTAGAGTAGTTCCTTTCCTTAGCTTATCTCCCTCTCTTTCTCGGTTAACTTAGGAAGATAGTATTTGTCAAAATACTTACAAGGCTTAAAAAATGAAGTATTTATAGAGCCTAACAATTTAATTGGGTGAAGTCTTTCTTATGCTTCCTTGCCATTTCCTTGCCATCCGATCCCCTCATAAAATCATTAGTTTGTAAATTCTCATATGGTCCCTCTAATAGACAAAGTTTCCAAGCAACCAATAGGAGAGAAGTTTGGTAAGAATAATAAGGGAAAAGTTGGATTTATTAGGAAATGAAAAATATATTCCCTCTTAATACCCGCACACTCCCTCCATTTGTCCTCTCTTTCTTTTTTTTTCTTTTGTTTTTATTCATTAGTTTATTCCATCACATGGTTCCACTATCCTAAGTCATTGTTCATGTGCCTTTAATTATTTTCTCTACAAATTATTAGCCTCCTCCTTCCAAGCAAAGCCGCCGACAGCCCCCTAGGGGCCCACTATTCTCAATTTTTTTTTACTCATCCATTTAACTGTCCATTTGACCATTTCGGATATTAAAAATTAACTTTTTCGATCTTATAGTCGATTCTTACTAATTTCGACGTTCCGGACTCAACTGTCTAGTCCGCGTCTCCAAATTCTACTCCGAACTCAAATTCAAAATTTCAAGCACTATTCTTATTTTATTAGAACAAAATACATACGTTAATTCATCAAAATTAAGTAAGTGAATTAATCAGCTCATACATGAAATTTAGTTTATAATAGTTCTATTACCATCCAAGGCTCAATATTCAAATTATATTATTTAATAATATAATATAATTTAATCTCAATTAATTAGTATTAATTAATTAATTAATTAATTTCATCCACTTTCTTTAATGATTTAATTAAATATTAAATCTCATTTTTCCAATATATGTATATATTTCATATCTATATATACACATTTAATCTATTATACAAAATCACATACTTCACATTTTATGAAACACATATATACATATATGTTCAAATCTATTTTATCTCTTAATAACAATTTTATTTATTAAATTTTTATTTTAAATTTCTGAAATATCTGGGATATTACATTCACCCATTCTTCTAAGAATTTCGTCCTCAAAATTATGGCACAGTCATCTGTATTCATTCTACTCCTCTATTTTCAAATCTAGGTTTTATTCTTTAAACCTTTATTTAATTATTCGAGATCTTATTTACAAGTCTCATAAATTTTCGGGTTATCACATTCATCCCTTCTTCTAAAAATTTCGTCCTCGAAATTACAGCATACTCATCTCTACTCCGGGATGTTACATTCACCCATTTCTGCTAAAAATTTCATCCTCGAAATTATAGCGTGCTTATTTCTCTGCTCATTCTATTGACCAAAACTAGGTTTCCAACTTAACCGTTCCATTTTTCTCCTCTGAGGATTTCTTTTCTATCATCACATTCTACAATAGCGACTCACTAGGAGTTTACATCTTTTAAACTTTCAACTTTCAGAATAATAGAATATCTTTCAGGAGTTTTCACAATCGTACAATAACTGTGAAGCAGCATCAATAATGTGAAAAGTTAATTCAAGAAAACTTTTCATATCGGTCTGAGGGGTCATAAAGACCATGAACTTGTCCTGAGTTCTTAAGTATTTCTACCGATTTTCGCGGACAAATTTTGTACGCCAGGTGATCAGCCTGTCATACTATTGCGTTGTGCACGACGACTTTCCGGGGTTGAATCACGTTAACCTACCCTTACTGCTTTTCCTGGATTGAACCACGTTAACCAATCCGAGAAATCCCCTCTATAGGGTTGTTCACCTCAGACTTAACATAAGATTCTGCACCAACATAATTTGGTTTGGCATAAATTCTCAAAGAATATTTGAATTTTATAAACATTTGTCTAGCTGAATCAAATAGCTTAGACGTATACCAATAATTTGAACATCAATCGAAACATTTATCTAGCCACTTTAGTTGGCATTGACTTATGTTTAACTGGTTTTAAAAAAAATTTCTGAAAATCATTTTATGACGTCATAATATTGCATTGTTGCAATCAGTGTGTTAGAATTCCGTCATTTCGTAATTGTCATACTACATCATACCATAGTGGGTTGACGATACTATGATCACATCCAACACTAGGTTACTCTGCATTGATGACTCCATCATCTGTCATTCTACACCAGGCTTAATGATGCATTGATGACTGTTCAAAATACATTTTGATATTTTTTTAAATTATCTTTGTCTTAGCCGAAACAAATAGCATAGACATATGAATCATAGGACCTTTTCAAAACTTATTGGTTCAAAAATTGATCCAACATATTTTTGGAAAACACAAAAGTACAAATATCAGCACGATGTCAATAGCTAGAGGATTTGGAATACCTATGCTTCCTCCGTCAACTCTAATTTCTCTAATAATCCATTGCTTAACAATTCTATCTATTTCCATCATCCTTAAGTTTACTATACTAAAAATTCTCACTTCTTCATGCACAACTTTTCTATACCCTAGTATAGTTCATCAAACATACCACACATTATGAGTTTAGGAACTTACCACAATCATATGAGTTTAGGAACTTATCCTAGTCAGACCAAAGACGTCCATTCGCTGAGGGGTTCAAAAAACGTACCATATGATTATGAGTCACGAACTTACCATAAGTATGAGTTTTAAGAACTCGCTCCTAATCTTACATCCTCTACCTATCCGTTATACACATGAGAAAAGAATCACCTTCTCAACATACATATAGCGAACAACGCGACACTAGGTTCCAATGATTATTAATATAGGAAGCTAAGTGGTTGTCGAACCAAACACAATCCTCTGCCCATACAAAGAATTGGTCAACTCGGCCACTAATCAATATAGGAAGCTAAGCAGTTGTTAGACCAAGGACAAATCTCTTGCCCATACAAGAAATTGTTCAACTCAACCACTATATCGATATAAGAAGCTAAGTGGTTCTCAAACCAAGCACAAATTCCCCGCCTATATAAGGAATCGTACAACTCAGCCACTAACATGAGTCCTCAATTTAAAACCCACATAATCCTAATCTTATCTTTCTCCTTGCTTAACACAAACTTTTAATTCGTATCCCATCATTTATAACTCCTTCTGAGTTTTATCTTCGTACTATCCTCTAGTACCTTTTTCGTACAACAATTCTGCTATAAAGTTTTCAATCATTCGATTGATCATCTATCATTCCATATCTTAATCAGATCACGTTTTGATCTTTCTTATAATCGTATTATATTACGATTCTTTTCTATCTCATGATCGTTTTGTTTTGTGATCTTCTTATCTTTCACTTTAATCATATTATATTATGATTTTATTTAAGCTTTTCATCTTTACTACTAGAGTCAGGTAACTCCAGATTCTTATCTTTATAACTTTTTAAGATTCTTCTTTGAATCTCAATTATCTTTTTCTTTAATTAATAATGAATTTCCAAAATTAATCTCTTAGCACTTAAACTCTATTTGAGTTTATTCCTTATCATCCTTATCATCATTTCTACAGTTATAGCCTAAGGTACTCCTACCTAAGGTTTATAACCTATCAGCTCTGATACCAACCTGTAACGCCCCCAAATCCGGGTCCCTTGAACCTCGGACCTGGTGCGTCACGATGCATCATCTTCATACCTGTTCTATAACTAATGCGGAAAATATAAACATACATTGTTTATTTCAGAGTATTCTACAACATTTCCCAAGGTCTACAACCTTTATCTTGATACATACCTTAATAACTCAAAAGGTTTACATGATCATTTTCATAAGGTATCATAATAGTTAACGCATATTAAGTTACTCTTGAACTTTTCCTCTTGTCTTTGTCCTTTTTGAAGCACTTGAGCTTAACTGAAATATTATCATGATATAGCAAGAGTGAGCAACTACTTTGATCAGCAAGTTTAAATACAAGAAAGATATATCATGATTGAAAAAGAATAAACTTTCGAATTTTCAACAATATATAATAATTGTGAAAGAACGATAATCAAATTTCAATAAATGAATAACTGAATCAATAACGCTGAGTGGCCAACAATGACCATGAACAAATTTGGTAATCAAGGTGATCAGTCTTTCATACCAGGTAAATATATGCAACTTGCACTAAGTGCGATTAAACAATAACTTTCATTGATGTGGAATAATTGCCAATAATTAAACCACTAGCATGCTTGAAAATATTAACTCAAGTTTGAGTTAGGAAACTTGCAATAACGTAAGAAGTTTAGGGTTAAGAACTTGCCTCGTCCGTCGATTACTGCTACACAATCTAATTTAATCTCTTATGAAAGACCTATCATTTATAAGATTGATCTTTCAATCAGCATATCATATCATACCACATAATACTGCTACTTCTATAAATAAATCATCTAACATTTAGCCACATAATCAAATGTTAGATAATACCTTAAACCATCAATATTATCATCGTCCTTTGATAATATTTCAATCACTTAATCAACATCTTAAAACTCTCGTCTCATATTATTAATCATTTAATAATATTTTAATAATATCTTAGGCACTTAGAAATATTATTAATCATTTAATAATATTCTAATCACACTTTAATATTATTAATCATTTAATAATATTCAAAATTACTTCTTAATATTATTAATCATTTAATAATATTTTATTCACTTTCTAATATTATTAATCATTCAATAATATTTTAATCACTTTCAAATATTATTAACCCTTTAATAATATTTTGATCACTTAATATCATTTATTAATGTCTTAATCATTACAAATATTATTAACCATGTAATAATATTTTAATCATCTAATAATAATTTAATCTAATATTATTAAATATTTAATAATATTTTAATCATTTATTAGACTCATGAACAATTTAATTTAATTGTTTATCCTTATTATTTAATTTAGTTAACATACATATTTGGTCATACACATAATATTTTATTAAAAATGACCAAATCACCCATATAAAATCTTAACATATCATATTAAAGGTCATTAAGCAATAAAATAACATCCACACATTTTTCAACTTAACATAACTTAATTTTCTCATTTATTCTTAACTTAATCATAGGTATGAAAAATACCAAAACAACTTATTATTTTTTTATCTTTTGAGAAATATTAGTATATGATATTTTAGTTCTATAATAAGTTTCCTGTAATTTTGCATTTTCGTTTCCTATTTTTAAATAGGCTAAAACTGTCCAAAATGGCTATATTTATTATAAATTATTCGTTTGTTCAACAATTCTGAAATTTATACGGTAGACTCATACTATCATATACTACTTCCAGTTAAATTTCCACAATTTTCTAGGTTGTATTCATTGAGTTAGAATAATTTACCTTTAAAATCGTATTTTCTTATAAAAGCCATAACTCCCTCTCAGGACATCAAAAAATTCTCATCTTTGGACAAAATCTAGTTAACTTGATATACTAACATACCACAAAAGACCAGAATTTTTAGAGTAACAAAAGTGGCCGAAACAGTGGTCGGAGCAAACTGGCCAAGGAGCTTTAACAGTTTTTCAGATTTTTGTCGGCAAGAAGTGTTTTGCCAAAAATTACACCACGGTTGACCCGTTTAATATTTTTAAGTGATTCTACTTGGGTTCATCAGATAACTCATATATCTAATACCACTCTTTGACGGATCATAAAAAAAAGTTATAGATTTCAAATGGTAAAAGTCCAAAGTGGACTGAAATTTAGTGTTTTTAGGCTTAAAAACTGTTTTTGTTTTTCTTCTTTGTTCATGCTTATCAACATGGATAAACATATTCATCATCCTACATCATATTCTTATAACTTGTAAACAAGATGATACAAATTTCTTGAGCATACCTTACTAAGAGATTTCTTCTTGAATTTAATTTGGTAAAGTAGTTCCTTTCCTTAGCTTATCTCCCTCTCTTTCTCGGTTAACTTAGGAAGATAGTATTTCTCAAAATACTTACAAGGCTTAAAAAATGAAGTATTTATAGAGCCTAACAATTTAATTAGGTGAAGTCTTTCTTATGCTTCCTTGCCATTTCCTTGCCATCTGATCCCCTCACAAAATCATTAGTTTGTAAATTCTCATATGGTCCCTCTAATAGACAAAGTTTCCAAGCAACCAATAGGAGAGAAGTTTGGTAAGAATAATAAGGGAAAAGTTGGATTTATTAGGAAATGAAAAATATATTCCCTCTTAATACCCGCACACTCCCTCCATTTGTCCTCTCTTTCTTTTTTTTTCTTTTGTTTTTATTCATTAGTTTATTCCATCACATGGTTCCACTATCCTAAGTCATTGTTCATGTGCCTTTAATTATTTCCTCCACAAATTATTAGCCTCCTCCTTCCAATCAAAGCTGCCGACAGCCCCCTAGGGGCCCACTATTCTCAATTTTTTTTACTCATCCATTTAACTGTCCATTTGACCATTTCGGATATTAAAAATTAACTTTTTCGATCTTATAGTCGATTCTTACTAATTTCGACATTCCGGAGTCAACTGTCTAGTCCGCGTCTCCAAATTCTACTCCGAACTCAAATTCAAATTTTCAAGCACTATTCTTATTTTATTAGAACAAAATACATACGTTAATTCATCAAAATTAAGTAAGTGAATTAATCAGCTCATACATGAAATTTAGTTCATAATAGTTCTATTACCATCCAAGGCTCAATATTCAAATTATATTATTTAATAATATAATATAATTTAATCTCAATTAATTAGTATTAATTAATTAATTAATTAATTAATTTCATCCACTTTCTTTAATGATTTAATTAAATATTAAATCTCATTTTTCCAATATATGTATATATTTCATATCTATATATACACATTTAATCTATTATACAAAATCACATACTTCACATTTTATGAAACACATATATACATATATGTTCAAATCTATTTTATCTCTTGATAACAATTTTATTTATTAAATTTTTATTTTAAATTTCTGAAATATCTGGGATATTGCATAATCTAACTTGCTAGATTAGGTATTCAGGCATAATGGATTATAAAGAAGAACTTATAAAATGAAAGACTTAGTGTTAAGTCATAAGATTTACGATAAAGTAGTAGTACAATCGTGTCCTTTAATAGTTGATGTATAGTAGTTGGGCTAAACGATTCCTTCAGGGAGCGGTGGTATATACGAACCTGCAACCAATCTAACTCACTATGAAAACAGTGTAGATGAGACGGAAACTAGTTTGTTGGTTGTTTGTGGGAAACCACTCAACATACTATATTGAACACTGTTAAAGACTCGATGTGTGCTAGCTTTAGAATTATGAATGCGTATGGTGCTAAGATGTTATCTAATATTTAGTTATGTGGTTAAATGTTAGATAATTTATTGATAAAGAAGTGATATTATAAGGTGATATATGTGATGCTAATTTAAAGATTAATCTTATAACTGATAGGTCTTTCATAAGAGATTAAGTTAAATTGCGTAGTAGTAATCAACGGTACAGGTAAGTTTTCCTATCCTTACTTAAGTTTATATTGAGCAAGTCCCTCTTAACTCAAACTTGAGCTATTATGTTTCAAGCATGCTAGTGGTTTAATTCTTTATAATTATTCCACCACCTTAAATTATTGATTCGCACTTAATGCATATTGCATATGTTCATTAGGTTTGAAAGGCTGATCACCTTCATTACCTTAAGGTTCAGTTAAATTTGTTCATGGTCATTATTGACACCCTGTATTATTGAATTCAGTCATTCAATTATTGAAATTCTGATTCTTACTCTTTCACAATTATTACATTGTTGAAAATTCAAAAGCTTATTCATTCTTTCAATCATGATATATCTTTATTGTATTCAAACTTGCTGAGCAAAGTAGTTGCTCACCCTTGCTATATCATGATAACAAATTTCAGATTTAAGGCGAATGTTCAAGAAAAGACAGTACAAAAGCAAAGGACAAGATTATATGGTTATGCATGTTAACTAATTAGTTATCTGATGTAAATGCTATTGTAAACCTTTTAAGTTACTGAAGGTATGTATTAATAAAGGTTATAGACCTTGGGATATGTAGCAGAGATTATTCTATAAATAATTTATGTTTATATCTTCCGCAATAGTTGTAAATATGATGTATTGTGACTCACCAGGTCCGAGGTTCAAGGGACCCGGGTTTGGGGGCCTCACAGGTTGGTATTAGAGCTGTAGGTTATAAACCTTAGGTATGGGTACCTTAGGCTATAACCACAGAGATAAGGATAAGGAATAAACTCAAATAGAGTTTAAGTGCTAAAAGATCAATTTTTAGAAATTCATTATTAAGTAAAGAAAACGATAAATAAGATTCAAAGAAGAATCTTGAAAAGTTATAAAGATAAGGATCCGGGATTACCTGACTCCAGTAGTAAAGATGAAAAGCTTAAATAAAATCATAATATAATATGATTAAAGGGAAAGTTAAGAAGATCGTAAAACAAAACGATCATAAGATAGAAAAGAATCGTAATATAATACGATTATAAGAAAGATCACAACGTGATCTGATTAAGACATGGAATGATAGATGATCAATCGAATGATTGAAAACTTTTTAGCAAAATTGTTGTACGAAAGTTGTACTATGAAATTGTACCATGTAAACTCATGAAAGAGTGATTAATGTTGATATATGAATTAAATAAAATTCGTATTGAGTAAAGGGAAAGTTAGAATTAGGTGGGATTTCAATGGAGGACTCATGTTAGTGGCTGAGTTGTACGATTCCTGGTATGGGACGAGAATTTGTGCTTGGTTTGATAAGCATTTAGTTTCCTATATTAATAATCATTGAAATATTGGTGTCGCGCTATCGATATACGTATGACGAGAAGGTGATTCTTTTCTCATATATATATTTTGATAGTTAGAGAATATTAAGATTAGGTGCGATTTCTTTAAACTCATACGTATGGTAAGTTCGTGACTCATAATCGTATGGTGGAACCCCTCAGCGAATGGACGATTTTGGTCTGACTAGGATAAGTTCCTAAACCCATATGATTGTGTTAAGTTCCTGAACTTATAACGTATGGTATGTTTGATGAACTATACTGAAGTACAGAAAGGTGGTGGATGAAGAATTAAGGATTTTTAGTATAGTAAGCTTTAAGGATGATAAAAATAGATAAACTTATTAAGCAATGGATCATTGGAGAAATTGAAGTTAGTGGTGGAAGCATAGGTATTCCAAATCTTCTAGCTATGCTAGACTTCAAAATTTTTGATATTAAGCCAAATTCGCACTAATGTGCCTTTAAAAATAAAAATAAAAATTTTGTTATCCTCAAAACAAAGTGACGAGTGTGTAAAAGTGGGCTTCGAACCACTAACGCATCGTTACCTGTTGCGACATGATAACACCAAAAATAAATTTTTTTTATTGGTTTGGAACTGTTTAAAGAAGAGTCTATGCTATTTGTTTCGGCTAGACAAAAATAATTTAAAATATCAAAATATATTTTTAAATAGTCATCAATATATCATGGAACCTGGTGTAGAATGACAGATGATGGAGTCATCAATACAGATTAACCTAGTGTTGGATGTGATCATAGTATCGTCAACCCACTATGGTATGATGTAGTATGACAAAGTCACAAAATGACAGAATTCTCAATGGACTGTAAATACAGTGCGGTATCATGACGTCATAAACTGATTTTCAGAATTTTAAACCAGTTAAAGGAAAGTTAATGCCAATTAAAAGTGGCTAGATAAATGTTTCGATTGGTGTTCGAATTATTGGTATATGTCTAAGCTATTTAATTCGGCTAGACAAATGTTGTAATGATTTATTAAATTGACATAAAAGATATCAAAGTAAATAGTAGACTCAAATGATGTTCTAATAAAATAGACATAATATGATGTTGACTCAAACATATGATAAGTCCGATACAAGTTGGTGTCAGGTTGATGCAAGTTGGTATCAAATGGATGCAAGTTGGTATCCGACACAAGTTGGTGTCAGCATTACGTGATACAAGTTGGTATCAAATTAACACACGTTGGTGTCAAGGTAATGCAATTTGATATTAAACGAACACAAGTTGGTGTCAGTTAAAATACTAGTTGGGGTATAGTGGATATAAGTTGATATCGAACCAAAACGCGTATAGTCGTTTAAGGATATAGATAAGAGATTTCCTGATCAGATGATAGGGAATACTCTAGTTATGGGATATGAGGAAGTTGACCTTAAAATTGTAAGCTCAAAAGATTTAGCCCGAAGATTATAGGACTTTCAGAGTAATAAGAAGATTGCATAGGTAATAACAGAAAACTATAAAATGAAAAGATAGGTGTACATGGAGATGCATGTTAATATAAATATGTATATTAATATACGCTATGAGGTGATTAAATTCTAGCATTAATATTGAATGCTTTAAAATGAAGGATGAGAAAATAATGTATTTTTATTGTACAAAATAATGCCGCCAAGGAGAAATCAACGTAATCAATCCGAGGCAGAGAACGAGAATAGAGAGCAAGTAGATGTTATGCAACAGCTTGTGGATCGAATAATAGAGGCTATAAATAGAAACCCCATCGGGATAAATAATCCTCCAGCTTTGCCAGTAGCAAGCTTTAAGGATTTTAAGAATGTGGGACCACCTGAGTTTAAGGGGACCACTGAGCCTATAGAGGCTCAAGTTTGAATTAAGGAGATTGAAAAAGCATTTGTCGTTGCCAATATGGGAGAGGAGTAAAAGACAGCTTTTCCTACCTATATGATGAAAGGTGAAGCTAGTTTTTGGTGGGAGGTCAATCAGAATAGAGCTGGTGAGGAAATAGTAACTTGGGAATGGTTCAAAGAGTTGTTCTTCGAGAATTACTTTCCTAAAGGTATGCAGAGTCAGATGGAGATAAAATTTCTTGAGCTGAAGTAGGAGGACATGACGGTTTCCCAATATGCTATCAAATTCAATGAGCTAGCAAGGTTTGCTCCACATCAAGTGGACACTGAAGAAAGAAAAACGCGTAGGTTCGAGCAAGGTTTAAAACCTTCACTCTACGATAAATTATCAATATTGCAAGTCGACTCGTTTGGGACGCTCTTAGAAAAGGCTATGATAGTCGAGGGAGGAAGCAAAGAGTTAAATCAACTCTATTGTAAAGGGAAGGTCAAGAAGAATCAGGTGGAGGGAAGTCGTAAGGGAAAATGGGAAAAATATTCTAATGAAGGGCGAGGAGACTCGAAGAAAAGTAAAGCCAAGATGTGCTATAACTGTCGGCAAAAGGGACATATCTCTCCTAATTGCCCCAATCTAAAGAAAGGCGTATGTTTTACTTGTGGATCAGCGGATCATCAGGCAAAGAATTGTCCAAGGAAAGGGACAGGTGGAAAGAACAGTGGTAATCTAACACTTGCTAAATTAGTAGATATATAAGAATATATCTTTGATAAAGGTAGTAATGAAAATTTATATGTACTTTTGATGTAATAGTGATTCCGGGGACGGAATCCTTATAAAGGGGGAATAATGTGACAACCCGAAAATTTATAAGATTTATTTATAAGATCTTGAATGATTAAATTAAAGGTTAAAGAATAAAACCTAGATGAGAATTTGAGGACTTATTTAAAAATTTTAAGAAAAACCTATATGATTTACTCTTTGAAAGAGAATAGAGAAAATATGGGTTATAAAATTCCAAAATCCTAGAAATGAATTTATATTACGAAGCGAAATTATTAGTTTAAGTATGCAAAAATATTGTATACTTTAAATAAAGGATATTAAAATAAATTCTAGCATTGAATTATTTTAATAAAGAGGGAATATTATTTTAATTATAATATCTCATATATTGAATAAATTTCCATTTGTAAGGAAATATGAGTGATTATGTGTTATGTGAATTAAATAAGTTAGTTAATTTATTTAAAGTAAGTAAGCAAAGAAATGGAAAGGAAAGCTATGTATCATATTTATAAATATTATAAATATGAGGAGCTAATAAACTTAAGTATTATATTAATAGTCCAAGTAGTAAATAAACACTAGTGGACTAGTCCAATTGGTTAAATAACCAAGCCCACTCATTTAATTGATTATGGACTTGGGTAATTAATATATAAACTTACTAAACTTAGCCCAATTGGAATGTTTAACAGGAGATTTAATAAACTAGTGGCCCAAGTGATGGTTTAATAATGTTTGAATACTAGTGGCCCAAACTATTTTTAAATGAAAGTCCAATTAATGGCATATTTGGTGTAGACTTTCTAGTAAGTTAATTATTCTAATAATGAATGAGAATTAAAGAAAGTTTGGTAGCCTAATAATATAAATTAGGCATTGGAATTAAATAACCTAAAGGGGTATTGTTATTTAGTGGTATTAGTATTTTAATTATATACTAGTGACCTAATCTAAGGGATTTATTTTATTATCTCAATATATTAAATTATTTTGTAAGAATATGTGAGTGAATGGATATGAATATTATGTGTTTGTTCATATTTGTTTCTTATATAAACAAATAAAAGAAAGCCTTGTAACATAATCATTATATATTAGGTATGAAAATTAAATAACCTAAAGGGTTATGGTATGGGAGAATGATAGTATTTAAAATAAATACTAACTCTAAGAGATTTATTTTATATATCTCAACTAATTAATTTTATAACCTAATTAAAGTAAGACTAATTGGGTTAAGAAATTAAATGTACATGAGTAAGAATTTAAATTATAAATGAGGGAAATGGAAACACTAATTAAATAATTAGGGTAGAATAAAAATAAAAGTATTGGACTATGCTAATACATGGCCCAAACAATTTAATTGAGAGCCCAAAAGAATTAAACGGGAGCCCAAAACTTGATCCAACTTTAAAGGGGCATTTAGGTCATTTGTTAAACTAATAAAGCAATAAAAGAAAATGAAAAAATTGGACAAAAAGGAGTGAGGGCTGCCGGTTAGGAGGAGAAATGAGGGAGTATTTGGCATGTGAAGTAATCATTCCAAGCTCCTCATTTGTCAAAAGTTACTTACACACAAGGCTAGGTGTCTCCCTGTTATTTGGCCACCTTATTATTGGAAAGATATGAAAGGATTTGCAATTAATGCAAGTGATGTATGAGAGAGAAGATGGAAGATTGTGGGAGATATGTATAGATATACAAATGGTATATCTATACATATTTACTAAACTAAGGAAATAATAATAATAAACTTCACATTTTTATTTTTTCTTCCAAGTTTCCTAAAGAAAAGTTAGAAAGAGAAATAGAAAGGAGAGAGAGAGAGGTAATCCGTGAGAAAGGAGAGGGAGAGAGAGAGTTTTGTAAATCTCCATAGCCATAGCTTGGTGATTAGAAGAAGAAGAAGAACCAAAAAGGTTTAAAAGTCTCTAAACTCCTATCTTAAGTTAAATCTGCATGTTTATTGTGGTTATTTTGGAATAAATGTTGAGTTTATGTTTTCAAATTCTAGAACTCTTGATCTATATGTTAATAAGTGTATTATGTATAGATCTTACAAGTTTGGGTGTTGATTTGTTGAAAATAAAAGAAAAGAAAACTAATTCATTTTAAAAAAGGTTAGAAAACCTTAACTTTCTCTCACTTTATATGAGTCCCATTTGAAATCTATGCACTCATTTTGCGATCCGTCAAAGAGGGGTGCTAGATATATAATTAAATACTAAATTCAAGTGGTAGAAGTCAAAAATAATGAGTACAAAATTCGTAGGGACTGTTTTTACCAAAATAGTCCGGGTGGTTCAAAGGGGAAAAAGGGCTGCTACAGGGCAGTCCCATCCAGGGGCATTTTTGTCAATTTTTGATCCTCTAAAATTTCTAGAAACATTTGGAATGATAATAGGGGATGTTATATAAGTCCTGTAAAAATTTGAGAATTTTTGGCCATGTAGAATGAAAGTTATGGATTTTATGGCGAAGGACCTTAAATCGGGAAAAGGGACCAAAACCCGCTGACCCCTTGTTTATGTGCACTGTTTTGACCCCTTAACAAGTGAAATAAATTCAGGACTTTTTACCACTGAAATATAGGGAGTTAAGTAGCTCTTGTCGAAAAATTGCCGCATCCGACTTGTAACAAATAATCTACGGCTAAAATAAAAACGTAGAGTTTTTCGACGAAAACGGCTAAAATTGGAGTTCTATAAATCCGATAACCACGAAATTTTAACTGGGAGTACTTGTTAATATGTAAAAGATCCTATCAAAAATTTGGAGTCATCGGAGTTGTGCAAGATAGTGATCATTTTTCTTAGTTTCGAAAGTTAAAACGGACGTTTGAAAAATATTAAAGGAAATTGAAAACTTTCATAAGGAAAGTATTTTTGAGTATGGAAAATATGTACATATGTGTGGCAAGACCTGAAGAAAATAAAAATCTATTATTAAAAGAGGTTAAGTCATTTTAAGAATGCAGCTTCCAATCCGGTTTGCTGTATTCATATTTGGTTTAATGTTTTAGCATTCGGTTTGCTGTATTAGCATTCGATTTGCTGTAGTATTATTTGGTTTGATGAATTGGAAATTTGATATGTTAAAAAGGGATTACAGTTTGAATCCAGCTTGCTAGATTGTGGTATTCTACTTGCTGAATTAAGGAATCCAGCTTGCTGAATTGGTGAATATAGTTTGGTGAATTAATGAATCCGATTTGCTGAATTAGTATATCTATCTTGCTGAATTGTAGGATAGTTTGAATTCAGGTTGCTGAATTGGATGTTAGTTTGAATCCAGGTTGCTGGATTGGTATGTTTGGATAATCTAACTTGCTAGATTAGGTATTCAGGCTTAATGGATTATAAAGAAGAACTTATAAAATGAAAGATTTAGTGTTAAGTCATAAGATTTACGATAAAGTAGTAGTACAATCGTGTCCTTTAATAGTTGATGTATAGTAGTTGGGTTAAACGATTCCTTCAGGGAGCGGAGGTATATACGAACTAGCAACCAATCTAACTCTCTATGAAAACAGTGTAGACGAGACGAAAACTAGTTTGTTGGTTGTTTGTGGGAAACCACTCAACATACTATATTGAACACTGTTAAAGACTCGATGTGTGCTAGCTTTAGAATTATGAATGCATATGGTGCTAAGATGTTATCTAATATTTAGTTATGTGGTTAAATGTTAGATAATTTATTGATAAAGAAGTGATATTATAAGGTGATATATGTGATGCTAATTTAAAGATCAATCTTATAACTGATAGGTCTTTCATAAGAGATTAAGTTAAATTGCGTAGCAGTAATCGACGGTATAGGCAAGTTTTCCTATCCTTACTCAAGTTTATATTGAGCAAGTCCCTCTTAACTCAAACTTGAGCTGTTATATTTCAAGCATGCTAGTGGTTTAATTCTTTATAATTATTCGACCTCCTTAAATTATTGATTCGCACTTAGTGGATGTTGCATATGTTCTGTGGCGCCCCCAAATTCGGGTACTTGAAACCCGTACTCGGTGCATCACGATACCATTTCTTTGAGCTGTTTAATAAATTACAAACTTAATATTTATATCAGAGTTGTCTATTTTCCAGGTATGACAACCTTTAATTACATTCTTTATATGTTACATAATATATATGATCACAATACAAAAGACTAATCATTACAGATAACACCTTGAAACCTAATCTTTGAGCTTTCCATTGCCTTTGTCTTTGCCGGAGCCTTCTGGTCGATCACACTTAGCTGAAAACATTTAAGTCAAAGCAAGAATGAGCATTCAATTGCTCAGCAAGTAATAAAATATGTTATATTTTTATCCCTTAATACTTTATCTTTTATATTTATTTTGTGCCTAAATACACTCATTATTCTTATGTTTTTATTTTAGGTACAATTAACGAAGTCCGTAACTTTGGAAGTACTTTAGAGGGGCAAAGTTGTAATACTACACAAGTTATTCATGTGGACATACATGGTATTTTTATATTCACGGATTCCTTTCCAAATTGGAAGAGATTTATGGGATTCCTAGCAGCTCAAGGATTCAACAATTGGAATCAAAACTAAATTTGGATTCAGCTTATTTCCTAACGCGATAAGAAAAAATCTTTTACACGGCAATTATGGAAATTCAATCTTGGCAATCTGATTTCTTTAAGGAACTAATAGAAGTAGATTCTATAATATTAATTTTTTTTATTAATGTAATTAAGGTTTTATTTAGTTAGAATTTCAATCCCAATTTTAAGTTGGATTGTTATTGTTTCTATTATTATTAGGGTTAGGGTTACTTTTGAGTAGTATAAATAAGGGGTCAAGGTTGATGTAATGGATACAACACTCCATTCAATAAATAAAACTATTTCTCTCTCTATTATTCTTTGGTGTTTTTCATAGCTATGAGTAGCTAATTTTCTATTCTTGGATTAAGGAGACGGAAGCCTCAGAAGTATTACACTGTGAGATCAAATTGATTTTAATTGTTCATTTATTATTTTGAGTATTGATTATTCTTCTGTGCTTGAATTTTATGATTGATATGTTTAATTACTAGAGTGCACGCTAATTTATTATTCGTAGAAATCTACTGCTGAATTAGATATCAAATCCGTAATTGTTTGGTCACTCTAATTTGTGAAGTAACTAAGGTTAATAATTGACTGCAGATCACGAGATTATTATATCTTAGGGAGAATACTCAACTAAATTAAATGCAACCGTTTGTGCTTGTGTTGTTTAGCTTCATCGGTTTTTCTAATTCTTAAAGCATCTACTAGATTAAACTTTTAGCGCTTGTCTGAAGGTGTTTAGTAGTTAGGGTTATTTAACGTTTGTTTCTATCTAACTAAAATTAAGGAAAGACACGGAATAATTCAGAATGGTGAATTGATTCTAACGGTGAATATTCAAAATAATAATTGATTATGCTTGAGTCAATGATCAGTGTAAGTTTCTGAGGTGGAAGTTGATTTAATCCAAGGTTTGTTTTCTCTGATTTACTTTAATAAATTATTTTGTATTATTTTTAGTTTACTTTTATAATTACTTTCAAAACCCTCTTTTCTGGTATACAAAATATAAAAATAGATTAATCATTCTCTGTGGGATCGACTCTTGCTTGCACTACTACATAAATATTTTTCGCAGTAAGGTTTTATTTTTGGTTGTCTGCGACAGCACACCAAATTTTGGCGCCATTACCGGGGAGTGATTTTAGTTTGTTTTTATATTTTTGTTATCCTTATTTTATTTGAATTTCCTTGATTATTTATGCCCTAAACTCTATCTACTAATCAAGGTGATTTAAAGTGTGATCCAGAGATAGAGAGAACTATTCACAGATTAAGGAAGGAAGCTCGAAGAAATTTCGAAAAGAAAGAGGTTATGGCAGCGAATCGAACTTTGAAGGAGCTTGCATCTCCGAACTTGGATCAACAACCATTATGCATAACTTTTCCTAATCTTGATAATAATACTCAATTTGAATTGAAATCTGGACTAATACATCTTCTCCCTACTTTTCATGGTTTGGCAGGTGAAGATCCACATAAACACTTGAAGGAATTTCATGTGGTATGCACGAGTATGAAACCGACCGGAGTGACCGAGGAGAAAATCAAATTGAGAGCCTTTCCGTTTTCTCTAAAGGATTTGGCAAAGGATTGGCTCTACTATCTACCCTCCGGGAGTATCACAACATGGGAAGGGATGAAAAGATTGTTCCTAGAGAAATATTTTCCCGCTTCACGAGCAGCCAACATTCGGAAGTCAATTTGTGGCGTGAGGCAGAATAATGGAGAATCTTTGCATGAATATTGGGAACGCTTCAAGAAGTTGTGTGCAAGTTACCCCCATCATCAAATAAGTGAACAACTTCTTATTCAATACTTTTATGAAGGACTTACTCTTACGGATAGAAGCATGATCGATGCAGCGAGTGGAGGAGCCTTGGTGGATAAAACTCCTGAGGCGGCAAGGAATCTCATTGCGAATATGGCGGCTAACTCTCAGCAATTTGGCACTAGACTAGATTTTGCACCCAGGAATGCTAGTGAGGTACAAATTTCTTCAATTGAACAACAAATTGCGAGTCTAACATCTCTTGTTCGTCAAATGGCTGTAGGTAATTCACAACAAGTGAAAGCTTGCGGAATTTGTGTGGTAGTAGGACATCCAACAGATATGTGCCCAACACTTCAAGAGGAGTCCTTTGAACAAATAAATGCAATAGGAGGATTTCCTGGACAACCCCAAAGAAAATATGATCCTTATTCAAACACGTATAATCCTGGATGGAAGGATCATCCTAATTTCAGCTATGAGAATCCTCAAGCAAATCAGCCTGCAAATCAAAATGCCCCAAATTTTCAGCAATACAAGCAACCTTATCCTAGACAACAACAACAGGGCCAATCTTCTAACTCTAGTATGTCTTTAGAAGATATTGTTAAATCTCTTGCCACTAACACTTTGCAATTTCAACAGGAAATAAAGGCAATTATTCAGAATTTGGATACACAAGTGGGACAAATGGCAACTGCAGTCAGTCGTTTGGAGGCGCAATGTTCAGGAAAATTACCCTCTCAAATAGTGGTAAATCCAAAAGAGAATGCAAGCGCCATCACTTTGAGAAATGGTAGAGAGTTAGAAATTCCAGAAAAGTCAGTACCTACACCAAAGGAGCAAAGCAATGTAGATGAGGGTAAAGAAGAAGCAAATAGCGGTAAAACAGATAGTAGAGATGAAAGTGATGAAGGTGCACCGAAGCGTAAATTTCTCCCTCTCTCTGAATATAAACCTGTACCCCCTTTTCTTTATGCTTTAACTGAAAACAGGAAAATTGATAAGTATTCAGATTTGTATGAGACTTTCTGTAGATGCGAGGTAAATATTCCATTATTAGATGTTATCAAACAAGTACCTCGTTATGCAAAATTTTTGAAAGAATTGTGTACCCATAAAAGGAAGCAGGAACTTAAAAGATATGAGAAAGTAAAAGTAGGGAAAAATGTCTCAGCTGTTATTCAAAGAAAACTCCCTACTAAATGTCAAGATCCGGGTATGTTCACTATTCCTTGCACAATAGGTAGCACTAGATTTGAAAAAGCCATGTTAGATTTAGGAGCATCTATTAATGTCATGCCATATTCTATATATGTTTCTTTGTCACTTGAACCTTTGAGTAAAACTGGTACAGTAATTCAATTGGCTGATAGATCTAATGCTTATCCTAGAGGTGTAATTGAGGATGTTCTTGTGCAAGTCAATGAATTGATTTTTCCTACAGATTTTTATGTGCTTGATATGGAAAACGGTGATCAACATGCACCTATTTTGTTAGGAAGACCATTTTTAAAGACATACAAGACAAAAATTGATGTTCATAGTAGTACATTGTCAATGGAATTTGATGGCGAAGTTGTCAAGTTTAATATTTATGATGCCATGCGATATCCTAGTGACGATAACTCTATCTATTCTATTGATGTGATTGACTCTTTAGCACATGATGCCTTTGAACTTGATGGAGAAGATGCCTTGGAGATTGCACTTAGTAAGAACATTGACGAGGAGAGTGCGAAATCAACCTTGAACACAGAATTGCAAGAGATTGTGGCAACTCTGAATGAAAATCCGAAGATAGGTAATATTTTTTATATGGATTTGCCAATCTTTGACAAAAAGAGTCTACCATCTGTGTTGCAGGCACCTACTCTAGATTTGAAGCCTCTTCCCAGTCATCTCAAATATGTGTTCCTTGGAGAAAGAAAAACGTTACCAGTGATCATCTCTAATTCACTTAGTGAATCACATGAAGAGAAACTTGTGCAGATTTTGAAAGAGCATAAAAAGGCTATTGGTTGGACGATTGCTGACATTCAAGGCATTAGCCCTTCAACATGCATGCACCGGATCTTACTTGAAGAGGAGGCGAAACCTGCACGCCAACCACAAAGACGATTGAATCCACCTATGATGGATGTGGTGAAACAAGAAATTCTTAAACTTCTTGAAGTTGGTGTGATTTACCCCATTTCGGATAGTAGTTGGGTTAGCCCAGTTCAAGTAGTGCCTAAAAAGACTGGAATAACTGTTGTGAAAAACCAGAATGACGAGTTAATTTCTACACGTGTTCAAAATGGGTGGAGGGGTTTGTATAGACTATAGAAAATTGAATGCTGTGACCCGCAAGGACCATTTTCCTTTACCTTTTATTGATCAAATGCTTGAACGATTAGCTGGTCATTCTTACTATTGCTTTCTTGATGGTTATTCAGGTTATTTCCAAATTGTAATTGCTCCGAAAGATCAAGAGAAGACCATATTTACATGCCCATTTGTTACTTTTGCGTATCGCCGCATGGCCTTCGGGTTGTGCAATGCCCCAACTACTTTCCAAAGGTGTATGGTTAGTATATTTTCAGATTACATTGCGCATATCATGGAAGTTTTTATGGACGATTTTTCGGTTTATAGAGACTCATTTGATACTTGTTTGCATAATCTTACACTTATTCTTCAAAGATGCATAGAAACTAACCTTGTTTTAAATTCGGAAAAGTGTCATTTTATGGTTAAACAAGGTATAGTTTTGGGTCATGTTATTTCCTCCAAAGGCATTGAAGTAGATAAAGCAAAAATTGATGTTATTCAATCTCTCCCTTATCCTACTAGCATACGGGAAATTCGTTCTTTTCTTGGACATGCAGGTTTTTATCGAAGATTCATCAAAGACTTTTCCAAAATTGCAGCACCCCTGTGCAAGCTACTACAAAAAAGATACGGTTTTTGATTTCGATGAGAAGTGCCAAACAGCGTTTGATAAATTGAAGGGATTGTTGACATCTACGCCAGTAATTCAACCGCCTAATTGGACCCTGCCTTTTGAGATAATGTGCGATGCAAGTGATTACGCAGTAGGAGCTGTGTTGGGACAAAGAATTAGAAAAGCATCCCATGCCATTTACTATGCGTCAAAGACCTTGAATGATGTCTAGCGAAACTATTCTACTACTGAAAAAGAACTTTTAGCTGTTGTATTTGCTTTAGAAAAATTTCGATCTTATTTACTTGGTACTAAAGTTATTATTTATTCTGATCATGTAGCTTTTTGTTATTTGATGACGAAGAAAGAGGCAAAACCAAGGTTGATATCTGGATACTTCTCTTGAGCGAATTTGACTTGGAGATTAAGGATAAAAGAGGAACTGAGAATAGAGTTGCAGATCATTTGAGTCGTTTAGTCAATATATATGATGAACTTCAGCTGAAAGAAGAGTTTCCCGATGAACAACTGTTTTCTGCAAACACATCCATGCATTGGTATGCGAATATTGTAAATTATTTGGTTACTAACGAATTACCTTCTGGTTTGTCTAAAGCTGTAAAGGATAAATTCAAAAGTGAGGCCAAATACTATGTATGGGATGATCCATATTTGTGAAAACACTGTGCCGATCAAGTGATAAGAAGGTGTGTTCCTGAGAGTGAAATCACTTCTATTCTCACTTTTTGTCATTCTCATGCTTGTGGAGGTCACTTTGGATCGAAGCGGACAGCAAGAAAGGTGTTAGAAAGTGGTTTTTTTTGGCCATCCTTATTTAAAGATTCATATTTATTTTGTAAGTCATGTCATAATTGTCAAAAGACAGGTAATATTTCCCAACGGAATGAGATGTTGCAAACCCCCATACTATATTGTGAAATTTTTAATGTTTGGGGCATTGATTTCATGGGACCGTTTCCTGTATCTTTTGGGTATCTTTATATTTTACTTGCTGTTCACTATGTCTCAAAGTGGGTGGAAGCTAAGGCCACCAGGACTGACGATTCTAAAGTGGTTGCAGATTTTCTTCAGTCTCACATATTTTCTAGGTTTGGCATTCCAAAGGCTTTAATCAGTGACCGAGGGACTCACTTTTGTAATCGAATTGTGGGAGCACTACTGAGAAAGTATCATGTGACTCATAAGGTGTCAACTGCTTATCATCCGCAGACTAATGGACAAGTTGAAGTGTCAAATAGAGAAATCAAGGCCATCATTGAAAAGACGGTTAACCCGAGTAGGAAGGATTGGAGCTTGCGTTTGGATGATGCGTTATGGGCCTATCGAACTGCGTTCAAGACACCCATTGGTATGTCGCCTTACAGATTAGTGTTCGGGAAGCCATGTCACCTACCTGTAGAATTGGAGCACAAAGCTTATTGGGCTATCAAAAGCTTCAATATGAGGATGCGTGAAAGTAGAGAACATCGGAAGTTGCAATTACAAGAGTTGGAAGAAATTCGTAATGACGCATACGAGAATGCGAGGATTTACAAGGAAAAGACAAAAGCTTTTCATGATAAGAAGATTTTGAGGAAGGAATTTCAAATTCGTGTGCTTCTTTATCAATCCAAACTTCGTTTGTTTCCAGGTAAATTGCGTTCTCGTTGGAATGGACCTTTTGTTGTTACTAATGTTTTTCCTCATGGTGCAGTTGAAATAAAAAGTTTAGCAACTTCTAAAGTATTGAAGGTGAATGGACATAGACTTAAACCTTTCTATGAGGGTTTCCGAGAAGAAAGAGTGGAGGCTGTGGACCTTGCGGATCCAGTTTATACTGATTAACACCGACAAACATTGAGTCGAGCCAAAGACAATAAACAAAGGCGTTGCATGGGAGGCAACCCATAGGGGAGTATCTTTCTACCTTTTATATGCATTTTACTTTACATTGGGGACAATGTAAGTTTTAAGTGTGGGGGGAGGATTTAAGGGTACTTGTTATTTTATTTTATTTTTTTTATATTTCATTTGATTATTTGTTTTTTTTATTTTTATTTTTTTATTTTAGGTTGATTATTTTTATTTTTAGATGATTTTGAATTTTGTGGGTATATTCACTGCAAACCCTCACGAGACACAACTCGTCCACTTGGGGTAACCTTGGGGTTTAAAGGCTTGTTGCACATGCTAAGTGCAATCGTGTTTCCTACGAAAATGGGATAGTGTTTAGAATGTGTCACTTGAGCAATGAGTTGATTTGGATTTTGATTTTTGACCAATGATAAAATTTTGATTTCTTTTTGATAACTTCTTGGAAGATTGATAAACATTGGGAAGTCTAAATTTGGTTTTTTTTTGTTGATATTACTTTATTTGAGACCCTTTATTTTTGAGCACATGTCCATTTGGTCAAACTAATTTTAATTTGGAAGGAATTTATTTGATTGAATGAATTGAGGGAGAAATTTTGGAACTCTATTACTTATTTGATCATAATTTAAAGTTAATATGAGATATTATTTGAGAAAGGGGAAATGATTTAGGCAAATTTTGCAAGTTTGAATGAAAAAAAATGAAAAAAAAAGTGAGGAAAACGAAAAACAATTGTTCATGTGGTGGGTTGAGATGGAACGTAAAACGCACTCACTCATAAACACATGACATGGAGAGATGGAGCGTAAAACGCACTCGCTGGTAAGATGGAGCATAAAATGCACTTACCGAAGTAAAAGAAGAAAGAAAAAAAAGCCTTTTGATCCTCTAGTGTTGATTACTTGTGTTAACTGAGAATTGTGTGAAAATAAGTTCTCCAATTTCTCTTTTTCCTTCAAGGTTTTGATTTTATAAGTTTATCTGAGTTATGATTGGGTTGGTACATTTGGATTCACACACACACGAAGGGTTGAGAGTAAAGTAAGATTGATAAATAAGCCCAAATTTTAGATGATACATTGTTTTGAAATTTTTCAAGAGTTATTGTTTTGAATTTTTGAGGTTAATATTGAAGTTCATATTAATTTGTGGCTCAAGTTTGTCAAGTTTATCAAGATTGTTAATTGAATTTTTGTTTTGCCCGAGGACGAGCAAAAGATAAGTGTGGGGGAATTTGATGAGAATAAAATATGTTATATTTTTATCCCTTAATACTTTATCTTTTATATTTATTTTGTGCCTAAATACACTCATTATTCTTATATTTTTATTTTAGGTACAATTAACGAAGTCCGTAACTTTGGAAGTACTTTGGAGGGGCAAAGTTGTAATAATACACAAGTTATTCATGTTGACATACATGGCATTTTTATATTCACGGATTCCTTTCCAAATTGGAAGAGATTTATGGGATTCCTAGCAGCTCAAGGATTCAACAATTGGAATCAAAACTAAATTTGGATTCAGCTTATTTCCTAACGCGATAAGAAAAAATCTTTTACACGGCAATTATGGAAATTCAATCTTGGCAATCTGATTTCTTTAAGGAACTAATAGAAGTAGATTCTAGAATATTAATTTTTTTTCTTAATGTAATTAAGGTTTTATTTAGTTAGAATTTCAATTCCAATTTTAAGTTGGATTGTTATTGTTTCTATTATTATTAGGGTTAGGGTTACTTTTGAGTAGTATAAATAAGGGGTCAAGGTTGATGTAATGGATACAACACTCCATTCAATAAATAAAAATATTTCTCTCTCTATTATTCTTTGGTGTTTTTCATAGCTATGAGTAGCTAATTTTCTATTCTTGGATTAAGGAGACGGAAGCCTCAGAAGTATTACACTATGAGATCAAATTGATTTTAATTGTTCATTTATTATTTTGAGTATTGAATATTCTTCTGTGCTTGAATTTTATGATTGATATGTTTAATTACTAGAGTGCACGCTAGTTTATTATTCGTAGAAATCTACTGCTGAATTAGATATCAAATCCGTAATTGTTTGGTCACTCTAATTTGTGAAGCAACTAAGGTTAATAATTGACTGCAGATCACGAGATTATTATATCTTAGGGAGAATACTCAACTAAATTAAATGCAACCGCTTGTGCTTGTGTTGTTTAGCTTCATCAATTTTTCTAATTCTTAAAGCATCTACTAGATTAAACTTTTAGCGCTTGTCTGAAGTTGTTTAGTAGTTAGGGTTATTTAGAACGCTTGTTTCTATTTAACTAAAATTAAGGAAAGACACGGAATAATTCAGAATGGTGAATTGATTCTAACGGTGAATATTCAAAATAATAATTGATTATGCTTGAGTCAATGATCAGTGTAAGTTTCTGAGGTGGAAGTTGATTTAATCCAAGGTTTGTTTTCTCTGATTTACTTTAATAAATTATTTTGCATTATTTTTAGTTTACTTTTATAATTACTTTCAAAACCCTCTTTTCTGGTATACAAAATATAAAAATAGATTAATCATTCTCTGTGGGATCGACTCTTGCTTGCACTACTACATAAATATTTTTCGCAGTAAGGTTTTATTTTTGGTTGTCTGCGACAGCACACCAAATTTTTGGTCGTTGTAGTATAGTGGTAAGTATTCCCGCCTGTCACGCGGGTGACCCGGGTTCGATCCCAGGCAACGGCGCCAAAATTTGGTGTGCTGTCGCAGACAACCAAAAATAAAACCTTACTGCGAAAAATATTTATGTAGTAGTGCAAGCAAGAGTCGATACCACAGAGAATGATTAATCTATTTTTATATTTTGTATACCAGAAAAGAGGGTTTTGAAAGTAATTATAAAAGTAAACTAAAAATAATGCAAAATAATTTATTAAAGTAAATCAGAGAAAACAAACCTTGGATTAAATCAACTTCCACCTCAGAAACTTACACTGATCATTGACTCAAGCATAATCAATTATTATTTTGAATATTCACCGTTAGAATCAATTCACCATTCTGAATTATTCCGTGTCTTTCCTTAATTTTAGTTAGATAGAAACAAGCGTTCTAAATAACCCTAACTACTAAACAACTTCAGACAAGCGCTAAAAGTTTAATCTAGTAGATGCTTTAAGAATTAGAAAACCCGATGAAGCTAAACAACACAAGCACAAGCGGGTGCATTTAATTTAGTTGAGTATTCTCCCTAAGATATAATAATCTCGTGATCTGCAGTCAATTATTAACCTTAGTTGCTTCATAAATTAGAGTAACCAAACAATTACGGATTTGATATCTAATTCAGCAGTAGATTTCTACGAATAATAAACTAGCCTGTACTCTAGTAATTAGACATATCAATCATAAAATTCAAGCACAGAAGAATAATCAATACTCAAAATAATAAATGAACAATTAAAATCAATTAGATCTCACAGTGTAATACTTCTGAGGCTTCCGTCTCCTTAATCCAAGAATAGAAAATTAGCTACTCATAACTATGAAAAACACCAAAGAATAATAGAGAGAGAAATATTTTTATTTATTGAATGAAGTGTTGTATCCATTACATCAACCTTGACCCCTTATTTATACTACTCAAAAGTAACCCTAACCCTAATAATAATAGAAACAATAACAATCCAACTTAAAATTGGAATTGAAATTCTAACTAAATAAAACCTTAATTACATTAATAAAAAAAAATAATATTCTAGAATCTACTTCTATTAGTTCCTTAAAGAAATCAGATTGCCAAGATTGAATTTTCATAATTGCCGTGTAAAAGATTTTTCCTTATCGCGTTAGGAAATAAGCTAAATCCAAATTTAGTTTTGATTCCAATTGTTGAATCCTTGAGCTGCTAGGAATCCCATAAATCTCTTCCAATTTGGAAAGGAATCCGTGAATATAAAAATACCTTACAACTTTGCCCCTCCAAAGTACTTCCAAAGTTACGGACTTCGTTAATTGTACCTAAAATAAAAATATAAGAATAATGAGTGTATTTAGGCACAAAATAAATATAAAAGATAAAGTATTAAGGGATAAAAATATAACATATTTTATGCTCATCAGAATACAAATTTTGAATATGAGTCATAACAATTCAGTAATGAGATATTTTTAATAATGAACAAATCTAAGTAAATTCGAATTTATAATAATTATAACAATTTGTACAAGTGAGGATACTTGCACAAAGAACAGAACAATTTTGATTATAAATACATCACATGAAACAATATCGAGATATTTGAAATCAATAGATAGCTTAAATAAATTTTAAGAATACTTGCATAACATACACCTATTGCATAAAATAATTGCGTAGGTTCGGATACTTGCACAATAACGATTGAGTTAAGGAACTTGCACAATGTAAGAAGTTGTGTAAGTTAGAAACTTGCACAATAGAAGATTGAGTTAAGATACTTGCACAACATACGAATCTAGTTCATAATGTAAATGAAAAGGATGGGATAATTGCTCAATAATAGATTGAGTAAGATGGAACTTGCTTAGCAGAATAACAGTAAGATTTGAATACTGGTATAACATGAACCATGTATAACATATACCTATTTCCACAAAATAAAAGTAGTGCATAAGGTTCAGATACTTGCCTTGGTCGTTGACTACTGCTACGCAATTTAATATGACTTCTTTTGAAAGACCTATCATTTATAAGATCGATCTATCAATTAGCCAATCATATTATACCTTATAATATCACTTCTTTACAAGTAAATTATCTAACATTCAACCACATAATCAAATATTAGATAACACATTAACACCATACGTATTCAATTCTAAAGTTAGCACACATCGAGTCTTTAACAGTGTTTAATATAGTATGCTGAGTGGTTTCCCACAAACAACCAACAAACTAGTTTCCGTCTCGTCTACATTGTTTTCACAGTGAGTTAGATCGGTTGCTAGTTCATATATACCTCCGCTCCCTGAAGGAATTGTTTAGCCCAGATACTATACATCGACTATTAAAGAGTACGACTGTACCACTACTTTATGAATTAACACTAAGTCTTTCATTATATAAGTCTTTCTTTATGGTCCCGTAGGTTAAATACCCAATCCAGCAAACTGGATTCCAAATCCAGCAAACTAGATGGCAATCTAGCAAACTGGATTCCAACCTGGATTACAATCCAGCACACTGGATTACAATCCAGCACACTGGATTACAATCCAGCACACTAGATTCAAACTATTCAATTCAGTCAACTATATTTGCAATCCAACAACTTGGATTCAAATTATTCAATGCAGTCAACTATTTTTGCAATCCAACAACTTGGATTCAAACTATCCTACAATACCGCAAACTAGATTACACTAGTCAACAAACTGGATTACACTATTCAGTAAACTGGATTCACTAATTCAGCTAGCTGGATTCACCCAATTCAGCTAGCTGGATTCAAACTGTTTTTCATGTTATTAAATAATTCATTTTTTTTTGAAATATGTTATTAAATAATTCATTTCATCGATCTAAAATGCCATAAATATTATACTTCCTCACCAATGACCAAAGTCCTTATCAAAAATCTGTATGAACCATATTTAAGGTTCTCAAGTCCTAAAATCCCATTTTCCAAATTTTCAACTTCACATAATTAATTAAATCCGTTTATACATAACTTCATTATTTACATGAAAAATAGCAAACCATCTTTAAAATTATTTATTTTCTGAAAATAGACTATATATAGTCCGCTTATGAAAATATATTTTTTCCGGAATTTTTAAAATCCATTTACTATATTTAAATAGTCCAAAATAGCCAAATATTGCTACATTTTTGATAAATCGAAATTGTATCCAAACATTCTAAAATTTATAGGGTATCTTCTTGCTATATATATATATATACTCCCAATAATTATTTCATAAGTTTTGGAGTTAACTACAAAGAGTTATTCAAGAATATTTTTGAAAATAGTCCTTCACGATAAAATCCATAACTTTCATTATACATGGTCAAAAATCTTTAAATTTTTACAGGACTCACATAAATTCGCATATTATCATCCCAAATGTTTCTAAAATTTTTAGAACAAAAAAGGTTGACGAAAGTGCCCCTGGATGTGAATAGTCAGCGGGCTCATTCCATTTTTTGAGAAAAATGTGGATTGTTTGTACCAAAACAGTCCTTACGAATTTTGTACCAATTATTTTTGAGTTCTACCACTTGAGTTTTATAGTCAACTTATATATCTAGCACTACTTTTTGACGGATCGTAAAAAGAGTTTACGGATCTCAAATGGTAACTATATAAAGTGAACAAAAGTTAGGGTTTTCTAACTTTTTAGAAACTAGTTTTAAGTCTTTTCTTTTTCTACACTCTTAAACCCCCAAATAGGTAAGATCCAAATACAAAACACTTATTAACATATAGATCTAAGATTTTAGACCTCAAGATCATAAACTTCATATCACAAAAATCACACCAAAATAAATGAAAATAAACTAGATTAAGGTTAGAAAAATTATACCTTTGCTTGAATTTCCTTCTCCTTCTTCCTAAGGTTTGATTATGGAACTTGCAAAATCTCACTCCCTTCCTTTCCGTGAGCCCCTCCCTCTTCTCTCTCAAGATTTTATTTTGGAGAGAAGGATGAATAAAAGAGAAAGAAATAGTTTCTAAATTTCTATTTTCTCTCTCTCTAACTTGGAAGAATGAAATGAATAAGAGACTTTTGTTTTATTAAATCCAATACTTGCATAATCAATAGATACATAGAGTATATCTATCTATTTTTCCATTATTATCAAGTATACATTCTTACACATTTGACAACTTGGGTGATGGGTCATTATTACTAATTGGTACTTTTTTGTTCATCCATACAAGCAACCACTTAAAAACACAACACCTCACCCTCATGTAGTACACATGCCGGTTGGCCTCCTTCATTCATTGTCCCATTTTCTTTGTCTCCTTTTATTTCTTTAATATATTAATCAAGTTGGTAAAAACCTTTCCCAAGTGGGCTAACATTTGGGCTTTAATAAAATTCCTTTTTGGGCTCATTTTAACTAGTTTATGCCACTAGTTTTCTAAATATTTTTAATCCATGTTTGGTTACTAATTTAATAAGTGTTGGGCTAATTTAATTAGTCCACACATTAATTATCCAAGTCCACAATTAAATAAATTAGTGGCTTGGTTAGTAAATTAATTAGGCTAGTCCATTAGTTTTCCTTACTAGTTGGACTATTAAAAATTAACCATTCATATATCACATAGTCTTCATTAATTAATACCCATATTAATTAATGTACAAAATTTATTCACTTACTATATTCACTTTACTCGAATATTTAATTAACTAACTATCTTATCAATTGTTTAATATGAATATTCTTAGGTCAGTCCACTAATTTAAATAACTATTAGTGGGACATGCTTTAAGTAATAATTAGTCACATGCATTATTCACATAAGTCATAACATATTTATCATCATTGATAAATAATTATCATACACATTGAACCACATGTTGTACATACATGCATTCAAATATAATCAATACTTATATTTAGTATTCAAATTTCTTAAGAAAATAAATTCTTATTATTCATAATACACATACAGCCATTTTAAATACAATTGTAACAATAATTGTATTAATCATTTAAAATTCATAATCATAGTAATAATAATAATATTAATAATCATTTCTTAAAATATACATTTATCCTTTAAATAATATAGTAATAATATTTTTGTAAATAATCATAATTCTTTAATATAAAAAAATTAACTTATTAACAGAATATAATTTATAATTATCGACTATTTCTTTAATAAAAAATTTACTTGAAACCATATACGAAATAAATATATATGTACATATTACATAATCACATTTCTTTCCTTGCACACATTCCCATACTTGCTTTAATATATAATAAAAATAATTTTTTATTATAAAAAAAAATTCATACGTAAAATTTCTTATTTTAATTATATCGAAAATCTTGGGTTATTACATGTTCGTTAGGTATGAAAGGCTGATCACCTTCATTACCTTAAGGTTCAGTTAAATTTATTCATGGTCATTATTGACACCCTGTATTGTTGAATTCAGTCATTTAATTATTGAAATTCTGATTCATACTCTTTCACAATTATTACATTGTTGAAAATTTAAAAGCGTATTCATTCTTTCAATCATGATATAACTTTATTGTATTTAAACTTGCTGAGCAAAGTAGTTGCTCACCCTTGCTATGTCATGATAACAAATTTCAGATTTAAGGCGAATGTTCGAGGAAAGACAGTACAAAAGCAAAGGACAAGATTAGATGGTTATGCATGTTAACTAATTAGTTATCTGATGTAAATGCTATTGTAAACCTTTTAAGTTACTGAAAGTATGTATTATTAAAGGTTATAGACCTTGGGATATGTAGCAGAGATTATTGTATAAACAATTTATGTTTATATCTTCCGCAATAGTTATAAATATGATGTATCGTGACGCACCAGGTTCGAGGTTCAAGGGACCCGGGTTTGAGGGCCTCACAAACCCAATCGAAGCCCAGACTTGGGTGATGGAAATGGAGAAGGTGTTGACCAAAAGACTGCCTTCACAACGTTCATGCTTAAGTTAGAGGCCAGCTACTGGTGGCAAGCGAATAAGGTTCGAGGAGGTCAGGGTGTAATCACATGGGATAGGTTCAAGGAGATATTTTTTGAGATGTACTTTTCGACAAGTTCGCGTAATCAGATGGAGGTTCAATTCCTAGAGCTAAAGCAGGGTACCATATCTGTACCAGAATACTCTACGAAGTTCAATGAGTTGGCTAGATTCGCAACATATCAGGTGAATACCGATGAGAGGAAGGCGAGGAGATTTGAATAGGGGTTGAAGCCGTGGTTGTACAGCAAGGTGTCAATGTTCCAATTAAACACTTTTACAAGAGTTTTGGATAAGACGATTATCGCGGAAGGTGAAAGTGACGCTCTGATTAAGTATAACCAGGAACAGAAGAAGAAGAAGGGTGAAAATGAGAATAACAAGGCTAGTGGTAATAATAGTGGTGGTCACAATCAGAAGAGGAAGTGGAATAACGGTGGGTCTGTTGGGAATTAACAAGGATGTAAGAGCCCGACTTTATGAAATAAAAGTTTATTATTTTCTTTATGATTATTTTTCTAAATAGTGAAGTGCTTAATTGTTATAAATAATAGTTAAGGGTGTTATATGCAAATTATCTGATAAACAGTATGTCGGGGAATATTCCTTTTGATGGAGAATATTCTTTCTGTCGGGGAATATTATATTCGGTACCGTACAACGGCGCCGAAATGACAATATTGTCAACGATAGTGGGCCCCATTGTCGGATACTGAAAACGACAGTATTTGTCAACAGTATTATCACCTGCAACTGTTGAAATACCCGGTAATAAAAAGAATAGTAAAATGCGTTATTCCACAGTAGTACACGGTATTTCACAAGCACACGGTGTTGCACAATATTTTATATTATTGATTCAATAATTGATAAAGTAGCTATTGCACAGTATTTTGATTCAATAATTGTTACAGTAGCATCTGCATAATACTTTTTATTATTTGTCATGACACTGTAACTCATATTATTTGATATGATATTTTAGCATTATTGACAATGTCTAGAAATTCTGTCAAGGAAAAAGGTTATTTAATTGCGCGCCGTTTATACGGAAGGCCCCCTTTTTCCTGGGAATGATCTGGTTGTCAATATTATAAGTCTATAATATTAATGGTGAATAATTATTGTAAGTTATCTTATATTTCTGTGGGACCCACAACTATTTGATCAGTGGGACCCACAATTTATTTTTCTTGTACTAATTTCTTCAGATTTTATTTTTTTCGTGGAACCCACATGTCATTGAATAGTAAATTACCGTCAGTAAATAGTTAATTCAGTTTTTATTTTACCTTAGGGTTAAAAACCTAAGTGAAAGCATATTTTAAGAATATACTATGGTGTAAAGTATATTAAAAGAATATGTCAAGGGTATAAGTGTAATAAACCAAGAAAAATTAAGGAAAAGACTAAAATGCCCTCACCTTGATTTTCCTATAAATAGGGAGGGTTCGCTTAAGAAATTTTTAAACCTTCATTGCCTATACTTCTCTCTCTCTCTAAATTTCTTAAGTTCTCTTAGTGTGTTAGGCTATTGTGAGTATTTGTGAGAATACTAGTATTATCCGAAGTTAGTAAACTTCATAGAAAGTAACATCCAGTCACTTGTTAACTAAGTTAGGGAATATCATTTCTTTCATACTCATATATAATATCATTTGCTTTCATGTTCGTAAGTGATATTATACTCATAAAGGTTGTTATTCATTATGTATTAATTTGTGGGGATAACCTGTCCGTGCGGTATGACACATGCATGGTGAATATCCTTTTGTATTCATTTCTTATTATTCTGTGGAAATAACCTGTATGTACGGAGTGGCGTACCTGGTGAATAACCCTTTGTATTCATTCCTTATTAATTTGTGGGTATAACCTGTCCGTGCGGATTGACGCATGCCTGGTGAATAACCTTTTGTATTCATTACTTATTAATCTTTTGTGGAAATAATCTGTCTACGTGGATTATCGCATGACGGGTGAAAATCTATTTGCAGTTTCATATATTCTATTATACTCGTATAACGTATCATTTCTTTTGTACTCTTTAAGGGATATCTTTTTCTTTCACATTTCTCCATTTATGATAAGAAATCTTTGTTTGTTTCCAAAACCTTATTTTTAAATGGTGAAAATCCCTGAAAATTAGTAGAATATCCTTAATAGTTTGTGCTTCATCTAATATCTTTTCACTTGAATCTTTCTATTTTGTTTTATACGTTATAGTTGAATCATTAAATAATTTCTTAAATATCATTCTTGAATTTGACTCCACAATTTGGTCATCGTGTTGGCAACTTGGTCAATCTTCGATACTAATTAAATTATAAATCTTTTCTTATCCTTAATCTCACTGTA
Source organism: Aralia elata (assembly GCA_034770075.1). Classification (NCBI taxonomy): domain Eukaryota; kingdom Viridiplantae; phylum Streptophyta; class Magnoliopsida; order Apiales; family Araliaceae; genus Aralia; species Aralia elata. The sequence goes on from CM068377.1 coordinate 40,172,302, forward strand.
TCATTGTCATCATCCTCATCCTCATATTTAAATTTTGGTGATAGTTCTCTTTAGCCCGTAGTGCAAAAATGAACTGGCGTGACATGATTTTGACCAAACTGTGTATTGGTATAATCATGACTTTTGGTGTTACAAACAAAGGCGTATGGTGAAAGTTCTCTTTGGCCCATAGTGCAAAGATGAACTGGCGTTTGACATGATCATGACCGGTGATGTTACAAATAAATATCTTTGGCACATAGTGCAAAGAGAGGCTGTTGAAAATAAACTGTTGATTTGAATGTTCATAAACATGAACTATTGATTGGTGTTACATGGATAACATATTGGTGGTGATCCTTTAACTTATAGAAGATGGTAGATATTATAATCTACTTGACTCTTCTAATGGATTGTTCGTTCCGCTGCAGTTGTTGTTGTTGGACAATTATAATATCTTTAAATCTCTGATTTATTATTGTTGAAGACTAAAGATAATTTTTATTCTTTATTATCTTAGTCATGATATTTCTTACTGGGCTATTTGTGCTCACCCTTTTCCTTTTTGTTCCATTGTTCTCCTCAGGAAAAGAGAGTGTAGCGGGGACTAGCCGGGGAATGGAGTGATGGTCCAAGACAATAGAAATATCTCAATACATTATTATTAGTATGACAATAAGTGTATTGAGAATTTAAGATGTATTTATATTGTGTTGTCATATTTTGCACAACACTTATTAGTTATAAATGGAAAAATTCGTATTTGTATTTGTATTTTGTGGAATGTTATTGGCGACTCAAAATGGGTTGTATGGACCTATTTTAGGGGCGTCACAGTTGGTATCAGAGCTTAGGGATATGATCTCTGGTAGAGATCTGGGATTAGAACAAGGAGGGGAGAGACGAGTAAAATCCTTCGCTAGTATGTCCTACCTAAGCTATTTTATTTTTAATTGATTTGGTTATAGGGACAAGATGTTGCATGTCTATTTCTTTAACTAATCTTTGTTTTATGATCACATTTTAGAATGACATCTGAAAACTAAGAGATTCACTATGAGACAATTGTGGCTGAAAATCAAAAAGCCACAAATAATACGGGTGCAAACTCAGAACATCATGATGCTAATCATGATGCTAACAACAGGATGAATGTTGAATTTTTTAGGAACTTCATGCAATACATGCAGAACTAGACGAGAAGAGCTCCTGTCTACAATACTGGCAGAAACGCTGATAATGTACGAATGGCCACTGCCAAGCAGTTCAAAGAATTGGGACCACCTGAATTTTTTGGCAAGCCAGATCCACTCAAGGCAGAGGCATGGCTCAAACAATTAACAAAGATATTTGATGTACTGTGTTGCACGGACGACCAAAAGGTTCCTTTCACCACTTTTATGCTGCGAGGAGAAGCGGATCATTGGTGGGAATCCGTGAAACGTACCCGTCACTCGGCACTCGAGATGTCTTGGGTCAAGTTCCAGGAATTATTTAACGAAAAGTATTTCCCGAAAAGTATTCGCTATATGAAGGAGGTAGAATTCATCAAACTGGAACAGAATAATATGACGGTGTCGCAGTACGAAGCCAAGTTTGCCGAGTTGTCGCGTTTTGCATCCCATTTGGTGGACATTGAGGAACGGATGACATGAATATTTCTACGAGGTTTGAAACCAGAAATTCGTAAATATCTCGTTTCTCATAAAATTTGTCTATATTCAAATGTTGTGGATAGGGCTCAAGTAGTGGAGCAAGAGAGGAATACTACAACCAGGAAGCAACACCCAACAACGAGAGAAAAATTACGATAATAATCGTAATGGTGGCAATAATTATCGAAATAATGATAACCAGCGAGGAGGGAATCACAACACCAGAAATGGTAACCACTTCGGTGGTAATCCTGGCCCAGATAACAGAAGGAATGAGTCAAGTGGCAACAATTCCAAGAAAAGGAGATTCAACAACAACCATGGAAAGGCACCAACATCAGTACCAACACTCTTGTGAAGCGATACTCGAATGAAGTTATTACGGGTAAACTACTTATTAACTCTTGTGAAGTCTATGCCTTATTAGATACTGGTTCTACTCACTCTTTTATTTCACTAACATGTGCTCAACGTCTGAACTTAACTCCTGAGAAATTAGATTTTGACTTATCTGTTGAAACTCCTAGCACAAACATTCGTTACATCTACAGTCTATAAATCTTGCTTTGTTCAAATCGGCACCCTCACATTACCTGTTGATCTTATCTCCTTGAACATGCATGAATTTGATGTGATTTTAGGAATTGATTGGTTAACTACTCATCATGCTAAAATTGATTACTTTCGTAAGGTCATTAGTTTTCATATTCCTAATCAACCTATTATACGAATTCAAGCAACCAAACCATTGAAATCAATAACCGTCATTTCTAGTCACAAAGTCATTCGTTTATTGAAAAATGGATGCCAAGTTTTCTTAGCCCATGTAACGGATTTAAACAAAAGTACGTCAGATTTGAATAATATTTCTGTTGTTAATGAGTTCCCTGACGTATTTCCTAAAGAGCTTCCTAGCCTACCCCCAGACCGTGAAATCGAATTTTGTATCGACCTTGAACCCGGTACGAAACCCATTTCCAAAACCCCATATCGAATGGCTCCTATTGAACTTCAAGAGTTAAAAGTCCAACTATAGGAGTTGTTCGACAGCGGTTTCATACGTCCGAGTACATCGCCTTGGAGTGCTCCTGTTTTATTCGTAAAGAAGAAAGACGGGAGTATGAGACTTTGCATTGACTATCGGGAGTTAATCATGTCACCATAAAAAATAGGTACCCATTACCTCGCATTGATGACCTGTTTGACCAGTTACAAGGTGCTCAATTCTTTTCAAAGATTGATCTTCGTTCTGGGTATCATCAATTAAAAGTTAAAGCTGATGACATTCCAAAGACTGCCTTCAGAACTCGATATGGACATTATGAATTTCTAGTCATGTCTTTTGGATTGACTAATGCTCCTGCTGCTTTTGTGGATATGATGAACCAGATATTCAAGGAATATTTGGATCATTTCGTTGTTGTCTTCATTGATGACATTCTCATATATTCTAAAAGTCGTGAAGATCGTGAGCAACAATTGAGGCTAATACTCCAAAAGTTTCGTGAAAACATGCTATATGCTAAGTTAAAGAAATGTGAATTATGGCTTGAGGAAGTTCCATTCCTTGGTCACTTGGTTTCTAAATAAGGAATCTCGGTTGATCCGACGAAGATTGAAGCAGTATCAAATTGGGAACAACCTAAGTTAGTAATCGAAGTACGAAGCTTTCTGGGTCTAGCTGGTTATTATCGGAGATTCGTAGAAGGATTTTCTTGAATAGCCATTCCATTAACTCAACTGGCTCGGAAGAGCACAACATTCAAATGGAGCGAAGAATGCGAGAAGAGTTTTCAAGAACTCAAAAGAAGGCTCATTTCAGCACCTGTATTGGCAATACCATAAGGATCGGAAGGATTTGTCATATACAGCGATGCTTCAAGCAAAGGACTAGGTTGTGTTCTCATGCAACATGGGAAGGTTATAGCCTATGCGTCTTGGCAACTCAAGGAATATGAGAGGAATTATCCTACTCATGATTTAGAGTTGGCAGCAGTCGTTGTCGCGTTGAAGATTTGGAGACATTACTTATATGGAGAGAAAGTGGAGATCTATACAGACAACAAAAGTCTCAAATATTTCTTCACCCAGAAGGAACTCAACATGCCACAGCGGCGTTGGCTCAAGCTGTTGAAAGATTACGACCATACCATCCAATACCATCCTGGAAAGGCGAACGTAGTAGCTGACACATTGAGTAGAAGATCATATGCAAGTACAACTGTGTTACTGACATCGCAAAGGCCCATTTTAGATGATTTACAAAGGATGGAGATAGAGTTAAAGACTCCAGGAACCCATGTGAAGATCGCACATATACAGGTAGAACCGGTTTTAATCGACAAAATTAAAGCTGCTCAAGTAAGGAGGCTAGGGTTTCATCAGCCATTGAAGGAGGGCATTCAAGACTTGTGAGGTTTGAAGACAGAGATTAAAGACCAACTTCGACAGAGTTTCTTCTTTACTCTTAATCTTTAAAATTAGGCAAACGAGCAGATAACTCGACCACCAGAACGCGCCATCAAGTCGTATAAGTTGTAGCGTGTTCAAAATATCTAAGAGGTGCTTCACGTATGGTGTCATGTCATTCCGACGCCCGGGGCCTGTTTTGGTCTAATTCTTCTAAATATTTCTAAGTGTTCTTTGTACAAGTTAGGCAAATGAGCGGTTAACTCGGCCACTGGAACTCCGAATCGAATCCCATTAGTTGTAACGTGTTCAAAATATCTAAGAAGTGCTTCGCCTATGGTTTCATGTCGTTTCGACGCCTGGGGCACGTTTTGATCTACTTCACCTTAATTTTTAGAAGTGTTCTTTATATAAATTAGGCAAACGAGCGGATAACTCGCCTCAATATGAGGCAGAGGCGTTGGTTAGAGCTTCTCAAGGATTATGATGCCAGAATTCAGTACCACCCCGGTTAGGCTAATGTGGTTGCAGATGCTCTTAGCCGAAAAAGTTCAGAGAGTGTAGCTTCCTTGGTTACACAATCTCAACTCATCTTGGATAATGGAAACGTTTTGGGTTTGGAGGTTATATGAGTTAGGAGTGTTCTGATGCGGTTGGGTAGTAGACACTGAGAGTGGAACCTTCTCTTATATTGCGGATTTAAAGAAGCCCCAGAAGGAGGGATTGGTGAGTTACTGTGGGTATGGCTACAGAATTTGGGAAGAGGGCAAACAAAACCCGAGTTTCCGTATTGATGGACCTACGGTGTTTGGTGATTTGGGTTGGGAGGTAAGCGATTATGTTGTACCAGGTCGAATCCAATTGATATCGTGATGGCAGTAGTGTTGACCGAAGCTCATTAGTTCGCCATTTCTCTATTCATCCGGGGGTCTACAAAGATGTACAGGGATTTGGAAGGAGAATTTTTTTTGGTGGAATGAAGATGAAACGAGGATTGTGGGTGATTATGTGGGGAAGTAGTACCTTACTTGTCATACAAGTTGGAAGATAAGAGCATCAACGACGGCGAGTGGATTAATTGCAACAGTTATTTAGACATTCAGGTTGGAAAATGGGAGGGATATCACGAATGGATTTTGTGACATTGGTTTGCCAACATTAAGACTTTCAGGGAAGAATTTAGATGTTTTTATGGGTTGTGGTAGGACCGGTATGTACACAAATACGGCCATACTTCTTGGCTATACAAAAAGGGTTACTTGATAGACAGGTTTAATGGACCACAAATCTTTCAGCAGGAGGATTATTTGACTTTTCATCGGTTACTCCGGTTTGTCTAATCCAATTTCAGATCGGAATCCACGGTTCACTTCACGGTTCTGGAAAGGGTTTCAACGAGTTTGGGGAACGCGACTCAATTATAGTACAGCTTTTCATCCGCAAACGGATGGGCAATCAGAGAGAACTATTTAGACATTAGAAGACATGTTGCGATCTTGTGCTTTAGAATGGACAGGAAACTAGGATGATTATTTAAGTTTGGTGGAGTTTGCATATAACAATAGCTAGCATGCAAGTATTGGAATGGCTCCATTTGAGGCGTTGTATGGTAGGAAGTGTCGGGCACCAACTTGTTGGGATGAGGTTGGCGAGAAGGCCATAAAAGTGCCTGAGTTAGTTCAAATCACCACGGAGAAGGTAGCGATGGCTAAGGAAAAATTGAGATCGACTCGATCACGACAAAAGAGTTATGATGATAAACATAGGAGGACATTGGAGTTTAAACCTGGTGAGCATGTGTTTTTAAAAGTTTCTCCTTGGAAGGGTATCCGATGATTTGGGTTGAAAGAAAAACTTAGTCCGCGTTATATTGGTCCATTTGAGATTTTGGAGAGAGTTGGTGAGGTTTCCTATCGATTAACTTTGCCTCCACAGCTAGCTCATGTGCATAATGTGTTTCATGTGTCGGTATTATGGAATTATCAGTATTATCCATTACATGTGGTGCAATATCTGTTCTATAAAATTCGGGATGATCTTACTTGTGAGGACCAAGCTGAGGCAATTTTGGATCGTCAAGAGAGAATTATGAGAAGGAAGACAATTCCATTTGTTAAGGTTTTGTGGAGAAACCATTCGGAGCGGGAAGCTGCTTGGGAAATGGATGAGTCTATTCGAGCGGAGTATCCGCATCTATTTGATAATTAGGTACATCCCATTCTTTTGATTCCGGGGACGGAATCCTTTTTAAGGGGGAGGTGATGTAATACCCGGGTAAAACAAATAATAATAAATTAATAAAAGAACAAACCTTTTAGTAAAATAATAATAAAGTTTACTAACCTTTCACCTACCAAACGATTCCTCTCCTTCTATCTCTTCCCTAAGTCTCCTCTCCTTTGTAACCCTAATCTTATGTGTATTTATAGCCTTTATGTAGTTTGGTAAATATATAATCCAATTAGGAATCAATATGGCAAGTCCCTAGTCAATTAGAAGTGAAAAATCAGCAAAATCCCCACTGTTCGCGCACAAGGGTCGCGACACACGTTCTGAGAGCCGCGGCTTCCCCCCAGCGTCGCGGCGCACCTTATTGAAAGCCACAGCGCATAATCCCTATCCATGTAGAAAATTTCGTTAGTTTCGTTTTGACTGGTGGCTCGTCTCGTAACTCCTACTGGATAAAAAGTTATGGCCATTTTACCAACGGATGTTCGAACAGGAATCCAACTCCAACTAACTGTACTTTGACACACTGTTTGGAGACCCAAACACACTACTAATTGTTGTGTGGGATTTGGTTTGGTGGTCTCAGTTCGGGCTTGGGCTCTTCGTCCTGATGCCATGGTTCTAAAATAAAGAAAAGCAAGTATAAATACAAAGATATACTTACATAGAACTAACAATTTGATTATATAAACACAACTTGTATATAACATGCAACAACGATTACATAACTGACTAGTAGTTATACTACTACTAGTTATTACAAGGATTTCCTATTTTACAACTCAAAATTTTAATATCGTACTAAGTACAACACATAAACTTAACGCTACTAAACTGCGCTATCACGTATCCCCTTATCAGCATCTCGTATCATGTGACCGACTACTGCTCTATCAATCATATAATCCTCCCTCCCTTCTTCCACCGGATACCTAAACACTCGTCGCTCTAGGCCATCAAACGCCGCCTTACTCTTCCTATCGGCTCTGTATGCCTGCATCTGTGCCTCCTGCTTCTCCCTCTGTGTGTTCTGAAGGAGTATCCTCAAATGCCGAGTTGTATCTCGCTCACTCTCCAATAATCCTGCCGCTATGTTTGCCCGAGAGTTAGCAGCTTCTAACTCTACTGTTGACTGCTGTACCAACTCAATAACTATCTCTTCGTGTCTTTCGACACTCATCATCTGGCCTGCTCCAATATCCTCCTCAGAATCAGGGTCTACTAACTGCCCATCTACAGGGTTCTCTGCCTCATCTGCCTCTAAGATCTCCTCATCATGAATAAGCTCCTCCTCCTCTGGGTCTTCATCCTCTAAATCTAGTTCAGGGGTAGCTGGCTCGTAATCAGGCACCTCATCGGGCTCACTGTCGGATAACCATCCTATGTGTTGGTTTACTCCTGCCATCCTACAAAAGAATTTTAATTTATTTAGTATTTAGGGGGAAACAAATTTACACATAAGATAAAGCTTTGAAGATTATTTTATGTATCATTAAGTATTTTACGGACTCAAAGACTATATTCTAAGGTATTTCCTAACTACCTTAGAGCTATAATCTACATCTCTGATACCAACCTGTGACGTCCCCAAATCTCTACACTCCCCTGTAGCAGATCTGGTGCTCACGTGAAACTATACATCTATAAATATTTAATAAAATATGACTTCTACTTATCCAAGATTCATAATATCCCATAACAGGTACTAGTTCCGGCCAAAACGTTGTCTGTGTTTGGATACCCTCACTTAGATATATAGATTCATATCTTATGAATATCTCTTTAATATCAATATTCCCTATCTATCTGACATTCACAGTATTAATGATAAGATTGTCCATAAAACTGAGGGGCGCATTCCGGTAAAGATGGCACCTTACCGGCGCTCATTAAGTGTAACCCCAGAGCTTATAGGACTCTCAACATCATTTAGATACCCTCATTCAGATGTATAGTTCATATAGACACTGTATTTAACTTAGTACAACTATTCTAAAGAATTTAAAGATCAGAGTATGACGCATTCTATAACATAAAGGATCATAATATATTACATAACATTTTGTTCAGTTACGTCATTCGTTATACTAAGTTATTACAACAACAAGTCTTTAAAAGACTTAAAGTATTCAACAACAGAAAATAAAGCTAATAAGCATGGCTTTTTCCCTTGTTAGTCCCAGACGTGCCAGGGATATCATTTACAGCTGCAAAAGAAGATATGCGCAAGAATGAGCTACAAATGCTCAGCAAGTTCATTTGAATATATAAACACCATGTGTTTGATTTGAAAGATGTCAATGATGTATACTGAGGGTTCTGTACATGAACCATATATTTCATTTAGTTCTATCAGTCTTTAATGACTTAGAACCATTTGAGTTTTGGATATCTGGTAGGTGATCAGCCTCACCAATATCCTAGGAGTATGCATATCATCCTACCATTTGTGGTTAATATATTATCGACATTTATTGGCCTTCCTATGAAGGCATTTCCATTTTCTCAGTATAGATGTCTTACCAAACAATTTGGTTTGACACAACAATTTAGCTCGAATAAGCAATATATGAACAATGATTCATTTCTTAAGTTATGCTGAACAAGAAGCAATAATTTCACAATAATTGATAGCAAGATGTATAATACTTGCTTAAATATAACAAAGTTGGGAGACTTGCCTTAGCGTAGCTCACTATAATTTAATACAATCGGTCAACGTACGTAGTCTACGTATACCAATAATAAGTGTTAGCACATATATAAACATGTATCACGTTAATCTAAACAAGTTTCATTAAGGTTCGACGTTGATTCGATATCTCGGTCGCGTCCTTAATGGCTAAACACATAGATTGTTCGATAAAACTTCATTTGGAAGTCGAATTATTAGTCTAAATAATTTAATTATTATTTATAATATTTTTAGAAGCTTGGTATTATTTTTAAATAATTTTCAGAAGCTTGGAAGTATTTTTAAATAATTTTACAAGCTTATGAATATTTTTAAATGATTTAATTATTATTTAGAATATTTTTAAAACATTTAATATGTTATTTAAATGATTTATTTATCATTTAGAATATTTTTTAGATATTTAAAATATTATTTAAATGATTTATTTATCATTTATAATATTTTTAGAAAGATAGAATATTATTTAAATGATTTTATTTTATCATTAATAATATTTTTATAATTTATTTTATCATTAGAATAATTTATTTATTACTTATAATAATTTTCAAAACTTAATTTAATATATAAATGATTTAAATATCATTTAAAGTAATTTTTAAATACTAAATATATTATTTAAATAATTTATTTATCATTAATAATATTTAAGTATTTAATATTTTATTTAATTATCATATATTATAATTTTATTTACCTTAATATCATTTTTAAATAATTAATATAATTATTTAATAATTTAATATCATTTTTAAATAATTAAAATAATTATTAAATGATTTATCATAATTATTATTTAATATTTAATTAATTTAAATAATAATTAAGAATATATAAAAATATTTAAAATAATTTTTTTTATAATTTAAAAATGAATTTTCGTATTTATTTATTAATTATTAATAATTATTTATTATTTTATAATTTATTAAATAAATTTTATTTTATTTTTATTAAAAATCCGTCGCTAAAGGGCTTTAGCGACGGTCTGCTTATTTCTTTAGCTTTCTGGGTTTGGGATGAATATCGTCGCTAAAGGTGTTCTTCATGAAGAACACTTGGTCAACGTCCAACAGTGACTTTTGACCTCAAATTAATCTCAGCTCGTTTGATCTTTGTGTTTGATTTTTATTTGTTGTTATAGCCAACATGGCAGTGTACAACGACATATCAAATTTCACCTCAAATTATATCATATCATGCTAGAATTTTATGGTCAAACTATCCCGTTCATGACTGTTCTTGAGTTTCTGGGTAACCGAGAAACTCATCCAGTCATAACGGTCAACGTGGTTTGACTGTTAATTTCGTTCAATTCATTGATTGTTTAGGTGTTTTAATGATTCAAGATTGTAGTTCATATAGCATACAACAAGTCTAAGCCAATAAATTACACCAAACATGTCATCTAGATCAATTCTGGGCAGCATGAACTTCTGACAAACCTTGTCAGAGTTCTTCATAAGTTTCTGGGTTACCCAGAAACGTGCAAAATCAGAACGGTCAAAGGATTTTGACCACTTATATCTTCTTACTGTGTAATAATTTTGGACTTCTACCACTTGGATATTAAAGTTAACATGACATACTATAGATTCATACTTTAAAACACATCAAACTAACATTCTAAGACGATCAAAAGATCTGACAAAAAGGCTTGTCAGACTGTTCTTGACTGCCAAGAACAGTTTGAGTTTTTGGGTTGATTTTCATATCTAGATATTATGTAAACATGTTTTAACCGCCCAGATCACTAAATAACATCTTAACAAGGATTCCTAAACATCTAAAACACAAAAATTTTCCAGGCTTGAAGATCAAACATAAATTAGGGTTTTGTCCACCTTTTTCTTCAAATTTTGATTTCTGGCTTCTGATTCTGAGCTTGTGATTGCTAGGGTTTGTTTAGGCTGGATATGTGAGTGTATAAGCTTTAAAATTTCGTAGCTTTTAACCCTAGCATCTCATTCTATTTATAGGTTTTGAAATTAGGGTTTTCTTACTAGATTCCAAATTTTTGCCTCTACAAATATCCTACCATTTGACTTGTGCTGCTTATCATCTGGTGTGATTCACCTACTTGTGCTGGAGTGTGCCAAGCACAAGCTTGCACACTCCTAGCTTCATTTTCATTGGCTAGGATTTTAATTTTGATTTATTTTACTTACTAATTAAACCTAGATTTTTACTAATCATGATTAGGATGTTAATTTAGGTTTAGTAATACCCTAATTAGGTTTATATATCCTAATTAAGGTTTTACATTTCATAAATTAGGGTTATTGAACCAAATTAGGGTTTTAGGTTTTCTAATTAGGGTTTAGGGTTTTCAATCCTATAATTAGGGTTTTAATCTTTTGTTTAGGGTTTAATTTAATCTTAATGATTCATAATTAATATTATGATTCATCATTTAAATCTTAATTACATCAATTAAGATTATTGTACAATAATTAGGGTTTTAATTAATCAATTCAGATAATTATTATCAATTAGGGTTTTCAACTTAGGGTTTCTATTTCCGTGTAACATTTTAAACCCTATTTAACTTATTTTAAAATTTTATCAGTTAATATAATATTATATTAATGTCGAAGCACGACAGAGCGATTCGTCAATTCCAAGCACGACACAGCAGCTTACAAAAATAATTTGCCGAAACGCTTCCCGGTGAATTCGCCGGAAGCACGACAAATCATTTTGTCCGATTAAGCACGACACAGCTGCTGGGCGAAAATTTTTTATTTGACCTAATTGTTTAATAAAATACACAATCACATAATACAAGGTCAGATCATGAAATTTCATCTATTAAACACATAATTTACATATACAAATCTTATTAGGGATCGGAATATTACAGGGTATTTTATTACTTTCACTGATGATCATTCTAGATTTGGATATGTGTATTTAATGAAATATAAATCTGAATCATTTGAAAAGTTCAAAGAATTCAAAAGTGAAGTAGAGAAGCAAACTGGTAAGAGTATTAAGATTCTTCGATCGGATCAAGGAGGGGAATACTTAACCAATGAGATTCTCAATTGTCTCAAAGAAAATTGTATAATCTCACAATGGACTCCACCAGGGACGCCACAGTTGAATGGTGTATCTGAAAGGAGAAATCGAACATTATTGGACATGGTTCGTTCCATGATGAGTTTTACCAACTTCCAATATCCTTCTGGGGTTATGCCCTAGAAACGGCTGCATATCTACTTAACAAGGTACCTACCAAATCCGTCCCAAAGACCCCATATGAATTATGGACAGGGAGGAAACCAAATCTTAAGTATGTTAAGAGTTGGGGTTGTCCAGCTTATGTCAAAAGGTTTATTTCTGTAGGGTATTATTTCTATCATCCCAATGATCAAAAGGTGTTTGTTGCGAAACACGCTGCCTTCTTGGAAAAAGAGTTTATCCTTGAAAGGGTTAGTGGGAGTAAGATATATCTTGAAAAATTCAAGAACCACAAAATACTACGAATCAAAGTTAGGTACCTGACCAAATAGAAGAACGTACTGTACCACAACCTATTCGTAAATCTGAAAGAGTACCGAAGATACCTGATAGGTATAAATTCATCATAGAGGATGATGATGAGGTACGCATCATAGATGATGATGATCCATTGACTTACGAAGAGGCTATGAGTAGTAAAGACTCAGAGAAATGGCTAGAAGCCATGAAATCAGAGATGGACTCCATGTATGAAAACCAAGTATGGACTTTGGTTTCACCATCTGAGGGCATTAAGCCTATTGGGTGTAAATGGGTCTTTAAGAAAAAGACTGGAGCAGATGGCAAGGTAGAGACCTATAAGACCCGACTGGTTGCAAAAGGTTTCAAGCAAAGACAAGGAGTTGACTATGATGAAACCTTCTCACCTGTAGCTATGCTCAAGTCCATTCAGATTTTGCTTGCAATTGTAGCTTATTATGACTACGAGATCTGGCAAATGGACGTGAAAACGGCCTTCGTCAATGGAGAGCTTGAGGAGAATGTATATATGATACAGCTAGAGGGTTTTGTTTCAACGGTTGGAACAAACTAAGTCTGTAAGCTACAACAATCCATTTATGGATTGAAGCAAGCTTCTCGAAGATGGAACATCCGTTTTAATGAGATAATCAAAAGGTTTGATTTTATCAAAAATGAGGATGAACCTTGTGTGTACAAGAAGGTTAGTGGGAGCACTGTTTCATTCCGTGTATTATATGTTGATGATATATTACTGATAGGGAATGATGTTCCTATGCTACAGTCGATCAAAATTTGGTTATCTAAACACTTCTCCATGAAGGACTTGGGTGAGGCATCCTATATTTTGGGGATAAAGATCTATAGAGATAGATCTAAAAGGATGTTTGGCTTGACCAAGGAAAGTATATTAACTCGATGCTAAAAAGGTTTATCATGGAAGATTCCAAGAGAGGTCTCATGCCGATGAGCCATGAAATACATCTCTCCAAGAAATAGGCCCCAAAGACACCTGAGGAGAGAGACCGAATGAGTAAGATTCCTTATGCTTTAGCAATAGGATCTATCATGTATGGTATGATATGTACTAGACCAGATGTCGTTCATGCACTTAGTGTAACAAGAAGATATCAGTCGAATCTAGGAGAACTAAGGATGTATTTCTTGTCTATGGTGGGTCTGAATTGAAACTAGAGGGCGATACAGACTCAAGTTTTCAAACGGACCAAGATGACAGTAAATCCATTTCAGGGTACGTGTTTACCTTAAATGGTGGCGCAGTGAGTTGGAAAAGTTCCAAGCAGCAAACAGTTGTTGATTCAGTGATAGAGGCAGAGTACATAGCTGTAAGTAAAGCTGCAAAGGAAGTTGTTTGGATGAAGAAGTTCATAACTGAACTTGGAGTGGTTCCTAGCATTAGAGGAGCCGTACCTTTATTCTGTGACAACACCGGAACTGTTGCGCAGGCTAAGGAACCCAGGTCTCATCAGAAATCCAAACACGTGTTGCGGCGGTTTCATTTGAAAAAGGAGATATCACCCTGGAGCGTGTGGACTCTCAAGACAACATTGCAGATCTATTTACTAAAGCTTTAACACAATAGCAGTTTAATCGTCACTTAGAGAAGATGTGACACCCCCAAATTCAGGTACCAATACCTCGAATCTGGTGCTCAAGATAAAGTACATCCATAAACCTCTAAACAACATAAATCAACTAATGCGGAATAAATAAACATATGTTGTTCAATACAAAAGGATTACTACGGTCCCAAGGTCTATAACCTTAAATGAATACATCGCAGAATATAATAATAATACAAAATGATTCCACGAATTACATAACGGGATAGTACATATAACTATTCCTCAAGCTTTCCTTTTCCTTTGTCCGCTTTGGAAGTCCCCGGCTTAACTGCAATAGGTTCATGATATAGCAAGGGTGAGCAACTACTTTGCTCAGCAAGTTTAAAATGAATAAAGAGGATATATCATGAATGAATGAGAACAATAATCGTATAGTTCAACAATTTAAGACATTGAAGAAATAGCTAACAATATAATCAAAGTTCCAAAAGAAATGATGAATATTGAATATTTACTGCTGAGTGGTCCAATAGACCATGAACTATTTGGCCAAAGGATCAGTTATTCAACTAACCCTTTTAAACGCCTGGCCCGTCAGTAGTACTCGAGGGGATTAGCCTCTCGTACCCTATGTATATGCATAATATTTAGCTTTGACTGCATCGAATAACCGATACATTAAAATCCCCTACATAAGGGTTGCTGTCTCAGTCCAAGAATCCGCACCAACAATCGGTTTGGATAGCTTTTAAAATAATAACCTGTACGTGTCTAGCCGAAACAAGTAACGTAGACTATTTCCTTAAACAGTTCATGAATGAAGAACTTAACGTTTCATAGTCCAATAACAGGTAATGAATTCAAATGCACAAGGTGCGAATATCAATAATTATCTTTGATGTGGAGTAATATACAATAATTAATCCACTAATATAATTTGAAAGTAATAACTCAATTTGAGTCATGAAACTTGCAACAATATATAACATTTGTATAAAATAGGAAACCTGCTTAAGTATAATTCGAGTAAGGTTAGGGAAACTTGCAATAATATAGAATGATTACTCAATTAACAAGCAACTCGCACAATAAACAAAAGTTGTACGGTTGAGGAAAACCTGCCCAATATTAAATCGAGCTAGGGTAAGGAAACTTGCATTCAATATGTAGAAAGAATGAAGTTAGGGAACTTGCCTGAAGCACTGCTATAATATTACAACACACGCTCCTTAATATCCTACACAATTGGGTACATGTTCACATAATAATTAGTCACATACTGGATGCCAAATAATGGTCTATACTACTCTATAATGTTTCATTATTATTAGAAACATAATATTAAACAAGATTATACACACTAGTTACGGCGTTACGGCGCTTGCACGTCTTTATGCCAAACTTGATTATTCGAACGCCCAGGCGACACACATTTGCGTACGCCAAACATGCCCATTCAATTTATCTAATACTCATTGGTTAATGCTAAATATCATTATAATTCATAAAATTTATGTTTTAGAACTTAGAACGTCGTTTTACATTGTCGGGAGCATTACATGTGCTTATGTGCATGCCCGACACCCTCCAATTGCCCCCAATTACACATCAGTCCTATAAATGGCCAATTTAAGCCAAGCTAAAGACCTCAAATTTAAAAACTCAAAGAACAAAAGTTGTAGGTCTACTCATTCTCTTTCCGAATCATCTTGAATTACCTTAATCCGAGTTCGTATGAGAAAGTAATGCCTGTTTTAGTAAAGGACATCAAAGTAGTCCAACCTGACACTATTCCAGCGCGTCCGAGCACTGAAACATATAGTGTTCAGCGCGGGCTGCGCTGAGGCCTCTATCATTCAGCGCGGCTAGCGCTGAACTAGGGTAATTTGAGCGCCGTCGGCTTTGAAACGCAGACAACACAAATTTCCAGATTTCGCGACTCGACCTTCCTCCACTCTAATCTTCATATCTCCTTATATACACATCCAAATTGGTCCATTTCGGACTCAATGGACTCCTAACTCATGGGGCTACAACATATCAAAAATTTAGAGCTACCTATTAACATTAACATGGTCAAATCTTAGGCCAAAGTACAAAGTTATTACACTGTGTTCATGTTCTTGGTGTTCTTCACCAAAATCAACACCAAATCTTCGTTTTAACATCTTTTCACTCCATTCCAACTGGGTTAGCTTTGTAACCCATGGAGCTACAATACCATAGCAATAAATAAAATTAAGAAACAAGAAATCATAGCTTTATAGTCCTCTAAAATGGTCTGAATGTCCAAAAAGTCCATTGTTCTTCATGTTTTCATCCTCCTTAAGCATAGGTACGGATTTGCTAGGCTTGCTTGGCTCGAGTTCTTCTTGCTTGGATTCTCTTCTTCCCCCACCCGTGCCTTCTTCTTCTTCCTCTTTTCTTTTTCCGACGACCCTTCTTCTTTTCCAACGACTTTTCCGGCGACCTTCTCCTTCTTTCTTCTTCCTTTTTGCTGCAGATTTTCCCTCTCTCTCTATCAGCTGAAGCAACTTGGAATGGAAGAGCAAGGGAAATGAAATGGTTTAAATGATTTGGGAGAAGTGGAGTAATTTTGGGAGAAAATGGAAGTGGGTTGGTTGCTCTATGTGGTTTGCTGGCTAAGCTTCTCCTCCTTACATTTGATTGGTCTAAAATCGGGGGTTGGTTCCCTCTTTGAGTAACAAGCCAAAATAAATACCCAAATACACCAAAATTATATTCAAAAACTCCCATTTTTGTACCAAAACTGGTAAATAACTCTACTCAAAATTAAAATGGGTACTCCCATAAAATATTGGGATGCATAAAAATAATTATTATGGGGTTTGTCCAAATATTCGGAACACCTATATCATACATTTCGGATACGGATAAAATCACGTATCAGCTCAAATAAAATTTCCGACACTTGGAAAAATTATTCGTACGCATACACGTATTTATGAAATTTATTAACATCGAAAAAAAAACAAAAATATTATGGCATGAATAGTGCCTCGGGAAACGTGCCCCGTGAATAGTGATTTAGCGATGCTACGCGAAATCAATTATTCACTTAAACAAAACTATAACACGTAAAATTTCATGCATTCACATAATCTAGGTTGTCACACAACCTTTAAACATGCAACACAAAAATAATATTAATAACATATAATATATTCATTAATATTCAAAAATTCGAATTGCAAGGTAAATTTCAGCATTTTCGGTCGTTACATCCTCCCCCCTTATAAGAATTCTGTCCCCAGAATTACAATCTAGGTACAGAAAACCTAACATGGTTTCACTCAAAAAGATGCGGATAATTCTTCCTCATCTTTTCTTCTAGCTCCCACATGGCTTCTTCAGCTGCGTGGTTCCTCCAAAGCACTTTGATCGAATGGATGACCTTACTTCTTAACGTCTGCTCTTTCCTATCTAATATCTGGATAGGAATCTCTTCATATGACAAGTCTCGCTAAACTTGAATCGGTTCATAGGATATCACATGCTTGTAATCGGGTTTATATGGCCGCAACACCGAAACGTGGAACACATTATGAATATGCTCAAGTTCAGGAGGTAGAGCTATCTCGTACGCCACCTCACCTACCCTCTTTAAAACTTCAAAAGGTCCTACGAACCTGGGGCTCAATTTGCCCTTCTTTCTAAATCTGATCTTCCCCTTCCAGGGAGATACCTTCAAAAACACAAAGCTGCCAACTTCAAAGTCTCGTTTCTGACGATGCAAATCGGCGTATTTCTTTTGTCGATCCTGAGCCACTACTAATCGAGCTCTTATCACCTTGATGACATCCACAGTCTGCTGCACTAATTCAGGTCCCAGTCTTCGTCCACCGACTTCGTCCCAACACAAAGGTGTTTGACACTTCTTTCCGTATAATGCTTCATATGGCGGCATGCCAATACTTGCATGATAACTGTTATTATAGGAAAACTCCACCAATGGTAGATGGTCGTCCCAGCTACCTTTAAAATCCATCACACATGCTCTAGGCATGTCCTCTAGCGTCTGAATCATTCGTTCGCTCTGCCCATCCGTTTGAGGATGATATGCCGTACTCAATCTCAACTGAGTTCCTAACCTTTCTTGTAACCTCTTCCAAAAATTTGACGTGAAATGCGGATCTCTGTCAGATACAATAGATACCGGCACTCCATGTCGTGACACAATCTCTTTCACATATAACTTTGCTAGTTGCTCCAGATTGTACCTTATCTTGATAGGTAGAAAATGTGCAGATTTAGTTAAACGATCCACGATCACCCAGATCGCGTCGTAACCCTTCTGAGTTGGTGGAAGCCTCGTCACAAAATCCATCGTGATATGCTCCCACTTCCACTCCGGAATCTCTAGCAGTTGTAGCAGTCCACCCGGTTTCTGATGTTCTGCTTTTACCCTCTGACATGTCAAACATTGTCACATTCCGCGACCTCCCTCTTCATGTTCGGCCACCAAAAGTGTTGGCGCAAATCCTGATACATCTTGGTACTACTAGGGTGTATCGAATACTTTGTAGAATGAGCTTCCTGCAAAATCTCTTCTCTCAACTCCGGAACCATCGGTATCCAGATCCTCCCTTCAAACCTTAGCAGTCCCGTGTTATCAACTTTGTACTTCAATTCCTCTCCTTCCGAGATTCGTTCCCTTATGGTAACACATTCATCATCCTTTCCTTGAGCCTCATTTATCTTGTCTAATAAGGTTGGACTCACATCTACTGCGAACAGTTTCTCGTCTGCATTCGTCGGATACTTAACTTCCAACTCCAGTCTTTCCATATCCTTGATCAGTACCTCTTGAGCTGTTAGCATCATCAACTTATCTCTGCCCTTCCTACTTAGAGCATCGGCTACTACATTGGCCTTACCGGGATGGTACAGAATTTCACAGTCATAGTCCTTGATCAACTCCAACCATCGCCACTGCCTCATATTTAGCTCCTTCTGAGTGAAGATATACTTCAGACTTTTATGGTCTGTGTATATCTCACACTTCTCCCCATACAGATAGTGCCTCCAAATCTTCAGAGCAAACACTACTGCCGCTAGTTCCAGGTCGTGAGTTGGATATCCCTTCTCATAATCTTTCAGCTACCGTGACGCGTACGCAATGACCTTCCCATACTGCATCAATACGCACCCAAGGCCTTTGTGTGACGCGTCACTGTACACTACAAATCCCCTTGTATTATCTGGTAGTGCTAACACAGGTGCTTCACTAAGTTTCCTCTTCAACTCCAAGAAACCCTCTTCGCACTTATCCGTCCATACAAACTTCATAGTCTTCCTTGTCAAATTTGTCAATGGTGTAGCTGTCTTTAAAAAGTTCTGAATAAACCTCCGATAGTAACCTGCTAATCCCAAGAAACTTCGAACTTCTGTTGGCGTCTTCGGCTGTTCCCAGTTTATTACAGCTTCTACCTTCGCAGGATCCACTGATACACCATCCTTGTCAATCATGTGCCCCAAAAACTGCACCCTTTGTAGCCAAAATTCACACTTGGAAAACTTTGCAAAGAGCTTCTCCCTTCTCAGTGTTTCCAGGGCTATTCTCAAATGCTCGACGTGTTCCTCCTCCGTCTTCGAGTAAACTAAAATGTCATCTATAAAAATGACAACAAATTTATCAAGGTATTGCTTGAACACTCTGTTCATCATGTCTATAAATGTTGCTGGCGCGTTTGTCAGCCCAAATAACATCACCAAAAATTCAAAGTGTCCATATCGAGTTCTGAATGCCGTCTTCGGTATGTCTTCCTGCCTCACCTTCAGCTGGTGATACCCCGTCCTCAAGTCAATCTTCGAAAATTATTTTGCTCCCTTCAATTGGTCAAATAAATCATCAATTCTGGGCAACATATACTTGTTCTTAAGGGTAACTTTGTTCAATTCCCTGTAGTCAATACAGAGTCTTAACGATCCATCCTTTTTCTCCACGAACAGTACTGGTGCTCCCCACGGAGATACACTCAGACGAATATACCCTTTATCTAGCAGCTCCTGCAACTGAACCATCAGTTCTTTCATCTCCACTGGTGCCATCCGGTATGGTGCCTATGATATCGGAGTTGTCCCCGATACTAAATCGATTACGAACTCGACCTCTCTGTCCGGTGGTAAACCCGGTAGCTCATCTGGGAAAACATTTGGAAATTCCCTTATGACAGGTATCTGACCCAGCTCACCCCCTACTCTTCGAGTATCAACCACGTGAGCCAAATAACCTATGCAACCCTTTCTTAGCAATCTCTTCGCTTGCATCATCGTCAGATAATAAGATTGTCTCGGCGATTTACTGCCATAAAATACAACCCTCGACTTATCTGGAGTCTTCAGGTGTATACATTTCTTTTTGTAGTCAATCACAGCTCCATGATTAGACAACCAATCCATCCCAAAAATCACATCAAATTCTCCTAGTCGTATCGGAATTAAATCTACGCTCAGTTTATGCCCATTTACCTTAGTACAACAATTTCTATGGATGTGTTCTACAGGAATAACTTCTTTATTAGCTACTTCCACATTCATTGGATTCTCTAATTTCTCACGAGGTAAATCTAACCGTTTATCAAATTCATCCGACACAAATGAACAGGTAGGACCCGAATTAAATAATACATATGTACTGATATTGGTGATCGAAATAATACCTGACACCGTGACCTTCGACTCCACCGCATCTTGAACGGTCATGTTGAAAGTACGTGCCATTGGTCTGTTAGCTTGGCTAGCTGGCCTTCCAATGCTCAGCCTATTAGTGTTGTTGTTGCTATTGTTATTGTCCTTGTTGCCAATTGCCGCATCCCCCTTCCTTTTCGGGCAATCCTTGATTTGATGATTTGATGCTCCACATGAGAAGCATCCAACTTTCTTTCCTTTTGGGCATTAAGGAGCAAAGTGTCCTTGTTGCCCACAGTTGAAACAAACTTCTTTTCCTTTCACGTACTCTCCAGAGTGATTCTTTCCATAATTATTGCACTTATTACCCTTCTTAACCTCTCCTCCGGACTTGTTGCCCCCAGAAGATTGGCTATCACTCCATTTCATTTTATTCGGGTTACTTCCCCCGCTGCTTCCTCCCCTGCTTCCTTCGTGACCCTTCTTTTTGTCCTTATTAAACTTTGCTAGGGCCTCGTTGCCTCCTTCAGTGATGATTGCTCTTTCCAATAGCGTAAAAAATGTGTCAAGCCTTAGAACTGCCACCCTATTGTACACCTATGGTTTCAGGCCTAATTCAAACCTCCTTGCCTTTCTTGCTTCAGTGTCTACCTGGTGGGGTGCAAATCGGTCTAACTCATTAAATTTAGCCGCATACTCTGTGACTGACATGTTCCCCTGCTTCAGTTCCAGGAACTTCACCTCCATGTTCTGGTGCATACTCTGTGGGAAATAGTTCTCAAAGAACAGCTCCTTGAAACATTCCCATGGTATCATACCATCTCCAGCACGACTCTTATTGGCCTTCCACCAATAGTTCGCTTCACCTGTCATCATAAAAGTGGCGAACCCTGTCTTCTGTTCTTCGGCCACCCTTCCAACCCCGAACACTTTCTCTATCTCTTCGATCCAGGTTTGGGCTTTAATCGGGTCTAGTGTTCCCTTGAACTTAGGAGGTCCTACTAGTTTAAAGTCCTTGAAACTAGCCAAATGTTGCACAGGCTGCCGCTCTGGCTGTTCTCTAACAGGTGGGGGTCTATTTCGCATGGCTTCTACCAATAACTCAGCAAATGCTCTCATTGGGTCTGGTTGACCTTGAGTGTTATTAACCGATTCCTCAACCCTTTAGTTACGCGGTCGTCCTTTTGGCGCCATGATCTGATAAAAGAAAACCATCGACTTTTACTTATAGATCTAGGTCTCATGCAACAGATTTAAGTCAACAATTAAAAGTAAAAGCATCTATCAAACACATTTAATTTAACTAAAATAACTACATTTATAACCATATGTCACTGTTTTAATACAGCCCGACTCAACATGTGGCATACTTCTACAAACGCTAAATGACATAGTCTACCAATTATTAACCCCTAACAAACAAAAGTGGGGAATAATAACCTTCCACCCCTCTATCAGAAAACAAAATTGGGGTGCATCTACTATCCCATGCATGCTATAAACATAGGGATTTACAACATAAGTATGCCCCTATTATAACAAAAGTGGGACCTACTGCAAACATAATGCTAAAATAACACATCACCGCCTGTTGCGGTGAATTACAACCCTGAGCTCCCGTCGAGCCAGCCTGTCGACCACTCGGCGCCTAATCACACGCCTGCTGCTCCCCTCATCCATGGGGTACCTCCTCACCCTATCCCTCAGCCTGCCAATGGAAGTAGTCAAGCCCAAATGGAGGGAATCAATCTCTGCAGTCAGGGCTACCAACTGCTCTATATCCTCATCTCGCTCCAGATGAGTAGTCTCCAGCTGATCCTCTACTCGCTCTATTTATCCTACCAGCACCACATTCCTCTCTAAGAGGTCATAAACCATCACACCAAGCTGCACAAAAGCCCCATGGCGACCGTGAACCTTTGCCTCTAGCTCGGCAATCCTCTGGTCCTTTTCTTGCAGCTTCTGGGTCAATTCTGCCTTTTCCCCCAAAGTCTGATACGCCAATGACCTGTACTGCTCCTCTTGATCCTGGTGATCCTGGTTTTGCTCCTCTAAGTGGGATACTCAATTCTCGAGCTCCTCATTCCTAGTTCTCAGCTCTTCGATGATGTCACTAGCAGTAGTGCCCATGCCATCTGCATACTCAGGTGGCTCATCATCCACCGTCGCTAGATCCTCCTCGGGGTCCTCATCCTCCCCCTCATCGCTTATGTAATGTTCGAGAAATTTTAAATATTGTATTAATTTATTTTAATATATGAGAATTCATTTTTAGTGAATTTAATTGGACCCATGTAGGTATTATTAATTATATCTAAATATAGGGCCCAATAATTTTCTCTGCATTAAAAAGGGGCTCACTAATAGTTTGGATAAATTAGTGAGTTAACCCTAAGGATTTAATTTCAAGAAAATTGAGAAGAAAATTTATAAATCAATTCATTCCTCTATTATCGGATTCAAATAATTCAAACGGGGAATTATTGTTGAAATGAAAATCTTAATTAATTAATTGAATTAGTTATTTAATTTAAATATTAGGACATAAGGGTATTAATTTAATGGACCACAATTCTTTCATTTGGGCTGGACCCATTTTCCTTTTATTTTATTGGGCCAAATTTCCTTTTATTTTCCTGATTGGGTCAAACGAGTGGGCTGGTCAAATTAAATCAATTGGGCCAAATCCAATTTCCTTGTTATTTTTTTTTGATTGGGCCACTTTGTATTTTAAATAGCCGGCCCAACTCCATTTCTTTTCATTTCAGTCGGGTTGAGTCTAGCCACGGGTTGTATCCGTTTGGATAACTGGTAAACGCAATTGGGAGGGGTTCATATCGACGAAATCAAATTGGGGAAAACCTCCAAATCCCCCAGCCAAGACCTAGCCAAACGAGACTCAGACCTTCAATCCAATCGGACGGGACAAGTGCAACTGACGGGAGAGAGTGTCGCCAGGCATGCGCCGGCGACGACACGGAGTAACCAGCAGTCGTAGTGGGGAAAAGCCTCGGCGACCGAGCAAGCGCAGCAAGGACCAACGGTCCCAGAAATCCGGCGACGCGACCGGTGGGGACGCACGGCTCGAGGGTTAACCGGCGAATTCACCAGCGGCTCGGATAGGTGGGGGTGACGTCGACAGCCATCTCTCTCTACCCGCTGGTCACCGGGTTGTCCATTTGGGTAATGAATGGCGAATTGGACAAACCTTGCCCTATAAATTGAAAGTCCAAACCCTAGCCAGCTGCCGTTTAATTGAGGGTTCCAAACCAGAGAGAAAAATCGCAAGGAAGAGGGATACAGGGGAGGATTTGGTCGTGGCTTTCCAATTTCAGTTGGAGTGAATGTCCAAATTGGTCACATATTTCGGTAGGAGAAGAGGAGTAGCAGTCCGGTCTACACCAAGGTATAACAAGGATTTATTAAACCACTGTGAAAGTTATCTGTCATGGGTTTGTATGAAATTCATCTTGTGTACTTAGTTTGGTTTATTTAGATTGGGATATGGTTTGTGTTTTGTGTAGTTGCCGATTGTGTTGGCTTATAATATTGTATTAAGTTATGGTTGTTCTGTAATGGGTTATTTGGTCCTCTGCAATAGTAGTATTTTGTCCTCTGTATTAGATAAAGTGTTTCTCTGTATTAGGCAGTTGGTTTTCTTATGTTGGGAAAACTGGTGAACCTCGAGGGTTCTAACAGACAATCGTTTGTGTTGGCTATAGTATATATGGAATGGAATTATATTGTGTGTTCTTATTTGGATTTACAAGCCTGATATTGTAAAGTACTGATTACTTCTTAGTTTCCCTTCTGTGCTGATATAGTATATATATATATTGTGTCATGATGTTGGGCTGGATAGAAATGTTCTGGAATTGGGAATTGCTGATGATTCAGTTGGGAGTTCTCTTCCCAGTGTGTTGATGCCAAAATTTAAACCTTGTTCCTGTTGGGATGGGTACTGAATTCGAAGTCAGGGTTGCTATGAAACTAAATAGAAATTGTTGCTTATTATGTTGGTTATTAGATTGAGTTGATGGCATATTTGTAGATTGACTGGCCACTGTAAACAATAAATAAAATTAGTAAAATAATTATTTATTATTTATCCATAAAAAAAAAATAAATAAATAAATAAAGGTAATAAATATTTAATTATTATTTAATCCTAAATAATAATTAGATATAGGTAAAGTTAATAATTTATTTATAAATAATAAATAAAGATAATAAATATTTAATTATTATTTAATAATAATAATAATTAAATATGAATAAAGCTAATAAAATTATTATTTATTATTGAGCGACAAATCAAGTATTTGATGGTCATTAACGATTTAATGTGAGTAAAGTAAATTAGTTGTTATTTCTCATTCAGTAATAAATAAAGATAATAAATAGTTAATTATTATTTAATGATAATAATTAAGTATGAATAAAGTTAATAAATAATTATTTATTATTTTTTCAATAAATAATAAATAAAGATAATAAATATTTAATTAATATTAAGTAATAATTAAGCATGAATAAAGTTATTAAATAATAAGGATGATAATTACTTAATCATTGCTGAAATAATGATTAAGTATAAGGGGGATTAATAAGCTAATTATTTATTTTGGTCCTTATTAAATAATGAGGATGAACACTTAAAGATTATTTTACTAATAGTGAATAGTAATTAAGTGTGTGTAGAATTGATACGTTAAGTATTTAATTAATGTTGAATAAAGGACAAGTGAAATAATTACTAAATTATCCCTAAGGAAAATAGTGATTAACAAATAAAAGAGTAAATAAGAGATCAACCATAAATTAGTTGTTAATAAATCATGCTAACAATAAATAAAGGTTGCTAACCCATAGTTAGAGACAAGTAAGGGCAATAGTCGGAGTATTCAAAGTATGCATGATTAGTTATCAATTAAAGGTCATTGAATTAATTTCTGGTTAGTTAATGATTAAATGTATTTAGTGATCTGTTTATCTGCTAAATAAATAGCATAAGTGACTATAATTACGAAATGCTAATGGATAAACCAACCCTACCAATTGATAGGTTATCCAAGATCAATTAAGTAAAGCTAGAATTTATCTGTAGCTGAGCAAACAGGCAAGTTCCTAACCCTAAACTTCTTACATTATTGCAAGTTCTTCTTTACTCAACTTTTACATTGAGCAAATTTCTAAGCCTTAGGCACTATTTCTAATTCGTGCAAAAAGGTATATATATACTGTTGCAAGTTATTCTTTAAGCTTGAGTTTTTATCTCCAAGCATGCCTTAAGTGGTCTAATTACTTTCAAAATTATTCCACATCTGTATATTTATTGACATTCGCACTCGTGCATTTGAAATTCGTATATTTAAATTCAGGAATTTATAAACCATTCATGGTTAAGTCTGAACCCTTGTTAGGTCAGACAAATATGTGAGAATTTATAAAAATTATCTGAACCAATCAATGGTAAGGATTCTTAGACTGTATGAACACCCCTTTATTTATAAGGGAGTACCCCACGTACCGTATATAAGGTACAAATAGCAGAATTAAATGTTATGCATATACATAGGGTACGCGAGGCTGATCCCCTCAAGTACGTTATTCTATAGCCAGTAACCAGAGGGTCAACCAGCTATTGACTCCTTTGGAAGTTATCGTTCAAAGTCTATTTGACTATCAATTGTTCTAAAAGCAATTATTGTTCTTGCTTCTGATTTTTCTAATGTTGAAATTTCTTAATATCCCTTCATCATGATATATCCTTATTGTCATACTTTAAACTTGCTGGGCAAACTCGTTGCTCATTCTTGCTATATCATGATCTCATTGCAGCTAAACCCGAGACGTCATGGAAGAACAAAGGGAAGGAAAAGATGAAGTGATAGACTTCATGTAGCAGAAAATAAAATTATGTGTAGATAATTACTGTAATGTAATTTAATCCCTGATAGTTATTAGAGTACGGATTGTGTATGTGTTTAAGGTTATTTGTATTCTGGGACTAGTAACACCTTGTAATGAACAACGTATGTTTATTTTATTCCGCATTTTAGTTACCATATGTTGTTAGAGGTGAATGTTTGTATTGGATCGTGATGACCGGATCCGGGTATTTGGAGACCCGAATTTGGGGGCGTCATAGGTTGGTATCAGAGCTGTAGGTTATAAACTTTAGGATCGCGAAACCTAGGGTATAACCTTCATAGTAAACTCGTATCGAGTGTTAGGAGATAAATCAAGGAGATTTATCATATGTGGTTTTAATGAATTAGGGAATTCATCGAGTCGAGTAGTACCCAATGAAATATAATTTCATTTCTTCAATGAATATATTTTATTGCTGTACTAACGTTAGTTTTTGTGTGTTTGTAGGATGGCTGTCGTAGGGGAGACTAGTGGAGTCTGAGAGGAGGAGATATTTACAGACATACTAGTAGTTTCGGAGCAGCTGGTGGGCTATGCTCCTACTGTAAGGTTTTAAGCCCAGAAAAACCCAATGTTGATATTTATTTTATTATTTTAATAATAAAATTTAATTTCATTTTGCATAATTAAATGTGTCATAAATTATTTGTCCATAATTATACATTTTATAATTTATGTATATGAAGAAGTGTCATATACAGAAGACATAAATTATATGTTGTGTATAATTGAAGAAATATATTGTTCTCAATCTTAGATGGAAATGGACATACCATTCTAGTAGATTGTAATACACTCGATTGGATGATTTGTCTTAGTCATGTAAAGTGAAGACTTTAATCTAGTGTATTGGTGTATTTTTGAAATACATAGAACTGGATCGTTACGAAAAATTATTTGTTAAATACTGTTATTATAAATAATTTTTCAATTACTATTAATGTGTAATTACTCTTAATCCTGAGAGAATAATGAACTTGATTTTATAATGTATGTCACTTTAATATATTAAAGAGTGAGATTTTAATATAATCAATATCTCAATATGTTGGGTGATATATGTTATGAAATTAGGAACATGTATTTTTCAAGATGGAATTCTACAATCAAATTATAATATCCCCTTGATATAATTTATTGGTTGATCACCAGAATCTTGGCCAAGTATTTTAGTAATTCAAATTACTAAAGTATTAATTTAATTTATTAAATTAATGTGTGATCAAAAGTTTATAAATTATGTAATCAAGGATATAAGCAATAAACGTAATGGGTCAACAGTTTTATTCCTATACGCGTTTATGGATATTATTGTAGAGGAGTATTTTTTGCAAGATACTAATAGTGGAAGGATTTAATTAATTAATTTTAATTCTTTTAATTCTAGAGTGCAATTATGACTATTTAGTGGAATTAGTTAAATTAATATAATTCTAATTGATTAAAGAGTTAATCAGAAATTAGTATTATATTGGAGCTAGAATTATAGAATCCTATTTGATCCCCACTCTAGCCCTTATTAAGATATAACCAAATAGCAGGATAAAATATATCAGAAATATTTTCAAATATCCTGATAATTATCAGGTAGTTGAGGACTCTATATATTTATCACTTTGCAGTATTTTGAGCACACACTCAGAAAAGTACGTGATATCAAAATAAGGGTTATACGGAGGAAGATCAGAAGGGAGAAAAATCCATCATCAGAATAATTAAATATTCTCCATTGTGCTACAACCGAGCACGAGGTATGTAATATAATTTTTGATTATGCTAAATTATGAGAAGATCTTGGGATAATAATTTTTAAAAGTAAAAATTATTAATTTATCTGGAAATCGTTTCCTTCAATTGGTATCAGAGCAAACTCATAATTTTTATAAATCATGATTATTATATTTAGTTTGAATTATATTCGGTGTATGGATATTTTTTTTGTACTGCTCTTCGGATTCATTCAGATTTGTTTTATAATTCAATTAATTGCTACGGGTATAATTATTTACTACTTTCGAATAACCCGTGGGCTGTTTGAAAATGAGGTGGGCGGCAGTATGTAGTCAAATAACTTGTGTTGTTATTTGTTTTGAAAACATGTCAATCATTTAATAAGAGCAGAACAAAGAAATGGAGTTAGGTGCATTCATATATATATATATATATACATACTGGTTAGGACTAGGAGTAGTATTTATTATATGTACTGATGGCATGTACTTGCTTCTTTTCTAGTAATAAATTATACTAATTTAGTAATTCGTTGTATAAGTGGCTTTTGGTTGGAAGAGAAAATATCTTGGTTTATTTTGGAGGAGGTCTAGAGATCCAGACTTGCTAGCAATATTTTTTAACCCAGGCCACCGTCACTTTTAGTGTCAAATATTTTAAAATTAAAATGTAAAGTTGTTGTTGCAAGGAATTGAACCCTAAACCTCATTGTTGCAAAAATCACACTTAAACCAACTGTGCCAACGAATCTATTGTGTATTAATATGCAGATTCATATATTTGTTTTTAACATTAATAGATCATTAGTTATCATATTCACAATTTTTTTTAAATTGTGGGCCAATTTTATTTATATTAATATGAATTGGTAGTTAACAATTATAATGTTTAATTGCTTAATTTTCATGATGTTGTAATTATTAAATGTGAATATGCATGTATGTTAGTTTACATGTTTATATTTATTAATATGGGATATTAATATAATTTTTTTTTTTTAAATAAATCAAAATCCTCATTTTTATATAAATAAAAATTCAAGTGGGAGAAAGAATTATATGTCTTACGGCTTCCATCATTGGCCCATTATATTGATACATGTATCTAATCTCAAATTTTGTGAGTTCCCTTCGGAAGATACATGAATCTAGTTATATTAGATATGGATTTCCTTGTGATAAATTTATTTAAAATTTTATTATGAATTATTTCCCATCGGAATATTTGTATTAAAATTTTAAAGAAAATTTAAATTGATGGTATACACTTGACAAAACATAAATAATAATTCTCCCCATCGGAGTGATACTTATTATTATTGTTTTGGGCTGAATTAAATGGTGAATTATTTTTATTTCATGAGATGTCAAGATATAAAAATAATAGTAATTTCAAATTATTCTTATTTTTCCCTTCGAAAAGAGAATTATTTGAAATTAAGTTGCCATGTTTATTTTATGTTTGTGTTTGAGGATTACACTTTCATATTATATGCAAAAGTTTATTTGTATTGAATGACCATTTAATTTATGCATATTGAATAATTGTACAGATCACCATGTCGTCTTTCAATCCCCTTGCTGTTATCCTTAAAGAAAATAAGTTAACTGGACCAAATTATGTGGACTGGAAAAGAAATCTTGACATCGTGTTGACTGCTGAGGACTACAAGTTTGTGCTGACTGAACCTTGCCCAGTTCTTCCAGAAAATGCTACTGTTGCACAAAAGAATAACCATAAGAAGTGGCAAAAGGCAGATGATATGGCTCGTTGCTATATATTGGCATCTTTGTCAAATATATTGCAACACCAATATCAGTCTACTACCACTGCTAAAGAGATCTTGGATAGCCTTCATGAAATGTTTGCTGACCAGAGTCGTGCTGCACGACAGACTGTGATGAAAACACTCATGAATTCCAAGATGTTCGAGGGATCTTCAGTTCGAGATCATTGTTTAAAAATTATTTCTTACTTAAACGAACTGGAAATCCTGGGAGCAACAGTTGATGGGGAAACCCAGGTTGACATGTTGCTAGAGACATTGCCTGATTCCTTCAATCAGTTCAAACTTAATTACACTATGAACAAAATGTCTTTATCTTTACCTGAACTGATGAAGGAACTTCAAACAGCAGAGGGTATTCTTCGTGCAAAAGGAAGCATTCATGTTGCAGAAACTGGTACTTTTAGGGGAAAGCCTAAGGGCAAGAACCGGAAAAAGAATAACGGTAAGAAAGCTGCAAATGGAAACCTACCTCCATCTGGAGGGGTTGGGAAGAAAGGGGCAAAAGCAAAACCTCAAGGAAAATGTTTCAACTGTGGGGAGAAAGGTCATTGGAAAAGAAATTGTTCTACTTACCTAGCCAAGATCAAAAATCAAGGTATGATTGATTCTCTGATTGATCAGTTTGGCAAGATAGGTAAATATCAATCTTTTGTTCATGAAACATGTTTTGTGGGCCGTTCTACTGAATCCTGGTGTGTAGATTCGGGAACCACTAATCATGTCTGCAATTCTTTGCAGGGGTTTCAGGAAACCAGAAAATTGAATGAAGGCGAGATTTATCTACACCTTGGTTCTAGCGCAAAAGTAGCAGCTATTGCAGTGGGAGTTGTGCATCTCAATTTTAATAATGATAGGACTTTAGAATTAGTAGATTGTCTTTATGTTCCAGACATTCGTAGGAATTTAATTTCAGTTTCTTGCTTGTTTAAACATGGATATTCAGTTAATTTTAATTCCAAGGTTGTTATTCGCAAGAATGGAAATTTCATTTGTTCTGGTTCATTGGTAGATAATTTATATATTCTTACTCCTAATTATTATTCATTAATGCAAACTGAATGTAGTCAACACATACCATTAAAAAGAAAAGTTTCTTCAGTTAATCAAACTTATCTCTGGCATCTAAGATTGGGTCATATTAATCTAAATAGGATCCAAAGACTGGTTAAAGATGGTCCTCTAAGCTCCTTAGAAGTTGAAAATCTTCCAGTTTGCGAATCCTGTATAGAAGGAAAAATGACCAAAGGGCCTTTCAAGGCAAAGAAACATAAAGCCAATGATAATTTAGAATTAATTCATACAGATGTATGTGGTCCTATGAATATCCGAGCACGAGGAGGTTTTGAGTATTTCATCACTTTTACTGATGATTACTCAAGATTTGGTTATGTGTACCTTATGCATCGAAAGTCTGAAGCATTTGAAAAATTCAAAGAATTTCAGGCAGAAGTAGAAAGGCAATCTGGTAAAAACATAAAGGCCCTTCGATCGGATCGAGGAGGTGAATATCTCCTTGGGGAATTCAAAGATTACTTATCTGATAAAGGAATTGTATCTGAATTGACTGCACCGGGTACACCCCAGCAAAATGGTGTGGCAGAAAGAAGAAACAGAACTCTTTTGGATATGGTAAGGTCTATGATGAGTTTTTCTACTCTTCCTATTTCCTTTTGGGGTTATGCACTAGAAACGGCAATGTACTTATTGAATCTTGTACCATCAAAGTCTGTTCCTTTAACTCCTAGAGAATTGTGGAGTGGGCGAAAGCCAGTATTGCACCATATTCATATATGGGGCACACCTGCACATGTACGAAAAGGAAAGGCAGACTTAGATAAGTTAGGTTCAAGAACAGAAGTATGTTTGTTTGTAGGATATCCAAAAGGAACTAGAGGTGGTCTATTTTATAGTCCTTTAGACCAGAAAGTATTTGTTAGCGCAAATGCAGTTTTTCTGGAAAATGACTACATAATGGATCACAAGCCAAGTAGTAAAATTGTCTTAGAAGAAATGTCAAGTACATCAATTACTCAATCAATTAATCCACCACAAGACTTGGATGAATTGCCACAAACTAATCAACCGAATTCTTCTAATACACCGGAGCTTCGTCGTAGTGGGAGGAATATCAGGCCTCCTGAGAGACTTTCACTTCTTGGAGAAACTTACGACGTTATTCCGGAAGAAGTGGAGTCGGATCCCTCTAACTACCATGAAGCTATTAATGATGTAGAT
The DNA here is from genome assembly GCA_034770075.1 of Aralia elata. NCBI lineage: Eukaryota > Viridiplantae > Streptophyta > Magnoliopsida > Apiales > Araliaceae > Aralia > Aralia elata. The sequence goes on from CM068377.1 coordinate 40,204,681, forward strand.
GCATCCAACTGGCACACGGCTATGAAACAAGAAATGGATTCCATGTACTCAAATAAAGTATGAGAACTTGTAGAAGCACCTAATGGGGTTAAACCTATAGGGTGCAAGTGGGTCTACAAAAGAAAAAGAGGGGTAGATGGAAAGGTGGAAACCTTTAAAGCAAGGTTGGTAGCAAAAGGTTTTACTCAAAAAGAAGGTATCGATTATGAGGAAACCTTTTCACCAGTAGCTATGCTTAAATCTATCAGAATACTCTTATCCATTGCAGCTCATCTCGATTATGAGATATGGCAAATGGATGTCAAGACTGCTTTTCTAAATGGATATCTTGATGAAGAAATCTATATGAAGCAGCCTGATGGTTTCATAGTTAAAGGCCAAGAAAATATGGTATGCAAGTTGCAAAAGTCCATTTATGGACTTAAGCAAGCATCAAGGTCTTGGAATATAAGGTTTGATCAAGCAATCAAATCTTATGGTTTTGAACAGAATCCAGAAGAATCTTGTGTGTACAAGAAGAATAAAGATGGGGTGGTGGTATTCTTAGTTCTTTATGTGGATGATATATTGCTTATGGGTAATGATGTGGGAGTATTATCTAGCGTCAAAATTTAGTTGTCTAGTAATTTTGAGATGAAGGACCTAGGAGAGGCTAATTACATTCTAGGGATCAAGCTTTGGCGTGATCGCAAGAATAGAATGTTGGGCCTATCTCAAGCTGCATATATAGATATAATTTTGGCTAGGTTTAACATGCAGAATTCCAAGAAAGGACTACTTCCTATCAGACATGGAATTCCTCTTACTAAGGAGCAGTGTCCTAAGACACCTCAAGAGCAAGAGCGCATGAAGACAATCCCTTATGCTTCGGCGGTGGAAAGTCTTATGTATGCAATGTTATGCACTAGACCAGATATTTGTTTTGCAGTAGGCCTGGTCAGCAGATATCAGTCTAACCCTGGACTCGAACATTGGATAGCAGTAAAGCATATACTTAAGTATCTACGGCGAACAAGAGATTATATGCTTGTCTATTCTAGTGATGATCTTGTCCCGAAAGGATATACAGATTCGGATTTTCAGTCAGATAAAGACTTTAGAAAGTCAACATCTGGTTATGTGTTTACTCTTGGAGGTGGAGCTGTTAGTTAGAGGAGTGTTAAACAGTCTTGCATAGCTGACTCCACCATGGAAGCTGAATACGTTGCTGCTTCCGAAGCTGCAAAAGAGGCTGTATGGCTCAAGAAGTTCTTATTAGAAATAGGAATGGTACCTTCAGTATCATCTCCTATTGTCCTGTTTTGTGATAATAATGGGGCGATTGGACAATCAAAGGAGCCTAGGAACCACAAGAAAGGCAAACACATTGAAAGAAAATATCACCTCATCCGAGATATAGTTCAACGAGGAGATGTGATAGTTTCAAAGATAGCTTCTGCGCAAAATTTGGCTGATCCTTTTACGAAGGCCTTGTCTTCTAAAGTTTTTGATTTTCATCTTGAGGGGATGGGTATTAGACATATGGTAGATTGGGTTTAGGGCTAGTGGGAGATTGTAAGGTTTTAAGCCCAGAAAAACCCAATGTTGATATTTATTTTATTATTTTAATAATAAAATTTAATTTCATTTTGCATAATTAAATGTGTCATAAATTATTTGTCCATAATTATACATTTTATAATTTATGTATATGAAGAAGTGTCATATACAGAAGACATAAATTATATGTTGTGTATAATTGAAGAAATATATTGTTCTCAATCTTAGATGGAAATGGACATACCATTCTAGTAGATTGTAATACACTCGATTGGATGATTTGTCTTAGTCATGTAAAGTGAAGACTTTAATCTAGTGTATTGGTGTATTTTTGAAATACATAGAACTGGATCGTTACGAAAAATTATTTGTTAAATACTGTTATTATAAATAATTTTTCAATTACTATTAATGTGTAATTACTCTTAATCCTGAGAGAATAATGAACTTGATTTTATAATGTATGTCACTTTAATATATTAAAGAGTGAGATTTTAATATAATCAATATCTCAATATGTTGGGTGATATATGTTATGAAATTAGGAACATGTATTTTTCAAGATGGAATTCTACAATCAAATTATAATATCCCCTTGATATAATTTATTGGTTGATCACCAGAATCTTGGCCAAGTATTTTAGTAATTCAAATTACTAAAGTATTAATTTAATTTATTAAATTAATGTGTGATCAAAAGTTTATAAATTATGTAATCAAGGATATAAGCAATAAACGTAATGGGTCAACAGTTTTATTCCTATACGCGTTTATGGATATTATTGTAGAGGAGTATTTTTTGCAAGATACTAATAGTGGAAGGATTTAATTAATTAATTTTAATTCTTTTAATTCTAGAGTGCAATTATGACTATTTAGTGGAATTAGTTAAATTAATATAATTCTAATTGATTAAAGAGTTAATCAGAAATTAGTATTATATTGGAGCTAGAATTATAGAATCCTATTTGATCCCCACTCTAGCCCTTATTAAGATATAACCAAATAGCAGGATAAAATATATCAGAAATATTTTCAAATATCCTGATAATTATCAGGTAGTTGAGGACTCTATATATTTATCACTTTGCAGTATTTTGAGCCCACACTCAGAAAAGTACGTGATATCAAAATAAGGGTTATAGGGAGGAAGATCAGAAGGGAGAAAAATCCATCATCAGAATAATTAAATATTCTCCATTGTGCTACAACCGAGCACGAGGTATGTAATATAATTTTTGATTATGCTAAATTATGAGAAGATCTTGGGATAATAATTTTTAAAAGTAAAAATTATTAATTTATTTGGAAATCGTTTCCTTCACCTACTGCCCCAGGATTGCTACAGGAGGAGTCCGAGTCGGAGGAGGACTACCAGAGGGAGCTACCAGAGCCGATGGTAGGTAGAGTCATGAGGTCGGGCAATCAGGATCTAGAGGCTGAGGAGGAGGACCCCGAGACCGAGGGAGATGAGCCACCTGCTGATGTAGATGGCATGGGGTCCACTGCCGATGATATCATCGAGGGGTTGACTAGTAGGAATGAGGAGCTGGAGGATCGGGTAGCTCACCTGGAAGAGCAAAATCAGACCCATCAGTTTATGGAGGACCAGTACAGAGACCTGGCCTACCAGCTCGAGCATGACTTAGGGGTGGCGAAGGTACAGCTACAGGGCTACGAGTCCTCAGCACAGCAGGTCGGACCAATGCTACATCAGTTAGTGGCCCGGAACGCTGAGTTGAGGGAGAGACTGGAGCAGAGGGATTTACAGATCGCCCACCTGAGGGCGAAACAAGAGGCTATGAGGTTCGAGGCGGGGCTGGAGGTGTCTGCGAGGATGCATGCCAGAGAGGCCTGGGTCAGGGAGGCCAGGAGGGTTGATCAGTTAGAGGATCGGTTGGAGGCCAACACAGTGAGGATAGAGACCCTAGGACATGCCCTAGACGCAGCCTACAGGAGGCCCCGGATTGAGGCAGGTGAGTCTAGCCGCTCTGTTCGTCGCAGGATAGGGGATGGAGCATTCTCTTCTGGTCAGCAGGCACGGATCCGTCGTGATGTGCAGTGACTTGATGGAGCAGTTGATTTTCTTTAGTACAGTCAGTCCCACTTTTTTGTCATATTAGGGACATATTTATGTTGTCTTGTGAAGCTTTATATTTGTATTTATGCTTGGGGTAGCAGTTAAACCCCAACTTTTGTGATCTTTGGGGATGAAAGGTTAGGATTCCCCACTTTTGTCTCAGGGGGAAATGATTGATAGGACACACAGTGGTACATTTATAGAAATATGCCACAGGTTTAGTCTTGTACAAACAGTGGTATATCAATATAAATGCAATGGTTTCAATTGAATTAAGTGTGTTGATAGATGTTTTTACCTTTGATCGTTAATTTTAATGACATGTCGTGCAAAATATAAATCTATAGGTAAAAGTCATCAGTTTCCTTATTCAAACTATGCCGAGAGGAAGGCCACGTAACCAGCGAGTTGAGGAATCAGAAAGCGAAGTTGGAAATCAATCCAACCCGATGAGAATGTTTGCGGAAATGCTGGCAGAAGCCATGCAATCAAGGCCGCCACCTGTAGGGACCCAAGCAGCAGCCGAGCCAGTGCATCATCTAGCAAATTTCAAGGATTTCAAATTGGTGGGACCACCTGAGTTCAAGGGAACTCTTAACCCAATCGAAGCGCAGACCTGGATAGAAGAAATAGAGAAGGTCTTTGAGGTAGCACAGGTGGCAGAGGAACAGAAAACAAGTTTTGCTACCTTCATGTTAAAGGGCGAGGCAAACTACTGGTGGAAGGAGGCATTGTCGCCTGGGATCGTTTCAAGGAGATGTTCTTGGAAAATTACTTTCCAGAAAGCATGAAGCAAGAGATGGAGATCAAGTTCCTGGAACTAAAACAAGGAAACATGTCTGTGGCTGAGTACGCGGCTAAGTTTAATGAGTTGGCACGGTTTGCAACTCACCAGGTCAGCACTGAGGAAAGGAAAGCTCGTAGGTTTGAGCAAGGGTTGAAACCATGGTTATACCGTTCTGTTGCGGTACTGAAAATCAAAACATTTGCAGAACTGTTGGAACGGGCGGTCATTGCAGAGGGGGGCAGTGAGGCCCTGGCCAAATACAATCAAGAAAAGAAAAAGGGACATGAGGGCCCGAAAGCGGGGAGCAGCGGGGGCAGTAACCCTAATAAACGCAAGTGGACTGAGAGTCAGTCATCCGGGGGAAACAAATCAGGAGGGGAGGTGAAGAAGCCAGGTAGGTGCAGTAATTGTGGTAAGAACCACACGGGGGAGTGCATGAAGGAAAAGAGTGTTTGTTACCGGTGTGGACAACTGGGGCACATGGCACCCCAATGTCAGAATAAGCCAAAGGGAGGGTGTTTTTCATGTGGAGCACCCGACCACCAAATCAAGGATTGTCCGAAGAAGAAGGGTGACGCCGGGAGCGGCAACCGGAACAACAACAACAGCCGGAACAATAACCGGCTGAGCTATGGGACACCAGCTAGTCAAGCTAACAGGCCAACAGCCCGCACGTTCAACATGACTGTTCAGGATGCCATGGAATCCAAAGACGTGGTGTCAGGTATCATCCCAATCAATGATATAAATGCATATGTGTTATTTGATTTGGGTGCTACTTGCTCTTTTGTTTCCGAAGAATTTGCTAGTCAGTTGAATTTACCTCATGAAAAATTAGAACACCCTATGAACGTAGAAGTAGCAAACAAAGAAATTGTCCCTGTAGAACACATTCATAGGAATTGTTGTGTTGAATTGTGAGGATTTAAGCTCAATGTGGATTTGATACCAATTCGGCTGGGAGAGTTTGATGTAATCTTGGGAATGGATTGGCTATCAACCCACGGAGCAGTCATTGACTGTAAGGAAAAGTGTGTACACTTGAAGACTCCTAATAAGTCGAAGGTGGTATTTTACGGCAGTAAGTCACCAAGACAATCTTGTTGTCTTACTATGATGCAGACGAGAAGATTGCTTAAGAAAGGTTGTGTATGTTATTTGGCCCATGTGGTTGATACCCGTCAAGTAAGGGATGAGATGAGTCAAATACCAGTCGTGAAAGATTTCACCGATGTCTTTCCCGAAGAGCTTCCGGGACTTCCGCTGGACAGGGAAATCGAGTTCGTTATCGATTTGGCACCGGGAACCGCACCAATATCGAAGTCACCGTATCGAATGGCACCTGTAGAAATGAAAGAGTTGATGGTGCAACTGCAGGAACTGCAGGAACTGAGTTGATGTCCCCGTGGGGAGCGCCAGTTCTGTTTGTAAAGAAGAAAGACGGTTCAATGAGGCTTTGTATCGACTATCGGGAGTTGAACAAAGTTACGATTAAGAATAGGTATCCACTTCCTAGAATTGACGATCTGTTCGATCAACTCAAGGGAGCGAAGTACTTTTCAAAGATCGACTTAAGAACAGGCTACCATCAGCTGAAGGTGAGGCAGGAAGATATCCCGAACACTGCATTCAGGACTCGTTATGGGCACTTCGAGTTCCTGGTAATGTCATTTGGATTGACGAATGCACCAACAACATTTATGGATATGATGAACAGAGTGTTCAAGCAGTACTTGGATAAATTTGTAGTGGTATTCATCAATGACATCTTGGTGTATTCAGAAACAGAGGAGGAGCATGCTGAACATTTAAAGATTGTATTAGAAGCTCTCAGGAGGGAGAAATTGTATGCAAAGTTTTCTAAGTGTGAGTTTTGGTTGCAGAGAGTGCAGTTTCTGGGTCATGTCATAGACAAGAATGGTGTTTCGGTGGACCCAGCAAAAGTAGAAGCAGTTATCAACTGGGAACAGCCGAAGACGCCGACGGAGATCTGGAGTTTCTTGGGATTAGCGGGATACTATCGGAGATTCATCCAGGATTTTTCAAAGATAGCATCGCCGTTGACCAATCTCACTAGGAAAACAGTCAAGTTTGCTTGGTCAGAGAAGTGTGAAGAGAGTTTCATGGAGTTGAAGAAGAGACTCAGCCAAGCACCAGTGTTGACCTTACCAGACAACACTGGGGGTTTCGTAGTGTATAGCGATGCGTCACACAAGGGTCTTGGTTGTGTGTTAATGCAGCACGGCAAGGTAGTGGCGTACGCATCACGTCAGGTGAAAGATTATGAGAAGGGTTACCCGACTCATGACTTGGAATTAGCAGCTGTAGTTTTTGCCTTGAAGATTTGGAGGCACTACCTATACGGGGAGAAGTGCGAGATATATACAGATCACAAAAGTCTAAAATATATCTTCACTCAAAAGGAGCTGAACATGAGGCAGCGCCGATGGTTAGAATTGATCAAGGACTATGACTGTGAAATTCTGTACCATCCAGGCAAAGCGAATGTAGTAGCTGATGTCTTGAGTAGAAAGGGGAAGGTGAAATTGATGCAGCTGACAGTCCAGGAGGAATTGATACGGGACTTTGAACGCCTGGAACTGGAGGTTAAGTATCCGATGGAGACGGACGAAAAATTGTATACCATAACCGCAGGTCCGACTCTACTGGATAAGATAAAGGAGGCTCAAGAGTTCGATGAAGAATGCATTGACATTAAGAAACAACTACTGGAGGGAAAAATGCTGAAGTTCAAAGTTGACAGTACAGGGCTGCTAAGATTCGAGGGAAGGATCTGGATACCCTACGTACCAGACTTAAGGGAAGAAATTTTGCAGGAGGCCCATAATACAAGATTTTCGGTACATCCGGGTAGCACCAAGATGTATCAAGATCTTCGTCAACATTATTGGTGGCCGCATTTGAAAGGGGAAGTTGCAGAGTTCGTCACCCGGTGTTTAACTTGTCAAAGGATCAAGGCTGAGCACCAGCGGCCGAGTGGATTGTTGCAACCCTTAGAGATTCCCGAGTGGAAGTGGGAGCACATTACTATGGATTTTGTGGTAGGACTCCCGACAACCCAAAAAGGTTTAGACGCCATCTGGGTGATCGTAGATCGGTTGACCAAGTCTGCCCACTTTCTACCGATCAAGATCAGGTGTAAATTAGAACAGCTGGCGAAACTTTACGTGAAGGAAATAGTATCACGACATGGAGTGCCGGTATCTATTGTGTCTGACAGGGATCCGCACTTCACGTCAAATTTTTGGAGAAGTTTGCAGGAGAGACTGGGAACACAGTTAAGAATGAGTACGGCGTATCATCCTCAGACTGATGGTCAGAGTGAGCGAACAATTCAGACTCTAGAGGATATGCTTCGGGCAGTTGTGATGGACTTAAGTGGCAGCTGGGACGATCACTTGCCACTAGTAGAGTTCGCTTACAACAGCAGTTATCATGCTAGAATTGGTATGCCATCGTACGAAGCGCTATATGGAAGGAAGTGTCGAACGCCGTTATGTTGGGATGAAGTTGGTGAACGGAGATTGTTGGGATCGGAATTGGTACAGCAAACCGTGGAAATCGTTAAAGTAATAACACAACGGTTAGTAGCAGCCCAGGATCGCCAAAAGAAGTACGCCGACTTACATCGCCAGAAACGAGACTTTGAAGTTGGTAGCTTTGTGTTTTTGAAGGTATCACCCTGGAAAGGGAAGATCCGTTTTGGGAAGAAGGGTAAATTGAGCCCTAGGTTCATAGGACCGTTCGAAATTTTGAGGCGGATCGGCGAAGTGGCGTACGAGGTAGCCTTACCTCCTGAACTTGAGCACATTCACAACGTGTTTCATGTGTCAGTGTTGCGTCCGTATATGCCAGATTACAAACATGTTATTTCCCATGAACCAATTCAAGTCGAAAGGGATTTATCGTACGAGGAGATCCCTGTACAAATACTGGATAGAAAAGAGCAGAAGCTGAGGAATAAAATCATTCACTCGGTGAAAGTTCTCTGGAGAAATCACGCGGTGGAAGAGGCCACGTGGGAGCTCGAAGAGAAAATGAGGGCGAATTACCCCCAGTTATTCGAGTAACCTAGATTGAAATTCCGAGGACGGAATTTTTATAAGGGGGAGATGATGTAATGTCCGAGAAATTTTAAATATTGCATTAATTTATTTTAATATATGAGAATTCATTTTTAGTGAATTTAATTGGACCCATGTAGGTATTATTAATTATATCTAAATATAGGGCCCAATAATTTTCTCTGCATTAAAAAGGGGCTCACTAATAGTTTAGATAAATTAGTGAGTTAACCCTAAGGATTTAATTTCAAGAAAATTGGGAAGAAAATTTATAAATGAATTCATTCCTCTATTATCAGATTTAAATAATTCAAACGGGGAATTATTGTTGAAATGAAAATCTTAATTAATTAATTGAATTAGTTATTTAATTTAAATATTAGGACATAAGGGTATTAATTTAATGGACCACAATTCTTTCATTTGGGCTGGACCCATTTTCCTTTTATTTTATTGGGCCAAATTTCCTTTTATTTTCCTGATTGGGTCAAACGAGTGGGCTGGTCAAATTAAATCAATTGGGTCAAATCCAATTTCCTTGTTATTTTTTTTTTGATTGGGCCACTTTGTATTTAATTAGCCGGCCCAACTCCATTTCTTTTCATTTCAGTCGGGTTGAGTCTAGCCACGGGTTGTATCCGTTTGGATAACTGGTAAACGCAATTGGGAGGGGTTCATACCGATGAAATCAAATTGGGGAAAACCTCCAAATCCCCCAGCCAAGACCTAGCCAAACGAGACTCAGACCTTCAATCCAATCGGACGGGACAAGCGCAACTGACGGGAGAGAGTGTCGCCAGGCGTGCGCCGGCGACGACACGGAGTAACCAGCAGTCGTAGTGGGGAAAAGCCTCGGCGACGGAGCAAGCGCAGCAAGGACCAACGGTCCCAGAAATCCGACGACGCGACCGGTGGGGACGCACGGCTCGAGGGTTAACCGGCGAATTCACCAGCGGCTCGGATAGGTGGGGGTGACGTCGACAGCCATCTCTCTCTACCCGCTGGTCACCGGGTTGTCCATTTGGGTAATGACCGGCGAATTGGACAAACCTTGCCCTATAAATTGAAAGTCCAAACCCTAGCCAGCTGCCGTTTAATTGAGGGTTCCAAACCAGAGAGAAAAATCGCAAGGAAGAGGGATACAAGGGAGGATTTGGTTGTGGCTTTCCAATTTCAGTTGGAGTGAATGTCCAAATTGGTCACATATTTCGGTAGGAGAAGAGGAGTAGCAGTCCGGTCTACACCAAGGTATAACAAGGATTTATTAAACCACTGTGAAAGTTATCTGTCATGGGTTTGTATGAAATTCATCTTGTGTACTTAGTTTGGTTTATTTAGATTGGGATATGGTTTGTGTTTTGTGTAGTTGCCGATTGTGTTGGCTTATAATATTGTATTAAGTTATGGTTGTTCTGTAATGGGTTATTTGGTCCTCTGCAATAGTAGTATTTTGTCCTCTGTATTAGATAAAGTGTTTCTCTATATTAGGCAGTTGGTTTTCTTATGTTGGGAAAACTGGTGAACCTCGAGGGTTCTAACAGACAATCGTTTGTGTTGGCTATAGTATATATGGAATGGAATTATATTGTGTGTTCTTATTTGGATTTACAAGCCTGATATTGTAAAGTACTGATTACTTCTTAGTTTCCCTTCTGTGCTGATATAGTATATATATATTGTGTCATGATGTTGGGCTGGATAGAAATGTTCTGGAATTGGGAATTGCTGATGATTCAGTTGGGAGTTCTCTTCCCAGTGTGTTGATGCCAAAATTTAAACCTTGTTCCTATTGGGATGGGTACTGAATTCGAAGTCAGGGTTGCTATGAAACTAAATAGAAATTGTTGCTTATTATGTTGGTTATTAGATTGAGCTGATGGCACATTTGTAGATTGACTGGCCACTGTAAACAATAAATAAAATTAGTAAAATAATTATTTATTATTTATCCATAAAAATAAATAAATAAATAAATAAATAAAGGTAATAAATATTTAATTATTATTTAATCCTAAATAATAATTAGATATAGGTAAAGTTAATAATTTATTTATAAATAATAAATAAAGATAATAAATATTTAATTATTATTTAATAATAATAATAATTAAATATGAATAAAGCTAATAAAATTATTATTTATTATTGAGCGACAAATCAAGTATTTGATGGTCATTAACGATTTAATGTGAGTAAAGTAAATTAGTTGTTATTTCTCATTCAGTAATAAATAAAGATAATAAATAGTTAATTATTATTTAATGATAATAATTAAGTATGAATAAAGTTAATAAATAATTATTTATTATTTTTCCAATAAATAATAAATAAAGATAATAAATATTTAATTATTATTTAATTAATATTAAGTAATAATTAAGCATGAATAAAGTTATTAAATAATAAGGATGATAATTACTTAATCATTGCTGAAATAATGATTAAGTATAAGGGAGATTAATAAGCTAATTATTTATTTTGGTCCTTATTAAATAATGAGGATGAACACTTAAAGATTATTTTACTAATAGTGAATAGTAATTAAGTGTGTGTAGAATTGATACGTTAAGTATTTAATTAATGTTGAATAAAGGACAAGTGAAATAATTACTAAATTATCCCTAAGGAAAATAGTGATTAACAAATAAAAGAGTAAATAAGAGATCAACCATAAATTAGTTGTTAATAAATCATGCTAACAATAAATAAAGGTTGCTAACCCATAGTTAGAGACAAGTAAGGGCAATAGTCGGAGTATTCAAAGTATGCATGATTAGTTATCAATTAAAGGTCATTGAATTAATTTCTGGTTAGTTTAATGATTAAATGTATTTAGTGATCTGTTTATCTGCTAAATAAATAGCATAAGTGACTATAATTACGAAATGCTAATGGATAAACCAACCCTACCAATTGATAGGTTATCCAAGATCAATTAAGTAAAGCTAGAATTTATCTGTAGCTGAGCAAACAGGCAAGTTCCTAACCCTAAACTTCTTACATTATTGCAAGTTCTTCTTTACTCAACTTTTACATTGAGCAAATTTCTAAGCCTTAGGCACTATTTCTAATTCGTGCAAAAAGGTATATATATACTGTTGCAAGTTATTCTTTAAGCTTGAGTTTTTATCTCCAAGCATGCCTTAAGTGGTCTAATTACTTTCAAAATTATTCCACATCTGTATATTTATTGACATTCGCACTCGTGCATTTGAAATTCGTATATTTAAATTCAGGAATTTATAAACCATTCATGGTTAAGTCTGAACCCTTGTTAGGTCAGACAAATATGTGAGAATTTATAAAAGCTATCTGAACCAATCAATGGTAAGGATTCTTAGACTGTATGAACACCCCTTTATTTATAAGGGAGTACCCCACGTACCGTATATAAGGTACAAGTAGCAGAATTAAATGTTATGCATATACATAGGGTACGCGAGGCTGATCCCCTCAAGTACGTTATTCTGTAGCCAGTAACCAGAGGGTCAACCAGCTATTGACTCCTTTGGAAGTTATCGTTCAAAGTCTATTTGACTATCAATTGTTCTAAAAGCAATTATTGTTCTTGCTTCTGTTTTTTCTAATGTTGAAATTCCTTAATATCCCTTCATCATGATATATACTTATTGTCATACTTTAAACTTGCTGGGCAAACTCGTTGCTTATTCTTGCTATATCATGATCTCATTGCAGCTAAACCCGAGACGTCAGGGAAGAACAAAGGGAAGGAAAAGATGAAGTGATAGACTTCATGTAGCAGAAAATAAAATTATGTGTAGATAATTACTGTAATGTAATTTAAACCCTGATAGTTATTAGAGTACGGATTGTGTATGTGTTTAAGGTTATTTGTATTCTGGGACTAGTAACACCTTGTAATGAACAACGTATGTTTATTTTATTTCGCATTTTAGTTACCATATGTTGTTAGAGGTGAATGTTTGTATTGGATCGTGATGACCGGATCCGGGTATTTGGAGACCCGAATTTGGGGGCGTCACAGCTTACCAGCCTCAGCACTCCTCCAGTAGTTGGCTCCTCCGCAGAACCATACTCGGTCTCGGTCTCAAACTCATCCTAGTGTCCATCATCTCTGGCTCACTCAGTTGCACCTCCACTAAATGCCCTACGTCCACATGAATGTCTGTGAACTCCACCTCTCTAGCTGGACTGGACTCTCCCATCTCAGACATCCTACAGCCACAAACAAAAACAAATAGACAGCAAGATGTCAGTGCCACAATAAAATATATTCATTGATAAAATGAAGTGATATTTTATCATGCATAACTCAGCTCGATGGATTTCCACAATCCACCTCCAGACATGATCACTAAATGAATCTCCTCGATTCACCTCCTAACGTACTCAACACGAGTTTAATACTAAGGTTATAACCTAGGTTTTGCATTCCTAAAGTTTATAACCTAAAGCTCTGATACCAATCTGTGACACCCCCAAATTCAGGTACCAATACCTCGAATCTGGTGCTCACAATAAAATACATCTGTAACGACCGCGAATTCTGGATAACCTTGTAATTTGAATTTTTGAATATTATTGAATATAATATATTTTATTAATATTATTCTGTGTTACGTGTTTGAAGGTTGTGTGACAACCTCGATTATGTGAATACATGAATTTTACGTGTTATAGTTTTGTATAAGTGAATAAATTAATTTTGCAGAATCTCGCTAAATTACTATTCACGAGCACTATTCATGCCATAATATTTTTTTCGTATTTTTCAATTTCTATTATTTTCGTTAAGGCGTGTATGTGATGAGATAATTTTTTCAAGCGTTGAAATATTTGGTTGAGCTCGTTGGTGATTTATATCTTATCTGAAAGGTTATTATGGGTTATCCGAATAAGTGGATAAACTCTGTAATTATTATTTTTACCCATTCTAATATTTTATGGTAATACCCATTTTAATTTTTGGGTAGAATTATTGTGACAACCCGGATTTTTAGAAATTATAAGAATTTAATAAATAAAATTCTTGTTACGAGATGTTTTGGGTTTGAATATATATATATATATATATATATATATATATATATATATATATATATGTGTGTGTGTGTGTGTGTGTGTGTCTGTGTGTGTGTGTGTGTGTGTGATATGTATTGTATTGTGTGTTTTCGGTTATGTGATTTGATGTGAAGAGAATTATATATTCGTGTATTTAGGAAGAAATGGTTTAATAGTTAATTAAACCATTGAAAAGATTAAATGAAATTTTCATGAGAAGGAAATTAGTTGGGAAATAATAGTTAATTAAATTAAGTTCAAATTATATTGAGAAATAATATATATTAACCGATGAAAAACACGTAAGTTATCAGAAGTCTAGAGAAAAGAAAAAGACAGAACATAGAGGAAGAGAGAAAAAGAGAGAAGAAATTCTCTGTGAAAAATTGAGAGGAGATTTGAGAGAAATCAAAGAAGAAGAGGAAGAAGATTAATCAAGGTTCCTTAATTATCTAGCTAATTAAAGGTAAGCAATTTAGTTTAAAAGTTTCTAATTCTTAGTTTGTTTTCTAAGTTCTATGTAATTGAATTTATAGGGTTAAATTGTTGAGGAAATTGAGTTCATGTGTTATTGAGTTTTCTTAATTTAATATATGTTGTTTATAAATGATTTTAGGAGTATCAAATCCATGTAAACATGAATTAGAAGAAGAAAATTGAGTTTTGTAGTAATATGTATATTTTAGTCTATTTTGAGACTAAAATTGATGGTTAATTCATGTATAAAATCTGTAATTAATGATGAATTATGTTAGTGTTCTGAGAAACGAAAACGTAGCAAGTTGAATCAACCAAATTGACTGAGTAACGAATCCGTAGTGATCGATTACGCTAAATTGTAAAAGTTTGTAAAAACTAGAATGAATTGTGATTTTAAGCCTTTAAATTGGTTGTTTAAGATGTTTAAGATGTTAGAATTGTTATAAACATGTTGGGTATTGATTCTATAAAGATTATAATATTTAGGTATGTCTAAATTGTTGTTAAAATGAAGACATTGAGAAATTTTGGTCTGAAAATTCTGCAGTTCGCGAACTGCAGAATCTGGATTTCATGAAGCTCGCCCCGGCGAGCTCAACAAGCCAAATTTCTCGCCCCGGCGAGAGTTTTGTACTAAGTTTTCTCGCCCCGGCGAGAATTTTGTCTGGTAATTTTCTCGCCCCGGCGGGACTTGCAGAAATGAAAAAGTTTCTTGTTTTTAATTCTTTTCTTTTTAGCATGCTATGTTACCCTATACAAGGTTTATTTATAAACATTATACATTTAATGTAAAGCGAAGTTTAAGGCCTAACTAAGGGTTAAATGTCGATTAAAGTGGAGCGAAGTTAAATGAAGGATTATGAATTGTTAAGTAGAATTAATACTAAGTGTTGCTATGTGGCTAATAAATGATGTACATGATTATATATATATATATATATATATATATATATATATCATGTAGAATACATGAAGTGCAGATAAATTTAAGCTGGTTATGGTAATTGATAATTTACAAACCAGGTAAGTCTTTTAGTTCTTATTTATTATGTGAACTAAATGTTTAACTGTTTAAAACTATGATGTATGCAGCATGATGTACTTTATATATGTTGCAAGTATGAAACGACAAAGTCAAAATATGACTACGTTCGTTGAATAGAGAGAAGTTGATTGAGTTATGGAACTCGATCTCTAATTGTTACGTGTTGATCATAATGTATGACATGTTTAGCCAAATGTTTATGATTTAAATAATGAGCATGTTATCTATGTGCTATGTGATGCATACAAACTGTTAGATTTTGCTGAGCTGTCGAGCTCATTCTTGCAAATAACCACTTTTGCAGGTTAAAGATACAAGGTAAAGTTAAGTGCTGCTTGAATGACATGATTCAAATATAATGCATGCAGATTAATTGTTTTAGCTCAAATTATGTTTTTGAACCATTCTGAATGATGTATTTGAGAATGTATTAAATGTAACAGATGTAGAGTTATTAAATTTGTATTGAGTTGTAAATTTAATATTATCCGTTGTATAAAGGGTATTGAATCTAGAAGTTTTATTTTATTATAACTCTGGTGAAGCGAATCAAATATGATTCTAGAATATGTAAATGATTAAAGGTTATGATTCAGGGAAAACAAAGAAAGAAAACTGAAAAGTTTTTATTTATTCCGCATTTTATTAAGTTTATTATCGATTAATGACGTAAATTTAGAATATAGATGTATTGTTAACGACCGAAGTCGAGAGTTGGAATTGTATGAATTTTGGGGTCGTTACAGTTGGTATCAGAGCTGATAGGTTAGAAACCTTAGGTACGAGTACCTTAGGCTATAACCTTAGAGAAGAGAGGTGAAGATGATAAAGAATAAGCTTAGATAGAGTTTGAACAATAGGGATTAATTTAAGAAATTTATAAAGAAGGGATTAAAACATGTATAAGAAGATTCAAAGAAGTATTCTGCAGGGTTATAAGAATAAGAAGTTAAATGTAAGTTATGGTACAATCGTACTCTTTGATGGTTGATGTATGGTATCTGGGCTAAACAATTCCTTCAGAGAGCGAAGGTTGATACGAACTAGCGACCGATCTAACTCACTATGAGAGACCGTGTAGACGAGACGGGAACTAGTTTGTTGGTTGTTTGTGAGAAACCACTCAGGTGCTATACTGAGCATTATTAAAGACTCGAGGTGTACCGCATATAGAATTATGGATGTGTATGATTAGGAAGTGATTCTTTTTATATAGGTAGATGCATGAGATGAATTAAGTCCTAGAAACGTTACAAGGAGAAGATGCGAATACGAATAATGCGAAATAAACTCGAATAAAATATTGAATAATATGAATGAAGTTAGAGATTCTTAAAAGAAGAATTAATATATAAACAAGAGGATTCAAAGAAGAATCTTGAAGAGTTATAAAAGATGAGAACCAGGAGTTACCTGACTCTAGTAATAAAGATGGTGTTATTAAATAGACGATGTCTATAAGATGAAAATGGTATTAATGATAAGGATGAACTGAAATAGAGTTTAGAGAATTCATGTGAGACAAGATTATGATAAAATGATTAGTTTCAAAGAAGAACCTGAAGAGCTAAAAGAACAGGGAACACCTGAGTTGAGTAATCATAAGATAGCATGATTAAAGAGATAGTACTATGAAATAGTTGTTGTCCGATTTATATAACGACAATTTACGCGCAAGTATACGCGGTCAACAAGTAATAAAGAGTAAGTAGAGTATCGATCCCACGAGGAATTGTTACTAGTCTTTTCCAAGTATTAACCTTTTATCATCTCAATCTTATTTAAACAAACGATAATTGTTTTTGTTGTTTTGCATTAATGAAGATAACAAATAATCAAAGAACTATGGAAAGCTTTAAGATAATGAAATCAAATATTAACAAGTCTAAGATCACAATTTCCCCCAACACTTCACTTGAATATCCTAACTCTCTCTTTTCAACTAGTTAAATCACAAGGATTGTTATCCGAGAATTTACAAGTATATACAAGCCTCTCTCGATGGTCAAATACGTATTTCCCAATACGGTGTATAAATATCTCTATTCTACACATTAGCAAGAATCCAATATCAAGAATAATCAACAAGACACGTGTCACCAAATCTCATTAATCACCCTATCAATTACCAACTTTCGCAATGGAAATCATTAAACATGATTCTCAAATGGATACATGTGGTATTTAGGTATATGTCTATCCTAAATACAATCAAATTATCCATTCATGAGGGTAATAAATAAAACACACATCACTTAATTTCATAAATTACCCATAGGAATATCTAATTTTCACATGATATCATAACAAGGTCTCAACCTATACTTCCTCTCTCAATTTCATATAAGTTCCCAAGGTTAGCTAGGCAATTAATCCATAAAGCATAAATTATGATACCCAATTCACAAATGAATAACCAATATCCAAGAGAGAGCATTCAATTCAAACTACATATTGGGTTCCATTGAAATCTTAAAAAATTAGTTCTAGTTCATGGTAATTACAAATAACATCATATTCAAATTATACATCATGTTGGATTACAAAATAGAAGAGAAAACTAGAGATAGAACCACTTTTGTAGATTTTCATATGATGTTTGATGGGTTGATGATGAACACTAGCTTCTCCTCCTTCGAAGCCATGATCTTGGTTACATGTTCCTCAAAGTTTGACATCTTCTCTTCTTGAATAGGAGGTGGACATGAGAATTCCGGTGCAAAAGCTGGACTTGGAGCATAACATTGATCATCATAATTGTAGCTCCATATAGAATCCGGGTGATACCCCCAATCTTGGTGATAATCGGGATAATTATAGTTGTTGAAGTACTCACCACCGTATTGTACCGGTCCAAAACTAACGGTGCATTGATGACTCGGATGATTGTCAGCACAATAATCACAAGTAACTGTTATACCTTGAGTGCTGTCTGCTACTAAAGTATCCAACTTCCTCGATAGTGTCTCAAATTGTGCTGACAATGCAGAAAATGCATTGAGTCCATCCATCCCAGTTTTCATTGGTTGAGTCATACTCGTGTACGGCCATTGATCAACAAAGTCATCCATGGTGTACCTTGTAAAGAAGAAAGCATTAAAACAGAAAAATAAATGATAAAATAAACTAAAAGCAAATTTATATACAAGTTTAAATTAAGACTAATTTGATTATGACTAATATTCGAAAAACACTAGAAAAATAATTCCCCGGCAACGGCGCCAAAAACTTGTTGCTCGATTTCGCAATCAATAAAACACGCGCAAGTATACGCGGTCCACAAGTAATATAAGATAAGTAAAGTGTCGAACCCACGAGGAATTATGTTAAATAATTACCAAATATCAATCGCATGTAAAATCAATCTAATTTAAACAATGACAATATGATTTGTGTTTGTTGTTGATTATAACTAAAATAAAGACAATTTAGAAAGTAAGGTTTTACTAACACGGATAAAATTCAAGATAAAAAGGTCTAAGATTACAATTTCCCCCAACTCTTCATTTAAACATCATACTCTCTCTTGCTTGGATAATTAGAACATAAGAATTATTATCCGAGAAATCACAAGTATATATAAGCCTCTCTCGATGGTCGAATACGTATTTCCTATTGTGGTGTATAGATATATTTCTATTCTACACACTAGCAAGAACCTCATATCAAGAATAATCGATAAGACACATGTCACGTAAAATCCTATCAACTAGTCTATCAATTACCAACTTTCACAATAGAAATCATTAAGCAAGGATTCTCAATTGGATACATGTGGTATTTAGGTATATGTCTATCCTAAATACAATCAAATTATCAATCCTCAAGAGTAATACATAAGACTCAGGTCACATAATCTAATACATTATCCATAAAGAATATCTAACTTTCACATGAATTCATAACTAGGTCTCAACTTACACTTCCTTTCTCAATTCCATATAAGTTACCAAGGTAATTACGGGCCAAGCAATTAATCCTTAAGCAAAGGTTATGAACTCCAATTCATGTAATGACTAACTACCAATCAAAAAGAGAGCATTCAATTTAAACTACAAGTTGGGTTCCATTGCAATCTTAGAATGAAGAGTTTAGCTCATATTCAATTTCAACAACATCATAATCTGATTATAGTACATGGTTTGGATTAACAAAATAAGAAATAAGAACTACAACATATGAAGAAACACCCCTTTTGTGATGAGATTCCCGAATTGGTGTGGTGTAGATCTTCTTGAGTTGCTCTTGCTTCCTATTTCGTGCTCCTAGCCTCCTTGAGTTGATGAAATTCAGATGATTACTACCTTTGTTCCTTTGTTCTTCTTCTTTTTTCTCTCAAACCCTAGCCTCCAAATTGTGTAGCAAAGCTTCAATAATTGAATACCCACTCCCTGGATGCCTACTAATCTGATTACTCTCTCTCCTTCCCTTTCCATTGTGCTCCCGAATTTGCTCCACTGAAACTCCACTACCAGCAGAAGTGACAAACGCCAGCCATATCTCTTGTCCCGACCTGTCGCCCCGGCGACAAAAATATGCTGCAAGATGCCGCCCCGGCGACAACGTCGCCCCGGCGATGGAAATTGGCTTAGTAATGTCGCCCCGGCGATGGCGTCGCCCCGGTGCTGAAAGTAAGCCTGGGATTGTCGCCCCGGCGATGGAACTTACTGCTGGTACTTGACATTTTTCTCCAAAATTCCACAATTCCACAATTTTCTACTTAGTGTCGCTTCCTATACAATAATGAAATAACTAGTGAAATGGTGCTATAAATGCTTAAAGATACCGAGAATTGAGCCTAGAAAACATCTAATTCGTAGGTATAAAACTCACTCATCAATAGTACGAGGTAAACTCACGAGGAGTTATGGATGATGAGATACGAGGAATTCGTATCAAGCAAAGAGTAAGTTAAGAGCAAGATGGAATTAGGTGGGATTTCAATGAAGGACTCATGTCAGTGGCTAAGTCGTATAATTCCTTGTATGGGCAGGGAATTTGTGCTTGGTTTGAGAACCACTTAGCTTTCTATATCGATATAGTGGTTGAGTTGAACAATTCCTTGTATGGGCGGAGAATTTATGCTTGGTGTAATAACCGCTTAGCTTCCTATATTGATTAGTGGCCGAGTGTACCAATTCCTTGTATGGGCAAGGGATTGTGTTTGGTTTGACAACCACTTAGCTTCCTATATTGACAATTCATTGCAATGTTGGTATCGCGCTATCACTATACGTATGACGAGAAGGTGATTCTTTTCTCATACTTATATGTGATAGTTAGAGAATATTAAGATTAGGTACAGTTCTTAAAACTCATACTTATAGTAGGTTCATGACTCATAATCATGTGGTGGAACCCCTCAGCGAATGGACGATTTTGGTCTGACTAGGATAAGTTCCTAAACCCATATGATTGTGATAAGTTCCTGAACTTCCAAAGTGTGGTAAGTTTGATGAACTATATCGGGTATACAAAAGTTATGCTATAAATAGCATTAATGATATTGAAGAATGATAGAATGATGGAGTAATGAAGCAATGGAGTAAAGATTGAAATTTATGGAGAGAAATGGATATTCCAAATCTTCTAGCTATGCTAGATTTTCGAAATTTATTGACATCGTGCTAATATTCGCAATTTTATGTTCTCAAAAGTATATTGGGTCAATGTTTGAACCAATAAGTTTTAAGAAAGTGCTTGTACGTCTATGCTAATTGTTTCAGCTAGACAAAAATGATTTGAAATTATCAAAATGTATTTTGAACGATGGAGTCATCAATGCAATTGAACCTAGTGTTGGATGTGATCGAAGGATCGTCAGCCCACTATGGTATGATGTAGTATGACCAAGTCCTAAAATGACGGCATCCTCAATGTACTATTAAGACGGTACGGTAGTATGACGTCATAAAAGAATTTTGGTTTTCTTTTAAGCTATGAAAAGATATGCCAATTGAATTGGCTAAATATATTTTGACTAATGTCCGAATTGTTGTTCAAGGTGTATGCTAATTGTTTTGGCTAGACGACTGGTGCGAAACTTGGATTATGTCTGAGGTGAACCAACCCTATAATGGGAGATACGCAATAGTGTTAATATGTATGTGCACAATACATAGTACGAAGGGCTGATCACCTGGAGTACGAGAAGAGATGGTCTATAGTCTTTGACTGTTAAAGGTTACAATAGAAATATCTGTTAACCTAGGACAAGGTTCAAGTCTTTACGACTCCTCAGCAGAATATTGAAAGATTTTGAATGTATCTTTAAATTCCTAAATTTTTCATACTGCTTCCCAATTATTGAACAATTGTGGATGATTCTTATTCTTTTGAAAGGTGGAAGTGGAAAGGAAAATATTCCTTAAAGATGGGTAAGTCGTAGAATGTGGCATGTGTTGATGAGTAAGTTAAACAAATTATAATAAATCCAACAAAGAAATGAAATTCCAGAAAGGGAAGAGATAAATTTAGTTGATGATGACTAATGATGAGAAATTTTTAAAAGAGGAAGATGAGAAGAATGCAATGATGTTAGAAAGATCCTTAGAGAAAGAATTTGGTTGTATAACCCAATGTATATGCAGAGATTAACGTGAAGTCCATTTTGATAGACGGAGGGAACGAAGATCAGTAAATTAAAAATTTCGAGGACGAAATTCTTAGAAGAATGGGTGAATGTGATATTCCGAACATTTATGCGATGCTAAATCAGGAAATTAAATGATTACGACGAGTAGGATATGCAATGAATGCGTTAGAGGGTTAAAGAATATATAATACTCGAAGTATTCCAAGTTTAAGTGAAGGTGATGAAATAAAACCTACACTAAGGTAATGCATTGAAGTTATTCAACGATAATTGTGAAAGAGATTTAGTGAAAACTGAGTAAGGGAGGTTTCGTTGATTCCGAGGACGGAATCCTTATAAGGAAGGAAGGATGTGACAACCCGGATTTTCAGAAATTATTAAATAATTATTTAATAAATAAACTTCTTGTTACGAGATGTTTTGGGTTTGAATATATATATATATATGTGTGTGTGTGTGTGTGATATGTATTGTGAAATATGTGATTTGATGTGAAGAGAATTATATATTCGTGTATTTAGGAAGAAGGTTTAATAGTTAATTAAGCCATTGAACAGATTAAATGAAATTTCCATGAGAAGGAAATTAGTTGAAAAATAATAGTTAATTAAATTAAGTTAAAATTATATTGAGAAATAATATAATTTGATTGTTATGTCTTGTGAGCAATGAAAATTATTGTGAATTAAATTTCATAATAATGTGAGTGATTTATTTAATTAAAATAAGGAATTAATGAGAATATAATTGTTTTAATAAAATGAGAAGGTAATGTGTTACATAGAAATGTAACATGTTAATGTAATAAGATTGTGAGTTTTGTTTATAGTTAAAAATATTTATGGATTTGTATAAATATTTTATTTAGAATATTTATGGAATAAATATTTGATGGAAATTATTATAGAATAGTTTGTTTAAGTATGATGATATTAAATAAATTGATGATAAATAAATTTATAATTTGTGCGTATTTTATTACGCGAGTAATATTCTAATTTAATTTAATAATTAATTTAGAGGAATAATGATTTATTAAATGAAATTATAATTATAATTGTCTAATTTGAGATTATAAATTTTGTTAGTAAGATTTAATTAGATTTATTGATATAATAAGTTTAATTAAATTAGAGTGTGACATGTGACTTTATAGTAAGGGAATATATAAAAAAATAATAATTTAGTAGGAGATTCTATTGTGTCAGGCCAAACAAGGCCTTGTGGCCTTTGGCTTTCTTAACCGATGAAAAACACGTAAGTTATCAGAAGTCTGGAGAAAAGAAAAAGACAGAACATAGAGGAAGAGAAAAAAAAGAGAGAAGAAATTTTCTGTGAAAAATTGAGAGGAGATTTGAGAGAAATCAAAGAAGAAGAGGAAGAAGATTAATCAAGGTTCCTTAATTATCTAGCTAATTAAAGGTAAGCAATTTAGTTTAAAAGTTTCTAATTCTTAGTTTGTTTTCTAAGTTCTCTGTAATTGAATTTATAGGGTTAAATGGTTGAGGAAATTGGGTTCATGTGTTATTGAGTTTACTTAATTTAATATATGTTGTTTATAAATGATTTTAGGAGTATCAAATCCATGTAAACATGAATTAGAAGAAGAAAATTGAGTTTTGTAATAATATGTATATTTTAGTCTATTTTGAGACTAAAATTGATGGTTAATTCATGTATAAAATCTGTAATTGATGATGGATTATGTTAGTGTTCTGAGAAATGAAAACGTTGCAAGTCGAATCAACCAAATTGATTGAGTAACGAATCCGTAGTGATCGATTACGCTAAATTATAAAAGTTTGTAAAAACTAGAATGAATTGTGGTTTTAAGCCTTTAAATTGGTTGTTTAAGATGTATAAGATGTTAGAATTGTTATAAACATGTTGGGTATTGATTCTATAAAGATTATAATATTTGGGTATGTCTAAATTGTTGTTAAAATGAAGAAATTGGGAAATTTTGGTCTGAAAATTCTGCAGTTCGCGAACTGCAGAATCTGGAATTCATGAAGCTCGCCCCGACGAGCTCAACAAGCCAAATTTCTCGCCCCGGCGAGAGTTTTGTACTAAGTTTTCTCGCCCCGGCAAGAATTTTGTCTGGTAATTTTCTCGCCCTGGCGGGAATTGCAGAAATGAAAAATTTTCTTATTTTTAATTATTTTCTTTTTGGCATGCTATGTTACCATATACAAAGTTTATTTATAAACATTATATATTTAATGAAAAGCGAAGTTTAAGGCCTAACTAAGAGTTAAGTGTCGATTAAAGTGGAGCAAAGTTAAATGAAGGATTATGAATTGTTAAGTAGAATTAACACTAAATGTTGATATGTGGCTAATGAATGATGTACATGATTATATATATATATATATATATAGGGAAGCTTTCTAAAGCGAACCTTAACAAGCGAACCAAAGACGAACCGTCGTCTTTGGTGTCTATGACGACGATTCGACCCGTCGCCGTAGCCATGCAATATTTGGCGACGGGTCGAATCGTCGCCATATACACCAAAGACGACAGTTCGTCTTTAGTTCGCTTTTTAAGAGTTCGCTTTTGAAAATTTTCCTATATATATATATATATATATAGTGTAGGATACATGAAGTGCAGATAAATTTAAGCTAGTTATGGTAATTGATAATCTACAAACCAGGCAAGTCTTTCAGTTCCTATTTGTTATGTGAACTAAATGTTTAACTGTTTAAAACTATGATGTATGCAGCATAATGTACTTTATATATGTTGCAAGTATGAAACGACAAAGTCAAAATATGACTACGTTCGTTGAATAGAGAATGTTGATTGAGTTATGGAACTCAATCTCTAATTGTTACGTGTTGATCATAATGTATGACATGTTTAGTCAAATGTTTATGATTTAAATAATAAGCATGTTATCTATGTGCTATGTGATGCATGCAAACTGTTAGATTTTGCTGAGCTGTCAAGCTCATTCTTGCAAATAACCACTTTTGCAGGTTAAAGATACAAGGTAAAGTTAAGTGCTGCTTGAATGTCATGATTCAGATGTAATGCATGCAGATTAATTGTTTTAGCTCAAATTATGTTTTTGAACCATTCTGAATGATGTATTTGAGAATGTATTAAATGTAACAGATGTAGAGTTGTTAAATTTGTATTGAGCTGTAAATTTAATATTATCCGTTGTATAAAGGGTATTGAATCTAGAAGTTTTATTTTATTATAACTCTGGTAAAGCGAATCAAATATGATTCTAGAATATGTAAATGATTAAAGGTTATGATTCAGGGAAAACAAAGAAAGAAAACTGAAAAGTTTTTATTTATTTTATATTTTATTAAGTTTATTATCGATTAATGACGTAAATTTAGAATATAGATGTATTGTTAACGACCGAAGTCGAGAGTTGGAATTGTATGAATTTTGGGGTCGTTACAATTATTAAGCAAATTGGGTACAAATAAGAAAGAATTCGGGTATGGGAGACCAAATGTGTGTATTAGTTTGTGTGTGTTGCTAATATGGGGAACCAACTTAATGCATGAACCAATGAGGAGTGAGCAAGAAGGGAGTGGTCGGATGAGTGGCCTTGAGCCAAGTAATTGCCTTGAAATTTTCTATTTCCCAACATTCTCATTGGATGAGAGACCCACCACCTTGGTTACTCCCTCCTACTCTCCCGAAACTCCATCCATTCTCCCATTCATTTCTTTTTCTCCTCTCTCAAACCATCAGCTCATTTTGGAAGCAAGTTGATGTAGAATAGAGAGAGAAAAAGAGAAGAAACAAGGAAGAAGTAGAGAGAGATCGAAAGAGAGTTTTTAGAGAGAGAAAGAAGTGGGTTTGTTCGAGAAGAAGCCAAGAAGAAGAAGGAGAGGAGGCTTCAAGCTCTAACCAAGTCTCTGAGCATCAAGGAGCAAGAATCAAGAGGTAAACATTATCCATAACCCTTCTCTCTCAATATTTCAAACTTTCATGGTTTTGAAACTTATATGCTCGGTGGGTTTGATTTTCGTCGTTTATAATTGTTGTTAGTTGCGTGTAAGTTGTTATGAAAGTTCTTAAGACTCTAAAAACCTTCCTAATAACAGTAAAGTGGAACAATATAATGAGAAAATCCGAACCCATGCGTAAAGGATGAAGGACAATGAAGAACATGGACATTTTGGACAAACACGGACATTCAGACTGTTTTAGAGAACTTGTAGCTTCGATTCTGTGTTTGTTTGCTTTATTTGTTATTTTGGTATTGTATTTCCATGGGTTATCTTCATAACCCAGTTGGAACGGAGTAAAAAACTTTTAAAACGAATTTGTGGCGAAGATTTTAGTAAACCATGTCAAGAAAACGATTAGTTTGTGTGAACAGTGACCTTGCAACCAAATCTGGTATTAATGTGTTGCTTGCAAAATTGTACGCTTTTGGAGTAGTAAAGTACACTGAATTAGGAAGCCATGGGCTTTGGAATGAACGCATTTCGACCTCGGATGAGGGAGATATAGCGATTTTAAGAAAATGTGTCAACGCTGTCAAGAACACGAAAAATTAGTGCGACGGGGCTCTTTGGAGCCACGGTTTTGACTAGTTAGGGAACTTGGAAGGTTTTGATTTTTGGATATATTGTAGTTCAGGTTGCAAGCTTTCCATAACCTTAAGAACGGACTAATTCCGACTTAAAATAAAGAAGTTATGATGTTTGGTAGAAGGTGCTACGAACCTGTCATGTAGGAGGTCGTAGGGTACAAGTCGTGGGGTAATCTCTGACCATCGTAGAGTGCCAATGGTGGGATGGGCTCTAAGGGTCGTAGAGTGGCCTACGAAGGTAGTAAAGTGTCTCTCGGAATCGTAGAGTGCCTCTCGGAATCGTAGAGTGCAAATTTGGCTAAGTATGGGTCGTAGAGTGTAAGGTTCGTAGAGACTCAAAATTTGGCTAAGTGTAAAATCGTAGGGACTGACCAGCCAGAACCTCACTTAGTAATTCGACCATACCTCTCTCATCCGAACTCGGATTGAGGTGATCCAGGATGATTCGGAAAGAGAAAGAGTAGACCTACAACTTTCATTTACTGAGCTTTGAGAGTTAAGGTCGGGAGGAATCTCATAATTGGGCATCTTTAGCATTGTTGGCGATCGTAGAGCTAAAGGGTCGTAGAGTGCAAAATTTGGCTAAGTATAAAAATGTAGAGTAACTTTCAGCCTGACCATCACTTAGTAATTCGAGAATAACTTTCTCATACGAACTCGGATTGCGATGATCCAGGATGATTCGGAAAGAGGAAGAGTAGACCTACAACTTTCACTTACTGAACCTTGAGAGTTAAGGTCGGGAGAAATCTCAAAATTGAGCATCTTTATCACTGTTGGCGATCGTAGGGAGTAAGGGTCGTAGACTCGAAATTTGACTAAGTATGAAATAGTAGGGAGTAAGGGTCGTAGAGCTGAAATTTGGCTAAGTGTAAAATCCTAGGGACTATTCAGACTCAACCCCATTTAGTAAAATGGGCATAACTTTCTCATACGAACTCGGATTGAGATGATCCAGGATGATTCGGAAAGAGGAAGAGTAGACCTACAACTTCCATTAATTAGGATGGAGATTTCATGCCTGGTTCAAATTCGAATTTGGGCAGTTTGGTGACGTTGTGCATGTCACTTAAATGTTTAAGTATGAAATTTGGCGTATGGGCGTGCAAGCGTCGTAACGTTATAACAAATGTGTTTAGCCTTGTTTGATATTGTGTTTCTAATATGTATATAACCTAATGGGTAGTGTAAACCAATATTTGGTATTCATTACGTGACTGATTATTGTATGTTTATGTGCACATATGTGTGTAGGATAATTGAAGAGTGTGTGTTGTATTATTGTAGCAGACGCATCAGGCAAGTTTTCCTTTAACCCAACTCAATTTACATTCGAGCAGGATGCGGTGTATTATGCAAGTTCTTCTTACTCAATTTACATTTAAGCAAGTTCCCTTACCTTACTCAAGATTATACTTGAGCAAGTACTATATATTATTGCAAGTTTCCTGACTCGTACTTGAGTTATTACTTTCAAGTTATACTAGTGGATTAATTATTGCCAATTACTCCACATCAAAGACAATTATTGACATTCGCACCTTGTGCCTTTGAATTCATGAATTGTTGTCGGATTGTGAAATGTTTAAGTTCTTCATTCATGAACTGTTTAATAAATAGTCTACACTATTTGTTTCAGCTAGACATATGCAGGTTAATACCTTTTTAAAAGCTATCCAAACCAGTAGTTGGTACGGATTCTTGGACTGAGAGAGCAACCCTTATTAGGGGATTATAATGTGTCGGTTATTCGATGTAGTCAGAGTTAAATGTTATGCATATACATGGTGTACAAGAGGCTGATCCCCTCGAGTACAACTGATGGGGCCAGGTTTTAAAAGAGTTAGTTGAATAATTGACTCTTTGGCCAAAAGTTCATGGTCGGTTGGACCATTCAGCAGTAAATAATCATTATTCATTGTTTCATTTGAACTTTGATTATGTCATTTCAGCTATTTCATCAATGTTCATAAATTGTTGATCTATGCGGCTATTATTCTCATTCATTCATGATATATCTTCTTTATTCATTATAAACTTGCTGAGCAAAGTAGTTGCTCAACCTTGCTATATTATGAAACTATTGTAGTTAAGCCGGGGAGTTCCAAAGCGGACAAAGGCAAAGGAAAGCTTAAGGAATAGTTATATGTACTATCCCGTTATGTAATCGTGGAGTAGTTTTGTATTATTAATGTATTCTGCGATGTATTTATTTAAGGTTATAGACCTTAGGACCGTAGTAAACCTTTTGTAATGAACAACATATGTTTATTTTATTCCGCATTAGTTGATTTATGTTGTTTAGAGGTGTATGGATGTATTTTATCATGAGCACCAAATTCGAGGTATTGGTACCTGAATTTGGGGGTGTCACAACATCCATACACCTCTAAACAACATAAATCAACTAATGCGGAATAAATAAACATATGTTGTTCATTACAAAAGGTTTACTACAGTCCCGAGGTCTAACCTTAAATGAATACATCGCAGAATACAATAATAATACAAAACGATTCCACGAATTACATAACGGGATAGTACATATAACTATTTCTC
The DNA here is from genome assembly GCA_034770075.1 of Aralia elata. Lineage (NCBI taxonomy): Eukaryota > Viridiplantae > Streptophyta > Magnoliopsida > Apiales > Araliaceae > Aralia > Aralia elata. Next base: position 40,233,467 of record CM068377.1, read on the forward strand.
ACGCTTTCCTTTTCTTTTGTCCGTTTTGGAACTCCTTGGCTTAACTTTAATAGGTTCATGATATAGCAGGGGTGAGCAACTACTTTACTTAGCAAGTTTAAAATGAATAAAGAGGATATATCATGAATGAATGAGAACAATAATCACATAGTTCAACAATTTAAGACATTGAAGAAATAGCTGATAATATAATCAAAGTTCCAAAAGAAATGATGAATATTGAATATTTACTGCTGAGTGGTCCAATAGACCATGAACTATTTAGCCAAAAGATCAGTTATTCAACTAACCTTTTTAAACGCCTGGCCCGTCAGTAGTACTCGAGGGGATCAGCCTCTCGTACCCTATATATATCCATAACATTTAGCTCTGACTGCATCGAATAACCGACACATTAAAATCCCATACATAAGGGTTGCTCTCTAAGTCCAAGAATCCGCACCAACAATCAGTTTGGATAGCTTTTAAAATAATAACCTGTACGTGTCTAGCCGAAACAAGTGGCGTAGACTATTTCCTTAAATAGTTCATGAATGAAGAACTTAACGTTTCACAGTCCAATAACAGGTAATAAATTCAAATGCACAAGGTGCGAATATCAATAATTATCTTTGATGTGGAGTAATATACAATAATTAAACCACTAATATAATTTGAAAGTAATAACTCAATTTGAGTCATGAAACTTGCAACAATATATAACATTTGTATAAAATAGGAAACCTGCTCAAGTATAATTCGAGTAAGGTTAGGGAAACTTGCAATAATATAGAATGATTACTCAATTAACAAGCAACTTGCACAATAAACAAAAGTTGTACGGGTGAGGAAAACCTGCCCAATATTAAATCGAGCTAGGGTAAGGAAACTTGCATTCAATATGTAGAAAGAATGAAGTTAGGGAACTTGCCTGAAGCACTGCTACAATATTACAACACACGCTCCTTAATATCCTACACAATTGGGTATATGTTCACATAACAATTAGTCACATACTGGATACCAAATAATGGTCTATACTACTCTATAATGTTTCATTCTTATTAGAATCATAATATTAAACAAGATTATGCACACCAGTTACGGCGTTACGACGCTTGCACGTCTGTACGCCAAACTTGATTATTCGAACGCCCGGGCGACATGCATTTGCGTACGCCTAACATTCCCATTCAATTTATCTAATACTCATTGGTTAATGCTAAATATCATTATAATTCATAAAATTCATGTTTTAGAACTTAGAACGTCGTTTTACATTGTCGGAAGCATTACATGTGCTTATGTGCATGCCCGACACCCTCCAATTGCCCCCAATTACACATTAGTCCTATAAATGGCCAATTTAGGCCAAGCTAAAGACCTCAAATTAAAAAACTCAAAGAACGAAAGTTGTAGGTCTACTCGTTCTCTTTCTGAATCATCTTGAATCACCTCATATGCCTGTTTTAGTAAAGGACATCAAAGCAGTCCAACCTAACACTATTCCAACGCGTCCGAGCACTGAAACATATAGTGTTCAGCGCGGCCTGTGCTGAGGCCTCTGTCATTCAGCGCGGACAGCGCTGAACTAGGGTAATTTGAGTGTCGTCGGCTCTGAAACGCAGACAACACAAATTTCCAGATTTCGTGACTCGACCTTCCTCCACTCTAATCTTCATATCTCCTTATATACACGTTCAAATTGGTCCATTTCAGACTCTATGGACTCCTAACTCATGGAGCTACAACATATCAGAAATTTAGAGCTACCCATTAACATTAACATAGCCAAATCTTAGGCCAAAGTACAAAGTTATTACACTATGTTCGTGTTCTTGGTGTTCTTCACCAAAATCAACACCAAATCTTCGTTTTAACATCTTTTCACTCCATTCCAACTGGGTTAGCTTCATAACCCATGGAGTTACAATACCATAGCAGCAAATAAAATTAACAAACACGAAATTATAACTTTATAGTCCTCTAAAATGGTCTGAATGTCCAAAAAGTCCATTGTTCTTCATGTTCTTCATCCTCCTTAAGCATAGGTACGGATTTGTTCTATTTTTGTTCCACTTTGATGTTATTAATGGCTTATATAACCTCTTAAAAATATTTACAAACATCCAACACAAACAAAAACAACAAGAATCGCCATAAATCCGACCCACAAGCTTAAGAGCTCAAAACTAAGATAAACTTGAAAATCTTTATAAGAAATCGAATGGAATGGATTTGGTTGGTGTTTACCTCTTTAAATCCTTCCTAGATGATTAAGAAGCTTGCTAGGCTTGCTTGGCTCGAGTTCTTCTTGCTTGGATTCTCTTCTTCCTCCACCCGTGCCTTCTTCTTCTTCCTCCTTTCTTTTTCCGGCGACCCTTCTTCTTTTCCGGCGACCTTCTCTTTCTTTCTTCTTCGTCTTTGCTGTAGATTTTCCTCCTCCCTCTCTCTATCAGCTGAAGCAACTTGGAATGGAAGAGCAAAGGAAATGAAATGGTTTGAATGATTTGGGAGAACTGGAGTAATTTTGGGAGAAAATGGAAGTGGGTTGGTTGCTCTATGTGGCTTGCCGGCTAAGCTCCTCCTCCTTGCATTTGATTGGTCTAAAATTGGGGGTTGGTTCCCTCTTTGAGTAACAAGCCAAAATAAATACCTAAATACACCAAAATTATATTCGAAAACTCCCACTTTTGTACCAAAATTGGTAAATAACTCTACTCAAAATTAAAATGGGCATTCTCATAAAATATTGGGATGTATAAAAATAATTATTATGGGGTTTGTCCAAATATTCGGAACACCTATATCATACATTTCGGATACGGATAAAATCACGTATCAACTCAAATAAAATTTCCGACACTTGAAAAAATTATTCGTACGCATACACGTATTTATGAAATTTATTATCAAAAAAGACACAAAAATATTATGGTGTGAATAGTGCCTCAGGAAACGTGCCCTGTGAATAGTGATTTAGCGACGCTACGCAAAATCAATTATTCACTTAAACAAAACTATAACACGTAAAATTTCATGCATTCACATAATCTAGGTTGTCACACAACCTTTAAACATGCAACACAAAAATAATATTAATAAAATATAATATATTCATTAATATTTAAAAATTCGAATTGCAAGGTAAATTCTAGAATTCCCGGTCGTTACAGAAGATGGATATTAGATACCATGGCGATTGGCTTTAGTCCAAGTGGGAGATTGAAAGTAGTATGCACACAAGCCAATCATATTTGATATGATGTAGCATATACTTTGTAATCTTATTCATTTATTAATAAAAGAATTGATTTTTTTAAAAGGCATTTTACATTATCTACATAGTGCTGTTATATTAAATGTGATAAACCTATAGTTTTGAGCAATGCTTTTAGAATCATGATGGTGATCATGCTAATGAGATCTAAATTCTAGATAACTCACAAACTAAGATTGTTCTTAATCGTTGGATTACTAAAAAGGGGATTAGTGAATCCGGATAGATTAGTACATATGTTGCTTGCTCTTAGGAAGAGGATGATTGATCTCATAATCATTTGTGTGGACACACTAAAGCAAGTATGTAGGTGCTTATTGGAGAATAAGTTCACTGAACGTTGCTCGCTGAGGAATACCTAATGGAGTTTTACTCGGCTGTCAATAGGAATTTCTCTAGTGATAGTAGTACAAGTGATCCTTAGACTTGAGATCATCATAGTATCTTGTGTATGGTGAGTTATACTTTGACATGTCCGTTAAGACCTTTAGGGTATATCAAAGGGTATGATTGGGTATAATAAGTTGTACATGGAGATAGGTGAATGATCAACAAAGAATCTACCACGTCTAGTAAAAGATGTGAATGCCCTATGTAATTCGATAAATGATAACTCAGTAGTCCTTGGCCAAGGCAGAATGAAATTAAAAAGGAGTTTCTAATTTGCATTACTTAGAGTTGTGCATTTGGGAATCGAAATACAAATAAGACTTGACAGTAAATCCATGTCTTATATTTAATTAGGACATTGTATGGTAGAAGAATTGAATTGTACGGTAACTATGCACTGAAAGGTTCTTTTGTGATTAATGTTGAAATCTATATTATCTGGAAAGTCGTTAATCGCTAAAGGGGCTTACCCTTATTGTAGAATAAATATTATTTATTTAAATAAATTAAATAATTTAATTTATTTATTTAAATATAATTAGAATTGTTCTAATTGATTTATTCACAACCAGTTTAATATGGATAACCTAAAGGGTCACACCGCAAAAAGGGAAAATATTTATTTAAGAAGTAAATGGCATAATTGTAATAATAAGTTAAGTGTATTTAATTTAATCTATGGAGATAGAATAAATTAAATAGCTTAATATTTATTATTTAATATTTTGGAAATATTAAATATAAATTAATAAGAGGAGTCTTATTATTATTATTACTATTACTATTATTTAAATCCTAATAGGGATTGAGATTAATTAATAGAAGTACTCTCTTATAGATTCCTAATTGGATTAGGAGCATAATTAATTAAAGGAGTTTAATTATAATAGAAACCCTAATCCTAAATAGTTTAGGGAAGGGTTATTCCTACATCTATAAATAAGAGGAGTCTTACCATAGATTAGGGTTACACACTCTTGCATTAGATTGTGGAGAGTACTTACAATTTCTATAGAGATAGAAACTAGGGTTTTGCCAACACCCAACTTCTTGAATACCTATTCTTCCTTGGTGGATCACCTCTAGAGGCCAAACACTTGGGTGACTAACGTTGATCAAAGGAAGAAATCTCATCGGTGGAATTCGAGAAGAACACGAAGGACTAGGAGTTGACTTGTACCCGAGGTGTAACGACCGAGAATTCTGAAATTTCCTTGTAATTCGAATTTTTGAATATTAATGAATATTTTATATTTTATTAATATTATATTATGTTACGTGTTTAAAGGTTGCGTGACAACCTGGATTATGTGGATGCATGAAATTTTACGTGTTATAGTTTTGTTTAAGTGAATAATTGATTTTGCGTAGCGTCGCTAAATCACTATTCACAGGGCACGTTTCCCGAGGCACTATTCACGCCATAAAATTTTTGTGTCTTTTTCGATGTTAATAAATTTCATAAATACGTGTATGCATACGAATAATTTTTCCAAGTGTCGGAAATTTTATTTGAGCTGATACGTGATTTTATCCGTATCCGAAATGTGTTATATGGGTGTTCCGAATAAATGGACAAATCCCATAATAATTATTTTTATACATCCCAATAATTATGGGAGTACCCATTCTAATTTTGGGTAGAGTTATTTACCAGTTTTGGTACAATAGTGGGAGTTTTCGGATATATTTTTGGTATTTTCGGGTATTTATTTTGGCTTGTTACCCCAAGAGGGAACCAATCCCTCATTTTGGACCAATGAGAATTGAGCAAGGGGGAGGTTACCGGCAAGCTCCTTGAGCAACCAACCCCATTTTCATTTTTCTTCCACTTCTCCCTAATTCACTCCACTCCTCCCAAATTCAAACATTCATTCTCTTTTGCAATCCATCAGCTCTTCATTCAAACCCATTCTGCAGAGAGAGAGAGAGAGAGAGAGAGAGCTCACCGGAAAGGAGGAAGAAGTCGCCGGAAAAGAGGAAGAACTCACCGGAAAAGGAAGGAGGAAGAAGAAGAGGGCACGGGTGGAGGAACCAAGCAAGAAGGACCTTCAAAATCAAGCCTAGCCAAGCTTCTTAACCTCTAGGAAGGATTTACAGAGGTAAAACATCAACCAAATCCTTTCCATTCGATTTCTTGTTAAACTTTTCAAGTTTTCTTAGTTTTGAGCTCTTAAGCTTGTGGGTCAGATTTTTGGCGATTCTTGGTGTTTTTGTTTGTTGTGATTGTTTATAAATGTTGTTAAGAGGTTATGTAAGCCATTAATAACATCAAAGTGGAACAAAAACGCAAGAAATCCTTACCTTGGCTTAATGGAGCAAGAACAATGGACAAAACATGGACCTTGGACATTCGGACTATTTTAGAGGACTGTAAAGCTATGATTTTGTGTTTGTTAATTTTATTTGTTGCTATGGTGTTGTAGTTCCATGGGTTATGGAGCTAACCAAGTTGGAATGGAGTAAAAACGAGTTAAAACGAGTTCGTAGTAATGATTTTTGTAAAACTTGTCAAGAACTCAAAGAACAGAGTATGAACTTTACACTTTGGCCTAAGATTTGACCATGTTAATGTTAATAGGTAGCTCTGCATTTTTGATATGTTGTAGCCCCATGAGTTAGAAGTCCATAGAGTCCGAAATGGACCAATTTGCTTGTGTATTGAAGGAATTATGGAGGTTGGAATGGCCGGAGGTCGGAGTCGCGTTCTGGAAACAAGCCCAGAATCCGGCTATTGCAGAATGGCGCCGCAGCGCCACCCATATGCCCTGCAGCTCACGCTGCAGCGAGGGGCAAGTGGGGAAAGACCGGGGCTCACGCCGCAGCGTGAGGCCCAAGCCTTAAAGCTCACGCCGCAGCGTGAGGCCCTGCCATTGGGAAAACACGGGACTCACGCCGCAGCGTGAGGCCCAGTGCTTGAGCTTGGCGCTACAGCGCAAGCTCCGTGTTTGGGCCAGGTTGGGTTAGTCAGACCGGGTCGGATCGGGTCGGACCTAATGAGCGAGACCCCCGACTGGGTAGTCGTAGTGGCAATCAATGTGTTTTAATGATGCAGCGTCCGTTTTGAACCATTACTTGGTATGTGACTAATTGTTATGTAAATATGTATTTAATTGTGTAGGATATTAAGGAGCGTGTGTTATAATATTGTAGCAGCGCATCAGGCAAGTTCCCTAACTTCATTCTTTCTATATATTGAATGCAAGTTTCCTATCCCTTGTCTAACCCTTGTGTTGGACAAGTTTCTAAACCTTATGCACTATTCTTTTTATTTCGTGCAAACAGGTGTATGTTATGCAAGTTTCCTAACGCTTGTCTAACCCTTGTGTTGGGCAAGTTTTCCTTAGCCTTACTCGAATTATACTTTGAGCAGGTTTCATATTTTATACAGGTTGTATATTGTTGCAAATTTCATGACTCAAATTGAGTTATTACTTTTGAATCATATTAGTGGACTAATTATTGTCAATTACTCCACCTCCAAGATAATTATTGATATTCGCAGCTTATGCATTTGAATTCATTATCTATTGTTGGATTATGAAACGTTTAAGTTCTTCATTCATGAACTGTTTAAGGAGATAATCTACGCCATTTGTTTCGGTTAGACATGTACAGGTTATTATTTTAAAAGCTATCCAAACCGATTGTTGGTGCGGATTCTTGGACTGAGAGAGCAACCCTTATGTAGGGGATTATAATGTGTCGGTTATTCGATGCAGTCAGAGTTAAATGTTATGCATATACATGGTGTACGAGAGGCTGATCCCCTCGAGTACAACTGACGGGGCCAGGTTTTAAAAGAGTTAGTCGAATGATTGACTCTTTGGCCAAAAGTTCATGGTCGGTTGGACCACTCAGCAGTAAATAATCATTATTCATTGATTCATTTGGACTTTGATTATGTCATTTCAGCTATTTCATCAATGTTCATAGATTGTTGATCTATGCAGCTATTATTCTTATTCATTCATGATATATCTTCCTTCTGACTTTTAAACTTGCTGAGCAAAGTAGTTGCTCACCCTTGCTATATCATGAACCTATTGCAGTTAAGCCGGGGAGTTCCAAAGCGGACAAAGACAAAGGAAAGCTTAAGGAATAGTTACATATACTATCCCGTTGTGTAATCGTGGAATAGTTTTGTATTATTAATGTATTCCGCGATGTATTTATTTAAGGTTGTAGACCTTGGGACCGTAGTGAACCTTTTGTAATGAACAACATATGTTTATTTTATTCCGAATTAGTTAATTTATGTTGTTTAGAGGTGTATGGATGCATTTTATCGTGAGCACTAAATTCGAGGTATTGGTACCTAAATTTGGGGGTGTCACACGAGGAAGCTTTGATCTACGAGGGTATAATTCTTATTCTCTTTCTCTTTCGTTTAATTGATAATTGAACACAAGGATAGATCATGGTGATGGTTTGTATTAAAATTTTAAAATCCGTTTTATCACGCTTCCGCCCTATTTATGTAATTTGATTGCATGCTTGCGTTATATACAAACCTAACAAAAAATTACTTTCTAAGCATCGAAGCGCTACGCGATTAGAAGTAAAGCTAGCAACTATAAGAGGTACTAGTGGTTATTACTTTCATTCTTCTTTATATATTTAGTAAAAATATACTTTTATAAGCAGTTATAATGCCCAAATTATTTTAATTATATAGTACAAAGGTCCTATTTACAAGCAGTTATAATGTCTGATTTATTTTTCTTATATATTAGAAAATATACTTTTATAAGCAGTTACTATATCCGATTTTCTTCAAATATTTAGTAAGAATATTCATTTTATAAGCAATTATAATGCCCGATTTATTTCAAACATAGTAAACGAATATTCATTTTACAAGCAGTTATAATGCTCAATTTATTTTAAATATAGTTGATGAATATTCATTTCATAAGCAGTTATAATGCTGAAATTATTTGATATATAGTAGAAGGAGTCTTAATTATAAGCGATTATAATAACCGAAATAAAAACTTAAAATAGTTATTTGTTAAATGTTTAACTAGTTATGTACGCCAATAATCATATAGGATTTACGACGAACGTTTAGACGTTATATCAATTATAGAAGATATACGAGGCAAGTCTCCAAACCTTGTTACCTTTACACAAGTCTTTTATATCTTGTTATCAATTATTGTGAAGTTATTGCTTCTTCATTCAACATCTCTTGTTTAATTTGATATTGAACAAAGTTTCTACGTTATGCAAGTTCTTTTAAACTTCTTTCTCTTTCGTTATGGATTCAAATTACAGACAAATGTGTCATCAATTATTGTGAAGTTATTGCTTCTTGATTCAGCATAACTTAAGAAATAAACTGTTATTTATATGGAATTGTTGTTGCTTAGTGAAAGCATGAATTGTTGTGTCGAACCAAATTGTTTTGGTAAGACTTGTAAAACTGAGATGAATTACCCTTTTGAGGGTCATTACCCCTTTGAGGGTCATATATATGTCCAGTAAATCTCGACATAACGTGTAGTGGGCATGAGTAAGATGATATGCATACTCTTAGAATATTGAGGAAGGTTAATCCCCTTCAAAATATCCAAAGCAAACATATTTCTAAGTCTTTATGACTGACAGAAATGGTTGATACGAATCAATAGAGGATACCAACCCTCAGTTTTCTGGTTGATACGAATGAATAGATGATATCAACCCTTAGTTAGGCAAAATCGTGAATTCTATTCCTTCAACTCAAAACTCATTGTGTTTATATTTCTAAACTTGCTGAGCTATTTTATGCTCATTCTTGCAAATAATTTCTATTTGCAGCTAAGGAAGTATTACCAGAGGAGTCTTACAGTAAAAAAGAAAGTTAAAGAAGAGTAGTTAGGTCAAGAATGATATAATTATTGTTGTCTTCTTTTGATGTAATATGAATGAGAATGTATTGTGTATTTTATATTTAAGTTCGTAGATATTGAAGTCATTTAACTATGTTAGATTAACATTATTGGCGATGTCTAGAAAGTTCTGACGAGGAAAGGGTTTAGGTCATCTAATTGCGCGTCATTTTAACGGAAAGCCCCCTCTTTCCTGGGAACTGCCTGGTTGCTAATACTGCAAGTCTTGGATAGATAAATAGATATTTGTTTTCAAGTTTTTTAGAACTTATTTGTAATAAGAACAAGTTATCTGGGAATGTTGTAACAATGAACAAATGATATTATAATTTTATCATTTTTCCGCATTATACTATGATTATTAGAAGTCAAGATTTCTATAGTAGTATGTAAAGGTTGTACAAGTCAGCACGAAGTCTGACCAAGTAAGCAGGTGGATTTCGGGGCGTGACATTATGGTATCAGAGCATTAGGTTATAGCTCTAGGGTAAGAGTACCTTAGGATATAGACTGTGTAAAATTTTGGAGATTGAAAGAAAAACTCGTAAAACGAATGTTAAAAATACTTATACTGTAATTTCGAGGACGAAATTCTTATAAGCAGGAGAGAATGTAATATACTGAATATTTATAGAACATATAAATATTAAATGACTAAAATTAGCTATAAAGTTAATTTTGAGGACGAAATTCTTTTAAGTAGGGGTGAAAATGTAATACCCCGAATATTTATGATGCTTATAAATGCGATCGTATACGTTTAGAATTAGAGCGTATAACCTAAAACTAGGTATCGAGTAGTTTAAAACCTTAAGCCCTAATGATATTCGAATTTTGTAACATATGTGCTTAATAAAGATCGAAATGATATTTCGAAGTAGGTGTTTTGTGATTTTATAGTATAAACGATGAATTAGGTCAAATAAATTTTTTTTGTCAAGCTTCTTAGTCGTGCTTACATTGACAAAATGATTTGTCGTGCTTTCCATGATTTCTCCGAGAAGCATCCCGATAAATTATTTTTGACAAGTTGTTATGTCGTGCTTGGGAATGACAAAGTGATTTGTCGTGCTTACGGTGACAAGCTGCATTGCCAAGCTTGCAAGATATTTTCATTAAGGTACTTAGAAGATAGGTTCAATTGCAAGCTGCATTGTCGAGCTTGGAAGATATTTTCATTGAGGAGCTTAGATTGCAAGCTGTATTGCCGAGCTTAGAAGAATATTCTAAGAATATGCTAGGGTGCAAACTGTAATAGGCCAAGCCCCTAACGTGCAATTAGTGAAATTTAGTTTTCCTATAAATAGCAAGCTTAGTTCTTCATTATTTCCTACCATTTCAAGAGTAGTTCAAGAGCTAAACACTCTATATTTATATTCTGAGAGATATTGTGTGATAAAAATTACATTCTAAGCATCGAAGCGCTACGCGATAAAAAGTAAAGCTAGCAACTACAAGAGGTATTACTCTAGTGGTTATTATTTTCATTCTTCTTTATATATTTAGTAAAAATATACTTTTATAAGCAGTTATAATACCCAAATTATTAAAAGTATATAGTACAAAAGTCCTATTTACAAGCAGTTATAATGTCCGATTTATTTCTTTTATATATTAGAAAATATACTTTTATAAGCAGTTACTATGTCCGATTTTCTTCAAGTATTTAGTAAGAATATTCATTTTATAAGCAATTATAATGTCCGATTTATTTCAAACATAGTAAACGAATATTTATTTTGCAAGCAGTTATAATGCTCAATTTATTTTAAATATAGTTGATGAATATTCATTTTATAAGTAGTTATAATGCTGAAATTATTTGATGTATAGTAGAAGGAGTCTTAATTATAAGCGATTATAATAACCGAAATAAAAACTTAAAATAGTTATTTGTTAAATGTTTAACTAGTTATGTACGCCGATAATCGTATAGGATTTACGACGAACGTTTAGATGTTATATCAACTGTAGAAGATATACGAGGCAAGTCTCCAAACCTTGTTACCTTTACACAAGTCTTTTATATCTTGCTATCAATTATTGTGAAGTTATTGCTTCTTGATTCAGCATCTCTTGTTTAATTTGATATTAAACAAAGTTTCTACGTTATGCAAGTTCTTTTAAACTTCTTTCTCTTTTGTTATGGATTCAAATTACAGATAAATGTGTCATCAATTATTGTGAAGTTATTGCTTCTTGATTCAGCATAACTTAAGAAATGAACTGTTATTCATATGGAATTGTTGTTGCTTAGTAAAAGCATGAATTGTTATGTCGAACCAAATTGTTTTGGTAAGACTTCCAAAACTAAGATGAATTACCCTTTTGAGGGTCATTACCCCTTTAAGGGTCATATATATGTCCAGTAAATCTCGACATAATGTGCAGTGGGCATGAGTAGGGTGATATGCATACACGTAAGATATTGAGAAAGGCTGATCCCCTTCAAAATATCCAAACCAAACATATTTCTAAGTCTTTATGACTGACAGAAATGGTTGATACGAATCAATAGAGGATATCAACCCTCATTTTTCTGGTTGATACAAATCAATAGAGGATATCAACCCTCAGTTAGGCAAAATCGTGAATTATATTCCTTCAACTCAAAACTCATTATGTTTATATTTCTAAACTTGCTGAGCTATTTTATGCTCATTCGTGCAAATAATTTCTATTTGCAGCTAAGGAAGTATTACCAGAGGAGTCTGACGGTAAAAGAGAAAGTTAAAGAAGAGTAGTTAGGTCAAGAAAGATATAATTATTGTTGTCTTCTTTTGATGTAATAGGAATGAGAATGTATTGTGTACTTTATATTTAAGTTCGTAGATGTTGAAGTCATTTAACTATGTTAGATTAACATTATTGGCGATGTCTAGAAAGTTCTAACAAGGAAAGGGGTTAGGTCATTTAATTGCGCGTCGTTTTAACGGAAAGCCCCATGTTTCCTGGGAACTGCCTGGTTGCTAATACTGCAAGTCTCAGATAGATAAATGGATACTTGTTTTCAAGTTTTTTAGGACTTATTTATAATAAGAACAAGTTATCTGGGAATGTTGTAACGATGAACAAATGATATTATAATATTATCACTTTTTCGTATTATACTCTGATTATTAGAAGTCAAGATTTCTATAGTAGTATGTAAAGGCTGTACAAGTCCGCACGAAGTCTGACCAAACAAGCAGGTGGATTTTGGGGCGTGACAGGTTGCAAAAGGTTTCAAACAAAGACAATGAGTTGACTATAATGAAACCTTCTGACCAGTAGCTATGCTCAAGTCCATTCAGATTTTGCTTGCAATTGCAGCTTATTATGACTACGAAATTTGGCAAATGGACGTAAAAACGGCCTTCCTTAATAGAGAGCTTGAGGAGAATGTATATATGATACAGCCAGAGGGTTTTGTTTCAACGGTTGGAACAAACCAAGTTTGTAAACTACAACGATCCATTTATGGATTAAAACAATCTTCTCGCAAGTGGAACATCTGTTTTGATGAGATAATCAAAAAGTTTGATTTTATCAAAAATGAGGATGAACCATGTGTGTACAAGAAGGTTAGTGGGAGTGCTGTTTCATTCCTTGTATTATATGTTGATGATATATTACTGATAGGGAATGATGTTCCTATATTATAGTTGATCAAAATTTGGTTATCTAAACACTTCTCCATAAAGGACTTGGGTGAGACATCCTATATTTTGTCGATAAAGATCTATAAAGATAGATCTAAAAGGATCCTAGGCTTATCCCAAGGAAAGTACATTGACTCAATGCTAAAGAAGTTTAGCATGGAAGATTCCAAGAGAGGTCTCATGTCGATGAGCCATAGAATACATCACTCCAAGAAACAGGCCCCAAAGGCACCTGAGGAGAGAGACCGTATTAGTAAAATTCCTTATACTTCAGCAATAGGATCTATCATGTATGTTATGATATGTACTAGATCGGATGCCACTCATGCACTTAGTGTAACAAGCAGATATCAGTCGAATCCAAGAGAAGAGCACTAGAAGGCAGTGAAAAACATCCTAAAGTACTTGATAAGAACTAAGGATGTATTTCTTGTCTACAGTGGGTCTGAGTTGAAACTAGAGGGATATACAGACTCAAGTTTTCAAATGGACCAAGATGACAGTAAATCCGTTTCAGGGTATGTGTTTACCTTAAACGATGACACAGTGAGTTGGAAAAGTTCGAAGCAGCAAACAGTTGCTGATTCAGTGACAGAGGCAGAGTATATAGCTTCGCTGCAAAGGAAGCTGTTTGGATGAAGAAGTTCATAACTGAACTTGGAGTGATTCCTAGCATTAGAGGAGTCGTACCTTTATTTTGTGACAACACTAGAGCTGTTGCGCAAGCTAAGGAACCCAGGTCTCATCAGAAATCTAAACACGTGTTGCGGCGGTTTCATTTGATTAGAGAGATCATTGAAAGAGGAGACGTCACCCTTGAGCGTGTGGACTCTCAAGACAACATTGCAGATCCATTTACTAAAGCTTTAACTCAACATCAGTTTGATCGTCACTTAGAGAAGATGGGTATTAGATACCATGGCGATTGTTTTTAGTGCAAGTGGGAGATTAAAAGTAGTATGCACACAAGCTAATCATATTTGATATGATGTAGCATATACTTTGTAATCTTATTCATTTATTAATAAAAGAATTTATTTATTAAAGGGATTTTACTTTATCTATATTGTGTTGTTATATTAAATGTGATAAACCCATAGTTTTGAGCAATGCTTTTAGAATCATGATGGTGATCATGCTAATGAGATCTAAATTCTAGATAGCTCACAAACTAAGATTGTTCCTAATCGTTGGATTACTAAAAAGGGGATTAGTGAATCCGGATAGATTAGTACATACGTTGCTTGCTCTTAGGAAGAAGATGATTGATCTCATAATCATTTGTGTGGAGACACTAAAGCAAGTATGTAGGTGCTTATTGGAGAATAAGTTCACTGAACGTTGCTCGCTAAGGAATACCTAATGGAGTTTTACTCGGCTGTCAATAGGATTTTCTCTAGTGATAGTAGTACAAGTGATCCTTAGACTTGAGATCATCATAGTATCTTGTGTATGATGAGTTATACTTTGGCATGTCCCTTAAGACCTTTAGGGTATATCAAAGGGTATGATTGAGTATAATAAGTTGTACATGGAGATAGGTGAATAATCAACAAAGAATTTATCACGTCTAATAAAAGATGTGAATGCCCTATGTGATTTGATAAATGACAACTAAGTAGTCCTTGGCCAAGGCAGAATGAAATTAAAAAGGAGTTTCTAATTTGTATTATTTAGAGTTGTGCATTTGCGAATCGAAATACATATAATTAAATAAAATAAGACTTGACAGTAATTCTATGTCTTATATTTAATTGGGACATTATATGGTAGAAGGATTGAATTGTACGGTAACTATTCACTGAAAGGTTCTTTTGTGAATAATGTTGAAATCTATATTATCTGGAAAGTCGTTGATCGCTAAGGGGGCTTACCTAGAATAAATGTTATTTATTTAAATGAATCAAATAGTTTAATTTATTTATTTAAATAATATTAGAATTGTTTTATTCGCAACCGGTTTAATATGGAGAACCTAAAGGGTCACACCGCAAAAGGAAAATATTTATTTAAGAAATAAATGACATAATTGTAATAATAAGTTAAGTGTATTTAATTTGATCTATGGAGATAGAATAAATTAAATAGCTTAATATTTATTATTTAATATTTTGAAAATATTAAATATAAATTAATAAGAGGAGTCTTATTATTATTATTACTTTTACTATTATTTAATTCCTAATAGGGATTGAGAATTAATTAATAGCCATACTCTCTAATGAATTCCTAATTGGATTAGGAGTTTAATTTAATTAAAGGAGTTTAATTAAAATAGAAACCCTAATTCTAAATAGTTTAGGGAAGGGTTTTCCTACATCTATAAATAATCATTGATTAGTGTTACACACTCTTGCATAAGAATTGGGGAGAGTACTTGCAATTTTTATGGAGATAGAAACTAGGGTTTTGCTAACGCCCATCTTCTTGAACAAGTATTATTCCTTGGTGGATCACCTCTAGAGGCCAAACACTTGGGTGGCTAACGTTGATCAAAGCGAAGGAATTTAATCGGTGGAATTCAAGGAGAACGCGAAGGAATTAGAGGTGAACTTGTACCCGAGGAAGCTTTGATTCACGAGGTTATAATTCTCTATCTATGTCTCTTTCGTTTAATTGATAATTGAACACAAGGAAAGATCATGGTGATGGTTTGTATTAAAATTTTAAAATCTGTTTTATCGCGCTTCCGCTCTATTTATGTAATTTGATTGCATGCTTGCGTATTATACAAACCTAACAGTGGTATTAGAGCCAATCATTGTGTTAATTATTGATTTTGTTGATTCCATGTATGAATTGATATGCGATACGATCGGATTTTTTGGGCTGAAATTTTTTTTCCTGATACTGCGTCGCGGCACGGCCGCGTCGCTTCCAGTTCATTCTGGAGCGCGGTCGCGCCCGAACCCAGAAAATCGTTTCTGGAGGTGCAGCGCGGCCGCGCCGCTTCTAGTTTGTTTTGGAGCACGGTCGCGCCGGTCTGCAGGTTTTGAAATTTTTTTTCCTTCAATTAAAATAAATGGTTTATTTAATTGATAAAAGTTTAAAATAAAAATATTTATTTTATCTGGAATAGGATTCCAGGTTGCTAAAATTAAAGGATTTTAATTTTGATTTGGTTTTTGATTAAAATAAAAGAGTTTATTTTGTTTCAAAACTAAATATTAGCAAACTTTTTGCCCATTAAATGATATCAATGCATATATGGAATGATTTTTATTATTCATGAGATGAATGTAATTTATTGATGCATATGGAGATATGTATGATAATAAATAGGGATTGATTATGGACTATTGACCAATGTGTGAGTAGATTTATTTTAGAGAATGCTTGAATGAATGAGTTTTTATAAATGGGGTCTACGTACCTCGTCTTTTCTAATTTTTCTTAATGTAAATTCTATCTCCCTCATATGTACTTCCCCTTGACTGCTGATCAAGGTTTCTATTATTGTAAATAGTTTTTGTAATAGAATTAGTTAGAATTATTTTGAAGAATTAGAGTCGAAGGAGTAAGGAGCGCTTGAAGACCCGTTTGTAATAGAGCCCGGGTTTAAATATAATAGTTATATTTAAATTTAATTCTTGTACCCTAGGTTTGACCTTTTGGTTCACTTGGTAACTCTAGTGAACCAAACTAGAATAAAAGTCCATAATCAATCCGGGTAGAATATAATATTCTATATGTGCATGATTACTATATATATATATATTATAACATTCTTCGCATGTTAAATAATATAACGCGTATTATATATATATATATATATATATATATATATATATATATATATATATATCTGTGTGTGTGTGTGTGTGCATGCGCGCTAAACAAGATGAGACAAATAATAACAAACCCCTCAAGGAAATAATATTAAGTCCTAAGCGTTCAAAAATATTTTGAATATCGAACGTCGCCTTCTAGTATGGTAAAACGATAGATTATTAAATATTTAATATGAGTTTATTGTACACACACAAGGTGAGTATTAAATATTTAAGATGTTGTTTTGTCACATTTGATGCTTATTAAGGAATTGAACATTATTGCGGCGGTCTTTTTCTCTTCACATGTATGGAAATGCTAGGTTGGACTTAACTTAGATTGTTTTAGTTCGGATGTGCACACACTTGACCATTATAATCTAAGAGGCAGAATACAAGGAGTTACATGGTGATGTAATTGACAATAGTTGTCTACCTATTTATTTATATATAGTTTGTTGTGCACACATAAGGCTATATACATTTGAAATGGGATCCTTATTCTCACTAGCAAATCTTTAATAAGATTTGTCGAACTATATATTGAGGATAAAATAATTTGATGAAAATAGTGGGAGATACCAATTGAAATAAAGACCTAATTTATTTTGGTAATTAATAAAATGAATGTATGCTAAAATGTTGTCTATTTCACATGTAGAATTTAAAAATGTCAAACTCACTATCACTGCGTAGCATACTTGATGCTAACAAACTGACCAAACCGAATTATACGGACTGGTTAAGGAATCTGAGAATTGTTCTCACTGCTGAAAAGATTTCTTATGTCCTAAATTCGCCAGTCCCTGCAAATGTTGCAGAAACAGCCTATGCGGAAGAGATTGCTACTTTCAGAAAGTGGCAAGATGATGCAATCTTGGCTCAATGCATCATGCTTGCATCCATGAGTAATGAGCTTCAGCGTCAGCATGAAACTATGGATGCTCCTACTATATTGTTGCACCTCAAGGAGTTGTATGGTGAGCAAAGTAGGACTGCTAGATATCAGATATCTAAGGAGCTCTTCCGATCTCGTATGACCGAGGGCACTATCTTTGAGACTCATGTCCTTAAGATGATCAATCTGATTGAACAACTTGGATCATTGGGGTTCGTGATGGAGGGGAGTTAAGTCAAGATTTGATCTTGTAGTCACTCCCGGACACCTTCTCACAATTTGTTGTGAATTTTCACATGAATAAGTTGGACGTCAGCTTGCCTGAATTACTTAACATGCTGAAAACTGCTGAAGGTCACTTCTCATCCAACAAGAACCAAGTCCTACTAGTGGATGATTCTTCTAAGAAAAGGAAGAGGCCCAAGGTATCTTCTGAAAAGAAGAAAAAGAAGAAGGCTAACGGCAAGGCGAAAGAAAAGGATAATAAGAAAACTAATCTAGATAACAAAGGAATTTGCTACCATTGTAATAAGTCGGGTCACTAGAAGAGGAACTGCAAGGATTATCTTGCGGATCAAAAGCAGAAAAAGCTTGGAAAAGCTTCGAATTTCGATCTAGGTTTGTTCATGATTAAAATTAATTTTTCTGAAAGTTAAAATTCTATTTGGGTATTGGATACCGGCTGTGGTTCTCATATATGTAACAATATGCAGGGACTAAGCAGAAGTAGTAGAAAGCTGAACAAGGAAGAAGTCATCATACGAGTGGGGAATGGAGCAAATGTTGCTGCATTAGCTGTAGTAACTTATTGTTTAGCACTGCATGGGCAAGTCCATTAGTTTAAATAATTGTTATTATGTTCCAACACTTATTAGAAACATTATTTCAATTTCTGTATTAGATATGGATGGTTTTGGTATTATAATAAAGAACAACATTTGTTCTATTTATAATAAAAATATTTTATATGGTGTTAGCAATTTACTGAATGGACTTTACATACTTGACTTGCATGAAAATATACTTCAAATTGAATAAACTAAGAAAAAAAAAGAGATAATGTTAATTATACCTTTATGTGGCACTGCAAACTCGGTCATATCAATGAAACAAGATTAACCAAGTTGCATAAAGATGGGCTTTTAGAGCTATCTGATTACGAATCATATCCAACTTGTGAATTTTGTCTCATGGGTAAGATGACTAAATCTTCTTTTAGTGGAAAAGGAAAAAGGGTTACAGAGTTGCTAGCATTGGTACACATAGACGTATGTGGACCTATGACAACGAATGCACGAGGAGGGTATTCTAATTTTATTACTTTCACTGATGATCATTCTAGATTTGGATATGTGTATTTAATGAAATATAAGTTTGAATCGTTTGAAAAGTTCAAAAAATTCAAAAGTGAAGTAGAGAAGCAAACTGGTAAGAGTATTAAGATTCTTCGATCGGATCGAGGAGGGGAATACTTAACCAATGAGTTTCTCAATTGTCTCAAAGAAAATGGTATAATCTCACAATGGACTCCACCAGGGACGCCACAGTTAAATGGTGTATCTAAAAGGAGAAATCGAATATTATTGGACATGGTTCGTTCTATGATGAGTTATACCGACCTTCCAGTATCCTTCTAGGGTTATGCCCTAGAAACGGCTGCATATTTACTTTATAAGGTACCTACCAAATCCGTCCCAAAGACTCCATATGAATTATGGATAGGGAGGAAACCTAGTCTTAAGCATGTTAAGACTTGGGGTTATCCAGCTTATGTCAAAAGGTTTGAGCATGATAAGCTAAAGACAAGATCCAACAAGTGTAGATTTGTGGGATATCCTAAAGAAAAGTTTAGGATATTATTTCTATCATCCTACTGATCAAAAGGTGTTTGTTGCGAAACACGCTGCCTTCTTGAAAAAGGAGTTTATCCTTGAAGGGGTCAGTGGGAGTAAGATATATCTTGAAGAAGTTCAAGACCCACAAAATACTACGGATCAAAGTCAAGTACCTGATCAAGTGGAAGAATCTAATGTACCACAACCTATTCGTAAATCTGGAAGAGTACCGAAGATACCTGATAGGTATGGATTCATCATAGAGGATGATGCTGAGGTACGCATCATAGATAATGATGATCCATTGACTTACGAAGAGGCTATGAGTAGTAAAGACTCAGAGAAATGGCTAAAAGCTATGAAATCCGAGATGGACTGCATGTATGAAAACTAAGTATGGACTTTGGTTTTACCACCTGAGGGCATTAAGCCTATTGGGTGTAAATAGGTCTTTAAGAGAAAGACTGGAGCGGACGGTAAGGTAGAGACCTATAAGGCCCGATTGGTTGTAAAAGGTTTCAAACAAAGACAAGGAGTTGACTATGATGAAACCTTCTCACCAGTAGCTATGCTCAAGTCCATTCGAATTTTGCTTGCAATTGCAGCTTATTATGACTACGAAATCTGGTAAATGGACGTGAAAACTGCATTCCTCAATGGAGAGCTTGATGAGAATGTATATATGATATAGCCAGAGGGTTTTGTTTCAACGGTTGGAACAAACCAAGTTTGTAAGCTACAACGATCCATTTATGGATTGAAGCAAGCTTCTCGAAGATGAAACATCCGTTTTGATGAGTTAATCAAAAAGTTTGATTTTATCAAAAATGAGGATAAACCATGTGTGTACAAGAAGGTTAGTGGGAGTGCTGTTTCATTCCGTGTATTATATGTTGATGATATATATTACTGATATGGAATGATATTCCTATGCTATAGTCGATCAAAATTTGGTTATCTAAACACTTCTCCATGAAGGACTTGGGTGAGGCATCCTCTATTTTGGGGATAAAGATCTATAGAGATAGATCTAAAAGAATGCTAGGCTTGTCCCAAGGAAAGCACATTGACTCGATGCTAAAGAAGTTTAGCATGGAAGATTCCAAGAGAGGTCTCATGCCGATGAGCCATGGAATACACCTCTCCAAAAAACAGGCCCCAAAGACACCTGAGGAGAGAGACCGTATGAGTAATATTCCTTATGCTTCAGCAAAAGGATCTATCATGTACGGTATGATATGTACTAGACTAGATATCGCTCATGCACTTAGTGTAACACGCAAATATCAGTTGAATCCAGGAGAAGAGCACTGGAAGGAAGTGAAAAATATCCTAAAGTACTTAAGAAGAACTAAGGATGTATTTCTTGTCTACGGTGGGTCTGAATTGAAACTAGAGTGCTATACATGCTAGGTAGTAAAGTGTAATTAATCAAGTACAAAAGTGTCATAAGCCGAGCCCTTAACGTGCCCCAGCAAACCATTGTTTTTAACAAGTTGTTGTGTCGTGCTTGGGAATGACAAAGTGATTTGTCGAGCTTGATAGATATTTTTATTGAGGATCTTAGAAGATAAGTTCAATTGCAAGCTGCATTGTCAAGCTTAGTAGATATTTTCATTGAGGAGCTTAGAAGATAAGCTGCATTGTCGAGCTTGGAAGATATTTTCATTGAGGAGCTTAGAAGATAGGGTCAGTTGCAAGCTGTGTTGTCGAGCTTGATAAATGAGGGAATATGCCAAGAATATTCTAAGAATATGCTAGGTACTAAAGTGTAATTAATCAAGTACTAAAGAGTAATAAGCCGAGCCCTTAACATGCAATTAGCGAAACTATGTTTTCCTATAAATAGCAAGCTAAGTTCATTCATTCCTTACCATGTTCAAGAGCAATTCACAAGCAAAAACACTCTATATTTATATTCTGAGAGATATTGTGAGATAAAAACATTACTTTCGAAGCATCGAAGCGCTACGCGATTGGAAGTAAAGCTAGAAACTACAAGAGGTATACTCTAGTTGTTATAATTTTTATTTTTATGTATGTATTAGTAAAAATATACTTTTACAAGCAGTTATAATGCCCAAATTATTTTATGTTTATAGTACAAAAATCATATTTACTATAATGTCCAACTTATTTTTCTTATATATTAGAAAATATACTTTTATAAGCAATTACTATGTCCGATTTTCTTCAAGTATTTAGTAAGAATATTCATTTTATAAGCAGTTATAATTCTAAAATTATCTCAAATATAATAGCCGAATATTCATTTTATAAGCAGTTATAATGCCCAATTTATTTCAAACATAGTAAACGAATATTCATTTTGCAAGTAGTTATAATGCTCAATTTATTTTAAATATAGTTGAAAAATATTCATTTTATAAGCAGTTATAATGCTGAAATTATTTCATATATAGTAGGAGTCTTATTTATAAGCGCTTATAATACTTGAAATAAAACTTAAAATATTTAATTGTTAAAATGTAATTAGCCTAGCATAATTAAAGGAAAATAAAGCTTGCACTTCAAGCGGTCGTATGAAGAACGCAAACTAGCATAAACGATCGAAGCGATAATAGGCAAGTCTACTTATTTGTTGAAATGCACTCCGTGCAATAACGTGCCATATTTATAAAGTTTATTATTATGCAAGTATTGTTTCTTTTGCACCCCGCACATTAACATGCTTGTTATCTGTTATGTGCAACGTGTTAGTGATTGTTAATTTTCAATTGAAAACCATGTTAGTATCTGAGTTGAACTACTCTCTTGTATGGGCAGGAGTTTAAGATGGTTTAGGTGTAACGAATGTAATTTTTGTTAATAAATAAAATATTTATTGAGTTAAATAAATATTTTGTTAATTTATTTATTGAGTAAAATAAATAATTGATAAAGTTATTGTGGAGTAATTTATTTTAAGTGTAATTATGTTAATTGTTATTTTTATTGAGTAAAATAAATAATTGATAAAGTTATTGTGGAGTAACTCATTTTAAGTGTAATTATGTTAATTGTTATTTGAATGTCATTTGATGTGTTCATTCTATTTTAATTTAATAATTAAATTAGATGATAAAATGATTTATTTGAATAAAGGATTTATTTGAATAAAATAATTTATTTGAATAAAATTATCCATGTAATAATCTGTAAATTGGTTGTTGTTATTGTTAGTATGTTCAATACCGAAAAGAATATAAGTGGAATGGATTAAAATGGTTTGGAGATGAATTCACAACGTTCGATTTCATTAAAATGGCCAAAACATGAATATTTTGCATAAACAGTGAATTTTTGGCCTTTAATTAGTTGATTGTGTGTGTTACAATGATTAGAGTTGTTAGAAACATTTTGGGTATTTGTTTTACAACATGTTTGATGTCTGGTATGTTTAATTTGTGAGTCGGATGGTATAATTTGGAAAATTTGATTTGAAATTTCACTAGTTTGCGAACTGTACGAACTGTCAGTCGGGTCCATCGCCCCGACGGTGGAAATGTACTAGAATTAGCGCCCCGGCGGTGTCCTCGCCCCGGCAGTAAGAATGAACTGGTTTTGTCACCTTGGCGGTAGCCTCGCCCCGGCGCTGGTTTGTGAAGGAATCCACCGTCTCGGCGGTGGAACAGGAAATGAAAATTTTCCTTTTTTTGTGATCTTGCTATATGGCCGTGTGCATGTTTAAAGCTTAGACTAAGGCATCAAATGATTAATGAGATACTACGATGGATGATAAGCAAATACTTATTGAATATCAAATGACAATTGAGATGTTAAAATGAAATTGGATAAGAATGAATCCTAAAGTGTTTATAACACAATAACTAATTATTGTTACCGCTTT
Organism: Aralia elata; assembly: GCA_034770075.1. Classification (NCBI taxonomy): domain Eukaryota; kingdom Viridiplantae; phylum Streptophyta; class Magnoliopsida; order Apiales; family Araliaceae; genus Aralia; species Aralia elata. The sequence continues at coordinate 40,256,986 of CM068377.1, forward strand.
TCAAACGGAATGTATAGGTTGATTAAGGAACGTGAATTTTAATCTGTAATCTACGCGTGAGGCAAGTTTTCTATCCTTAATCTCTTTATTTCGTTGAAAGCAATTTCCCTAAAACTTAACTTTTACTTGAGCAAGTTTCTTATTTTACTTTCATTGAGCAAGCTTATTAACCTTAGCTTATTATTGTTCAAGCAAGGTTATTATAACGTCAAATGCTTATGTTTTATTCCAGTCATTTGTTATTCGATTATGAATCGTTATTCAAACTTTTGAACATAAATCTCATTGTACAATTTTATTATTGAATCAAATGCTTTAGCGACTATGAAATCCTTATTGATTGAGCTAGTCCATAGTTGATGAGCGTTTTAAAGACTTAGAATATCATGAAGTTATTCCAAACCAAGTTTCTTTTGGTATGGATTCTGAGGTTAAACTGAGATGAACAACACTAACATAGGGGATTAATTACGCAACAGCGTTAAAATATTTGTGCATAATATATTGTACAAAGGGCTGATCCCTCGGAGTACGAGATGGACAGTCCATAGTCTATAAGACTGTTAAAGGTTACAGTAGAGATACTTGTTAACCTAGGACATAGTTCGAGGTCTTATGACCCTCAGATTTACTTTTGACCCTAAAATCTAAATTCAATTCTTAAACCGAGTTTTCTATTGAGCTTTCAGTCCTTTGATTGTTGTAGATTGTTTTCAGAAAAACGATTATACCTCAGTTAAAATCTACTTCATTGATTATTTAATTATTGTTGTTATTATACTTGTGGGCAACTGTTTGCTCACCCTTGCATAAAACATTGCAGCTAAGACTAAGAAGTCAGATGAGCCGTCCACTAGTAAGGGCAAAGGCAAGATGCAGAAGTAGCTCACGACCTGTTATTTGTTACGGAGTTTTGTAATAAGACTTATTTAATATTATGTTTTAATTCCACAACGATGTAATAAAGGTTAGATGACCTGGGATTTATTTACTTAAGAGATTAGAGTTGTAACCCCTTTTGTGGGAAAATGATTTATTTAGTTTAATTTCATTATCCTTTATTATGGGTAGTTAGTCATGAATGTATGAAATAGTGAATACCAAATCAGTGGGATTTATGTACCCGGATTTGGGGGTGTAACAGGTTGGTATCAAAGCAGTAGGTTAAGAACCTTAGGTGGGGAACCTCAAGAGTTAGCCTTGTAAAGACTTGAAAACATAGTGGTGTTAAGACTCTTATCGAGTTCTAAGGAATGAATTATGGAATTCATTACAGATAAAAAAAAACTTTATGTGTTATAACTTTATGTGCTATAACTTATGTACTCGCGAGTACTATCGAGTAGTAATTAAACTTAAACTTTTGATGGTAGGATGATTGATATAGGAGGGTCCAGCCAAGTTAGGGAGGAGGAGCCCCGAGATGTTCATGTAGTCCGGGAGCAGCTAGTGCAGAGAGAACCAACCCCACTGACCACTGTTGTAGAACCTGAGTATGAACCTGAGTCAGATCCTGAAGAGGTTGAGGAGGAGGAAGAAGACCTTAAGGACATACCACTATCTTCCTTAGGTGTTCAGATGTATGAGCGGGTGTATGATCGCAATATAGAGTTGCAGGATAAGGTGGAGGAGTTAGAGGAGCAGGTGGCTGAGCGTTAGGCTGTTCTGGAGCAAAAGATTAGCGAAATTGAGGAGCTTGATATACGTCTTGGGGACGTGGAGTGGAAGCTGGTTCAGGTAGAGAGCCAAAAGGAGGAGTTATCAGTTGAGGTGGAGAAACTGAAGAGTGAGCTGAGAGAAAAGTCTGCAAAGCGTGCTAGAGTTGAGGACGCATGGATGAAAGTTTCTAATCATGCAGATCGTGTTGAGGACGAAGTCCAGTCAAAGAAGATTAAAATGGAAGAGATGGATCATGTTTTTCACACAGCGATGGATAGAGCTCAGGATCAGGTTTATCATTACCCGACTAAGTTCGAGGATTTACCGTGGTATGTGATGGATCGCAGTACGATGATTCGTATCATGGAGCAAGAGCGTGAAGAAGCCGTGCGACGTGGAATGTCTTTATAGGTCACGAATAGCAGCAATAATAAGTTATTTTCTAAGAGAGTTAATATGATGTAAATCTCAAATGAGATAAATAGGGGAATATGATGATGTAATCCTGGAATATTATGAATTCAGGGTAAAGGATGTAAATAACTATGATGTTATCTACGTTGTGTTTTGAAGCAGTAAATGAATAAAATACGGAAGTTTATCAGATGTGCTATGTGCTAAATGTTGTTTATAAAATGTTTAAGTTAGGACTTAAATGTTTAAGTAATTGAGCAATAATCTAATAGCGTGAATTCTTAACGGTAAGATGCCGCCAAGAAGGAGACCAACACGTCAACAGACCCTTGAAGGATCCACGAATAACAACGAAGAAACCAACGATAATCCAATGCAGCAATTGGTGAATTTGTTAACAGGAGCATTTGCAAATCAACATCGAGTTCAGGCCACAACTTTCAAAGACTTCAAAGCAGTAGGACCCCCGAAATTTCAAGGGTTTATGAATCCGATCGAAGCTCAAACATGGGTTATGGAGATGGAGAAAGTATTTGATATTGCTAGGGTCAGCGAGGACCAGAAGACTGCATTCATAACATTTATGCTCAAATCAGAAGCTAGTTATTGGTGGCAAGCTAACAAAACTCGAGGTGGTCAAGGGGTAATTCCGTGGGAACGATTCAAGGAGATGTTTTTTGAAACTTATTTTCCGACGAGTGCACAGAATCAGATGGAAGTGCAATTTCTGGAGTTAAAGCAAGGTACAATGACGGTGCCTGAATATGCTGGAAGATTTAACGAATTGGCGAGGTTTGTGCCATATCAAGTTAATACTGATGAGAGAAAGGCCAGAAGGTTTGAGCAGGGACTAAAGCCCTGGCTGTATAGTTGAGTTTCGATGTTTCAACTGAATTCGTTTGCGGCAGTGCTTAAGAAGGCGATTATCGCTGAAGGAGGTAGTGATGCACTGTCTAAATACAACCAAGAGCAGAAGAAGAAGAAGAGTGAGATTGAGAATAAAGCAAGTGGTAGCCATGGTGGTAGCAGTCTAAAGAGGAAGTGGAATGACAATAACTCTGGTGGCAGTCAACGGGGAAATCAGAAGAAGAAGGTGGAAGCATGCAGCAACTGTGGAAAGAATCACGTGGGTGTTTGCTTGAAGGGTAAGAGAGTATGCTTTAATTGTGGTCAAGAGGGTCACATTGCACCAAATTGCCCTTGTCCGAAGAAGGGTGCATGTTTCACTTGCAGATCGAAGGATCACCTTACTCGAGATTGCCCTAAGAAAGCTACAGGAGGAGCAAGCGGAGGAAAGGGAAACAACAGTGGTGGCAATTTGACTATCACTGGACCGACGCCGTCCAATCGACCTATCGCCCGAACATTCAACATGACGGTGCAAGATGTTGTGCATTCAAAGGATGTGGTGTCAGGTATCATTCCGCTCAATAGTGTAAATGCTTACGTATTATTTGATTCGGGTGCTACTTGTTCATTTATATCCGATGATTTTGTTAGGAAATTAGAGTTACCTCAGGAAGAGTTAGATTACCCTATAAACATAAAAATCGTGAATAAGGAAGTGATTCCTGTTAAGTTTGTACACAAGAACTGTCGGGTAGATATTAAGGGTCATGAGATGACAGTAAATTTAATCCCAATTCGACTTGGGGAGTTTGACGTTATTTTGGGAATGGATTGGTTGTTCAATCATGGGGCAGTTATTGATTGCCAAAAGAAGTGTATGAACCTTATGACTCTGTCAAAGGTAGTGTTTTATGGCAGCAAGTCGCCTAGACAAACGAGTTATCTGACAATGATGCAGGCCAGGAAGATGTTGAGACAAGGATGTGTAGGATATCTAGCCTACATAGTCAATACACGAAAGGTGGGTGCAAAGCTGGAGGAGATACCGGTAGTTAGGGACTTTACGGACGTATTTCCTGATGATTTGCCAGGTCTACCGCCAGATAGGGAAATTGAATTTATAATTGATCTAACACCGGGAACAACCCCTATATCAAAAGTTCTGTATCGAATGGCTCCGGTAGAAATGAAGGAGTTAATGGTGCAATTGCAGGAGCTGCTAGATAAGAAGTATATTCAACCGAGCATTTCGTCGTGGGGAGCGCCGGTGTTATTTGTCAAGAAGAAAGACGGATCAATGCATATTTGCATTGATTATAGAGAGTTGAACAAGGTCATGATTAAAAATAAGTATCCGTTACCAAGGATCGATGACCTATTTGATCAGCTGAAGGGAACGAGATATTTTTCAAAGATAGATCTACGAAGTGGGTGCCATCAGTTGAAAGTGAGAAAGGAAGACATACCAAAGACAAATTTCGAACTAGATATGGCCATTATGAGTTTTTGGTTATGTCATTTGATTTAACAAATGCACCTGCAGCATTTATGGATTTAATGAATAGAGTGTTTAAACCATTTTTGGATAAATTCATAGTAGTGTTCATAGACGACATTCTAGCATATTCCAAAACTCAGGAAGAGCATGTGGAACACTTGAAGGTGACATTGGAAGCGTTAAGGAGAGAGAAACTGTATGCGAAATTCTCTAAATGCGAATTTTGGTTGGAGCATGTTCAATTCCTTGGGCATGTTATTGATAAAGACGGGATTTCGGTGGATCCGGCTAAAGTGGAAGCTGTGATGAACTAGGATTAGTCGAAAACACCGTCAGAAGTAAGGAGTTTCTTGGGATTGATGGGTTATTATAGGCGTTTTATTTAAGATTTCTCAAGGATCGCCACTCCGTTGACAATTTGACAAGGAAAGCATTGAAGTTCGTTTGGACAGAGAAGTGCGAAGAAAGCTTTCAGGAGTTAAAGAGACGTTTGAGTTCAGCACCTGTGTTGTCTTTACCAGATAATTCAAGGAATTTTGTGGTATATAGTGACGCATCGCACAAGGGGCTAGGCTGCGTGCTTATGCAGAACGGTAAGGTTATCGCGTATGCATCGCACCAATTAAAAGACTATGAAAAAGGGTATCCGACCCATGATTTAGAGTTAGCAGCAATGGTGTTTGCTTTAAAATTTTGGAGGCAGTATCTCTATGGGGAGAAGTGTGAGATATATACAGACCATAAAAGTCTGAAGTATATTTTCACAAAAAAGGATTTAAATATGCGTCAGAGGCGATGGATAGAATTGATCAAAGATTACGATTGTGAGATCCTATATCATCCAAGAAAAGCTAATGTGGTTGCCGACGCTTTAAGCAGGAAGGGTCGGGAGAAGTTATTTTTGTTAACTGCTCAGGAGAAGCTCATAGCGAAAATGGCTAAATTAGAGTTAGAGGTGAAGTATTTGGCAGAGCCGAATGAAGAATTATTCCAGATGGAAACACGACAAACTTTAGTGGACAAGGTAAAGGAAGCACAATTCCAGGATGAAGAGTGTGATAAAATACGAAAAAGGGTGCTTGAGGGTGAGGAGCTAAACTTCAAAATCGATATCGAAGAGTTGCTGAGATTTGAAGGTAGAATCTGGGTTCCGTTAGTACAAAAGATCAGAGAAGAGATTTTGAACGAAGCTCATAGTTCAAGATTTTCGGTTCACCCGGGAAGTACAAAAATGTACCAGGATCTTCGACAACATTTCTGGTGGCCAAATATGAAAAGAGAAGTTGCTGAGTGTGTTGCGAAGTGCTGAACTTGTCAGAAAGTCAAAGCAGAGCATCAGAGGCCAAGTGGTTTGTTACAGCCCTTGGAGATACCAGAATGGAAGTGGGAACATATCACGATGGATTTCGTCGTAGGGCTTCCAACTACTCAGAAGGGTTATGACGCAATATGGGTTATCGTAGACCGACTGACGAAATTAGCACATTTCTTGCCGATCAAAATCAGATTCACCCTAGATCAGTTCGCAAAATTATACGTCAAGGAGATTATCTCAAGGCACGGAGTTTTAGTATCAATTGTGTCGGACAGAGATTCACGTTTCACATCAAAATTTTGGAGGAGTCTGCAAGCTTGTATGGGAACGCAATTGAGAACGAGTACAGCGTACCATCCTCAAACCAATGGTCAGAGCGAAAGAACAATTCAAACGTTGGAAGATATGTTGCGAGCTTGTGTAATGGACTTCAAAGGGAACTGGGATGACCATTTACCACTGGTAGAGTTTGCTTACAATAACAGCTATCATGCAAGTATTGACATACCGCCCTACGAAGCGTTATACAAAAGGAAGTGCAGAACTTCATTATGTTGGGATGAGGTCGGTGAGCGTCGTCTTCTAGGACCCGAGTTGGTGCAGCAGACGGCAGAAATCGTCAGAATAATAAGAGCTAGATTATCGGTAGCTCAAGACAGGTAGAAAAAGTATGCAGATAAACACCGACAGAATAGAGAATTCGACGTCGACAGTTTTGTGTTTATCAAAGTATCTCCTTGGAAGGGGAAGATCAGATTTGGTAAAAGGGGTAAACTGAGTCTGCGATTTATTGGACCCTTTGAGGTATTGAAAAGAGTGGGCGAGGTGGTCTATAAGGTAGCTTTACCTCTCGAGTTAGACCACATTCATAATGTTTTCCATATATCGGTGCTACGACCATATAAGCCCGATTATAAACATGTTATAAAATATGAACCAATACCATTTGAGAAAGATTTATCCTATGAAGAGATTCCTGTACAGATAGTTGACAGGAAATAGCAGGTTCTCGGAAATAAAATTATACCTTATGTTAAGGTAATTTGGAGGAACCACAACGCTGAAGAAGCTACGTGGGAACTCGAAGAGAAAATGATGCAAAACTATCCTCAATTATTTGTTAATCCTTGTGTCGTGATTCTGGGGACAGAATCCTTGTAAGGAGGGGATAATGTAACGGACGAATTAATTGCGTTGTGATTCTAGGGACAGAATCCTTTTAAGAAGGGAATGATGTAACGAATGTAATTTTTGTGAATAAATAAAATATTTATTGAGTTAAATAAATATTTTATTAATTTATTTATTGAGTAAAATAAATAATTGATAAAGTTATTATGGAGTAATTCATTTTAAGTGTAATTATGTTAATTGTTATTTTTATTGAGTAAAATAAATAATTGATAAAGTTATTGTGGAGTAATTCATTTTAAGTGTAATTATGTTAATTGTTATTTGAATGTGATTTGATGTGTTTATTCTAATTTAATTTAATAACTAAATTAGATGATAAAATGATTTATTTGAATAAAGGATTTATTTGAATAAAATAATTTATTTGGTAATATTGTTATTGGTCAAAGAAAAGTTATAATTAAATTAGTAAGGTGTAATTGAATTTATTTAATAATAGGTTTAGTTAAATTGAAAGTGTGACAATTAAACTATATAGTATAATGAGTTATTAAAATAAATGGAAAAGGGATTTTATTTTAAATAAACCAAACAAGGCCTTTTGACCCTTGGTTGGTAAAAATGGTTTGTTTTGTTTTGATTCAAGCCAAACAGGGCCTTGGGACTTTTTAAATTTTGTAACAGCTGAGACTTAATATTGGATCAGTTTTTATTTTATGTTAAAGTGTGCTAAGCCTAAAAACAAAACAAAAACAGAGTTTTGTTGAGAGAAAAGCTTATCAAAGAAGTTGAAGCTGAAAGTGAGAGAGTTCTGTGAATTGAGAGGTGAAGGGAGAGGATTACTAAGCCAGTATAATCATCTTATCATAATCTGAGAAGAATTATCAGATAATAATCTAATCTAAAACCTTAGTTCTTATTTTCTTCAAGCTAGTTCTCTGTAAAAATATTGGTGAACTAAAATTTACTAGAAATTGTTTATGTGATGATTATGCATGTTTGTATGGGTATATAAACTGTTATATAGTAATTATAAATGATTTTATATAACTAGAATCCATGAAAACAAGTTTTAAATGGGTTTTGTGTTCTTGAGTTTATACATATGAATATGGCTTACTTTGGGTTTAAAATTAGTGTTCAATCAATGTAATAATCTGTAAATTGGATGTTGTTATTGTTAGTATGTTCAATAACGAAAAGAATGTAAGTTGAATGGATTAAAATGGTTTGGGGATGAATTCCCAGTGTTCGATTTCATTAAAATGGTCAAAACATGAATATTTTGTATAAACAGTGAATTTTTGGTCTTTAATTAGTTGATTATATGTGTTATAATGATTAGAATTATTAGAAACATGTTGGGTATTTGTTTTACAACATGTTTGATGTCTAGGTATGTTTAATTTGTGAGTCGGATGGTAGAATTTGGGAAATTTGATTTGAAATTTCACTGGTTCGCGAACTGTATGAACTGTCAGTCGGGTCCACCTCCCCGGCGGTGGAAATGTACTAGAATTAACGCCCTGGCGGTATCCTCGCCTCGGCGGTAAGAATGAACTGGTTTTGTCGCCCCGACGGTAGCCTCGCCCCCGACGCTGGTTTGTGAAGGAATCCACCGTCCCGGCGATGGAACAGGAAATGAAAATTTTTCTTTTTTTTGTGATCTTGCTATATGGTCGTGTGCATGTTTAAAGCTTAGACTAAGGCATTAAATGATTAATGAGATACTACGATGGATGATAAGCAAATATTTATTGAATATCAAATGAGAATTGAGATGTTAAAATGAAATTGGATAAGAACGAATCCTAAAGTGCTTATAACACTATAACTAATTATTGTTACCGCTTTTCAAACGGAATATATAGGTTGATTAAGGAACGTGAATTTTAATCTGTAATCTACGCGCGAGGCAAGTTTTCTATCTTTAATCTCTTTATTTCGTTGAAAGCAATTTCCCTAAAACTTAACTTTTACTTGAGCAAGTTTCTTATTTTACTTTCATTGAGCAAGCTTATTAACCTTAGCTTATTATTGTTCAAGCAAGGTTATTATAACGTCAAATGCTTATGTTTTATTCCAGTTATTTGTTATTCGATCATGAATCGTTATTCAAACTTTTGAACATAAATCTCATTGTACAATTTTATTATTGAATCAAATGCTTTAGCGACTATGAAATCCTTATTGATTGAGCTAGTCCATAGTTGATGAGCGTTTTAAAGACTTAGAATATCATGAAGTTATTCCAAACCAAGTTTCTTTTGGTACGGATTCTGAGGTTAAACTGAGATGAACAACCCTAACATAGGGGATTAATTACGTAACAACGTTAAAATGTTTGTGCATAATATATTGTACAAAGGGCTGATCCCCCGGAGTACGAGATGGACAGTCCATAGTCTATAAGACTGTTAAAGGTTACAGTAGAGATACTTGTTAACCTAGGACATAGTTCGAGGTCTTATGACCCTCAGATTTACTTTTGACCCTGAAATCTAAATTCAATTCTTAAACCGAGTTTTCTATTAAGCTTCCTGTCCTTTGATTGTTGTAGATTGTTTTCAGAGAAACTATTATACCTAAGTTAAAATCTACTTCATTGATTGTGTTGTTATTATACTTGTGGGAAACTGTTTGCTCACCCTTGCATAAAACATTGCAGCTAAGACTGAGAAGTCAGATGAGCCGTCCACTAGTAAGGGCAAAGGCAAGATGCAGAAGTAGCTCATAAACTGTTATTTGTTATGGAGTTTTGTAATAAGACTTATTTAATATTATGTTTTAATTCCGCAATGATGTAATAAAGGTTAGATAACCTGGGATTTATTTACTTAAGAGATTAGAGTTGTAACCCCTTTTGTGGGAAGATGATTTATTCAGTTTAATTTCATTATCCTTTATTATGGGTAGTTAATCATGAATGTATGGAATAGTGAACACCAAATCAGTGGGATTTATGTACCCGAATTTGGAGGTGTCACATTAGGAAACCGATCTAACTATATTGTAGGTACCAATGTGGACAATTCAGTGTGGTTGTCGAATAGATCGAGACACATTTATTGAGACATTGGTAGAAGTATTGATGAGACGGGGAACTAATTCATTAGTTCATGGGTTAAGAACCACTCAATTTACTATATTGGTAATCGTTGAAATCTTGTATCAGCTTATTCTGTATATATATCTTGAAAAGGTAAATCTCTTCTTATATATATCTGTTAGACTTGTTGGGCATTCTTATACTCATTCTTGCAATTATCTTTTAAAAATTACAGCTAAGAAATAATTACCAGATGATTCTGGCGGTACAAAGAAAGTTGAAGATGTAGAAGTCATTTAAACTATGCTAGATTAACATTATTGGTAATGTCTAGAAGGTTCTGACGAGGAAAGGAGTTAGGTCATCTAATTGCGCGCCGTTTTAACAAAAAGCCCCCACTTTTCTAGGAACTGCCTCGTTGCTAATATTGAATGTCTTGGATAGATAAATGGATATTTGTTTGCAAGTCTTTTAGGACTTATGTGTAATAACAAGAAGTTATTTGGGAATGTTATAACCATGAACGAATGATATTATAATATTATCACTTTTCTGCATCATATTCTGATTATTAGACGTCAAAATTTCTATATACGATTCAAATCAATTATATTGCGAGTTTTTTTTATATATATAGAAAATTTATTGTGTATATTACCTTTAAGTTAATGAATGTTATGAATAAAGTTGTACAAGTCAGCACGAAGTCCAACCAAGCAAGAAGGTGGATTTCGGGGCATGACATATTTGGTATCAGAGCATTAGGTTATAGCTCTAGGGTAAGAGTACCTTAAGATATAGCCTGCGTAAAATTTTGGAGATAGAAAAACTCCTAAAAAGAAGGTTAAAAATGCTTATACTATAATTTTGAGGACGAAATTCTTATAAGGAGGAGAGTATGTAATATCCTGAATATTTATAGAACATATAAATATGATATTGGATGACTAAAGTTATTTGTAAAGTTAATTTCGAGGACAAAATTCTTATGAGGAGAGTATGTAATATCCTGAATATTTATAGAAGATATAAATATGTTATTAAATGATTAAAGTTATTTGTAAAGTTAATTTCGAGGACGAAATTCTTTTAAGTAGGGGTGAATGTAATACCTAGAATATTTATGAGGCTTATAAATGCGATCGTATATGTTTAGAATTAGAATGTATAACCTAAAACTAGGTATCGAGAAGTTTAAAACCTTAAGCCCCAATGAGATTCGAATTTTGTAACATATGTGCTTAATAAAGATTAAAATGATATTTTAAACTAGGTGTATTGTGATTTTATAGTGTAAACGATGAATTAGGTCAAATAAAAAAAATTATCAAGCTACTTAGTCATGCTTAACAAAATAATTTGTCGTGTTTTCCACGATTTCTCCGAGAAGTACCCTGGCAAATCATTTTTTGTGACAAGTTGATGTGTCATGCTTGGGAATGATAAAGTGATTGGTCGAGCTTGGTAGATATTTTCATTGAGGAGCTTAGAAGATAAGTTCAATTGCAAGCTGCATTGTCGAGCTTGGAAGATATTTTTATTGAGGAGCTTAGAAGATAGGTTCAGTTGCAAGCTGCGTTGTCGAGCTTGGAAGATATTTTGAGGGAATATGCCAAGAATATTCTAAGAATATGCTAGGTACTAAAGTGTAATTAATCAAGTACTAAAGTGTAATAAGTTAAGCCCCTAAAGTACAATTAGCGAAACTATGTTTTCCTATAAATAGCAAGCTAAGTTCATTCATTCCTTACCATGTTCAAGAGCAATTCAAGAGCGAAAACATTCTATATTTATATTCTGAGAGATATTGTGAGATAAAAATATTACTTTCGAAGCATCGAAGCGCTGCGCGATTGGAAGTAAAGCTAGCAACTAAAAGAGATATACTCTAGTGGTTATAATTTTCATTTTTATGTATGTATTAGTAAAAATATACTTTTACAAGCAGTTATAATGCCCAAATTATTTTATGTTTATAATACAAAAATCCTATTTACTATAATATCCGATTTATTCTCTTATATATTAGAAAATATACTTTTATAAGCAATTACTATGTTCGATTTTCTTCAAGTATTTAGTAAGAATATTCATTTTATAAGCAGTTATAATACGAAAATTATCTCAAATATAATAGCCGAATATTTATTTTATAAGCAATTATAATGCCCGATTTATTTCAAACATAGTAAACGAATATTCATTTTGCAAGTAGTTATAATGCTCAATTTATTTTAAATATAGTTGAAAAATATTTATTCTATAAGCAGTTATAATGCTGAAATTATTTCATATATAGTAGAAAGAGTCTTATTTATAAACGCTTATAATACTCGAAATAAAACTTAAAATCTTTAATCGTTAAAATGTAATTAACCTAGCATAATCAAAGGAAAGTAAAGCTTGCACTTTAAGAGGTCGTATGAAGAATGCGAACTAGCATAAACGATCGAAGCGATAAAAGGCAAGTCTACTTATTTGTTGAAATGCACTCCGTGCAATAACGTGTCATATTTATAAAGTTTATTGTTATGCAAGTATTGTTTCTTTTGCACCCTGTGCATTAACATGCTTGTTATATGTTATGTGCAATGTGTTAGTAATTGTTGATTTGCAATTGAAAACCATGTTAGTATCTGAGTTGAGCAACTCTCTTGTATGGGCAGGAGTTTAAGATGTGTTAGGAAACCGATTTAACTATACTGTAGGTACCAATGTGGAAAATTCAGTGTGGTTGTCGAATAGATCGAGGCATATTTATTGAGACATTGGTAGAAGTATTGATGAGACGGAGAACTAATTCATTAGTTCACGGGTTAGGAACCACTTAGTCTACTATATTAATAATCATTGAAATCTTCTATCAGCTTATTTTGTATATATATCTTGAAAAGGTCATTCTCTTCTCATATATATCTGTTAGACTTGTTGGTCATTCTTATGCTCATTCTTGCAATTATCTTTTAAAAATTACAGCTAAGGAAGAATTACTAGATGATTCTGGCGGTACAAAGAAAGTTAAAGATGTAGAAGTCATTTAAACTATGCTAGATTAACATTATTGACAATGTCTAGAAACTTCTGACAAGAAAAGGGGTTAGGTTATCTAATTACGCGCCGTTTTAATGGAAAGCCTCCTCTTTCCTAGGAACTACCTGGTTGCTAATATTGAATGTCTCGGATACATAAATGGATATTTGTTTGCAAGTCTTTTAGGACTTATGTGTAATAAGAACAAGTTATTTGGGAATGTTATGTAATGCCCGTGAATTTTGAACGTCATTATTAAGTAAATATAATTTTAATTTTAATGAGTTAACTTTGTGTTCTTACTTAAACCGTTGGGTGTATTGGTGGATTATGTGACTATGTGATTTACTATAAATTTGTGTTAAGGGAATCACTAGTAGTATATTTAAACTAGTGAGCAAACCCTAAGGCTTTATATCCATAAAGTTGACAAGGTATTTACTAAATTAAGTATTCAAGTAAATTGAATATAGTTAGTAAATAAAGTGTGTGGGTTAATTAATGAAAGTAGGTGTTAATGAGATATGGTCCAAATTGGATAATAATAATTAATAGTTAAGTTAGTAATTTATTTACTAATTGACTAAGTTACTTAATTAATGAACCTAGTCCAATCATTTATATTAATCATGAATTTAGGTATTAATTGTGTGGCTTATTAAATGAGCTATCATGGGGTTAATTTAAATGACCCAGTATTGCATTAAATAGATTTGAATTTTTATTAGCCTAATCATTTAAATTGGAAGCCCAATGGTATTTAATGTGTGGTCCAAAACCTAGCCATTTGATAAATTAAATGTGTAGCATTTGTTTATTAATTAAAGCTATTTGGGACAACATTTTTGGGACAACTTCCTTCTTGGTCGTGCACTAGGAGAGAGGGGAGAGCAAGTTGATTTCAAATTTTACTTTAATTAAGTAGCTAGCTTGTCTTGGAAGTTGAAGTTGTAGACTTGATATCATAGCTTCCTATCATGTCAAGTAGCTTCCTATTATGTCATAGCTTCCTAAGATGTCAACTAGCCACCCTAGTGACACAAGGCTACTCATTAGCTCCATGATGACAAAAGGTTTCTTGCTATTATCCAATTAGTAAGCTTTTTATCCAAGGGACAACAAAGATATGGGGGATATTAGTAACTCTTACATAAAGGACAAGGTTGTCAAGCTCCCATTGGTGGAAAATCTAATTAGCACACTTAAAAATAAGATTAAGGCTAAATGGAAGGGATAAGGCGAACTCTTATATCCAAGGGGCAAAAAAGATTTGGGGCATAATAGCATGAATTCTAATTTAGCATTATACTTGCAAGTATTTTATCCTTTCATTTCATTTCAAGTTCATTTCTTCTTTTCATCTCCTTCTTTCATTTCTCCCAAGCAAGAACATAGAGTAAGAGCTTAGAGAGGAAAAGAGAGTGAGATTAGCATAGTTTATGCATCCCAAGTTCATCACATACTTTGGTAGATCAAGGAGAGTAGCTACAAGATCAAGGTGAAACCCTAAACCATTTCCTTCTTTCTTACTTTATTTTATTTTCATAGTTTTTGAGAGATTTTGTTCTAAGACTCAAGAATCATTAGATCTGCATGCTTCATGTATAGATCTAATCCTCTTGAGTGTTAGAATGGAGATTCAAAAGAAGAAAAAGAACTTATGTTCTTAAAGGGTAAAAACCCTACTATAAGAACTTATGTTCTTATAGTAAATCATTTTCTAAAATTCCAGGAAAATTTATAAATTATTGTTGGGTCATATATTGTCCAGATCCAGAAGATAATAAGTTTTTGAACTTTTTTGCTATTTTTCATAATAATATTATAGTTATGCTTAAAAGAAAATAAATGGTTAAATAATGTCATAAATGAGAAAAATAGGATGTTAAAGCTTAGGTACTCCTATTATGGTGTAATCTAACCTATGTGAGGTATTTTGGCAATCTATTATGATAAATAATATTTATGACCTTTTATGGGTATTAAATAAGTTGTTTAATAAAGGGTAAAACAATTAAAATAAATTGTTTATTCGCTTAATAACTTATTAAAATATTACTATGATATTTGTAATATAAGAATTCGTTATTTTTAAGTAAACAAAGAAATATTAAGATTAAAACTTTATGAAAATATTATTGAATGGGTAATAATAATTGTTTTAAGCATTAATAAATGATTAAGATATTATTAATATGGCTAATAATATTAGATTAAAATATTATTAAGAGATTAATAATATTAGATTAAAGTATTATTGGATGATTAAAATATTATTAAGATTTTAATAATATTAGTAAACGAATAAAAGTGTTATTAGTGGACTAATAATACTAAGAGGTGAATTAAATATTATCAGGATTAATTATATTAAGTATCTTATAGGATTTACGATAGTTTATTAACTTATGTGTGCTATGTGATTTGCTTAATTGTTAAATAAATAGCATAAGTAAGCGTATCGATATACAACTACGCAGTACTAATTGGTAGATCGACGTTATCAATGTTAGGTTCTTCAAGACCAATTAGTTAAAGCTAGAATTACTTGTAGCTGAGCAGACAGGCAAGTTCCCTAACTCAAACTCGAGTTATGATTTTTGAAGCATGTTAGTGAATAATTATTGTTGATTATTCACATCTATACTGGTTATTGAGATTCGCACCTTGTGCAAATGAATTCCTATTCTATTGTTATTGAATTGTGAATTAGATTAAAGTTCTTTCAAGCATGAACTGTTTATGAGATAGATCTATGCTATTTGTATCAGCTAGATCAAGCATGTCTAAATTTGTGAAATCAAATATATTTTAAAAGCTGTTCTTATTAATTTGCTATAGTAAGAACTCTTGGCTGAGAAAAGGATAAATTTGATTAAGGCATGATATCAATGCTGGTTTATTAAGTGTTTATGCATAAATCACGGGGTATGAAAGGCTGATCCCCTTGATTACCAAAACATATTAAGAGGTCCAGTTTAAATGCTGAGAACCTTGGCAAATGTCTATGGTTATTTTCAACCACTCAGTAACTGTCATTCAATTATTCGAATATTCAATTGTCGACTATTAATTCATGTTTCTTCACAATTTTATACAGATGTTGAACATTGAAAGCGAAACTTCCTTCTATTTATGATATATCTCCCTTGTGTATAAACTTGCTAAGCAAATTAGTTGCTTACCCTTGCTATATTATGATCTTTATTTCAGCTAAGGCAGAAACGTCTAAAGGGGACAAAGGAAAAGGGAAGGTGCAAGAGTAGTTGCCTGATATGGCTTATGTACTAGTTTATCTTAAATGTTATTTGGTTATGTGAACTCTTATTGTATTAAGGGTATGTTTTAAGTTAAGGTTAAAGAACCTTGGGACCATGATTGTAAGATTTTATTACTATTTCGATAGACATTGCATGTTTATTATTCCGCGTTAGTTAGAAAGTATGTTTGTTGTTGAGTATCATGAACACCGAATTCGAGGTTAAGAAACTCGGATTTGGGGGTGTCACAGGTTGGTATCAGAGCTATAGGTTATAACCCTTAGGAGAAAGAGTCCTTAGGCTATAACCTGAGAGAATGTTGAGGAATAGAAGGGGATATAACTCATATAGAGTTATTTTTGGGTAGAAATTTATTATGATCTTAAAATTGAGGATTTGGATCATACGTTGGTGTTATTAAGCTTGTGGATAATTTGAGGAATGTGTATTGATGAGATAATATGGTAAAGTGAAGACCATTAAGTATGGACGATCCATTGTAAACTGGAGTTATAGATATTCGAGGTAATTAGATTAATCATTTGATGCTATTGATCAATTATGTGGCTATTGATCAATTTTTGTGGCTATTCATTAGATAAGATATTAGAGTGATGTTGTATGGAGTTTCTTTGTGATGAAAAGAGAGTACCTTAGAATCTGTTGGGTTAAGGTTTGTAAGAAGGAAATGATTGATTTGATAAATAATAAATATATCGATATTTTGAAGTGTTAGTTAAGTTATTAAGCTTTATTGTGGAATGCCAGGTGAGACAAAAGTAATGGACTCATAGAGTTGTTAAGCAAAAGTTAAGAGTATTGAGATGAATGATGTTATATGCAAAAAAAAAAATTTAAGAGATGACTGATAGCAATTTAGATTATTTTGATGATTAGAAGGGAGAGACAACGGAGAGATTATAAGAAATGAACCAAGGGTAGATTTAGTGTCTGATCTGAAAAAAGTATCTAGAGATGGAACTGAATGATGAGATAATGGAAATCCCTAAGGAGGATCAATTGGTGCCCGATATAAGGAATAGATGGAGGAAATGAAAGAAAGAAAGGTTAAGTCTGAGAGTTATAAGACCTTTGTGAGTCGTAATGAATGAAGAATAGTGGTCAATGTATATGTACTGGTATATCTATGCATGTAAGAAATATGAATCTCAGTTTTTGTACAACTAGCAGTATATCTGTTGTAAGTCCCAACTTTGTGTAAGTTGTGGAGTAGTTATGTGAATCCCATCTTGTTGTTAGTAACAGAGGGATAAGTGGATATCAGGAATGCTATATGATGTAAGTAGTACGAGGTACTAAGATGAGCTTATTAGTATTTATTAAAGGTGCCTTGAGGTGATATGATGATGATACATCCCCACTTTTCAAATCTAGGGGAATTCAGTTCTTATTAATCCCATCTTTTGTGTCTTAATGGGATAGTTAACATTTATAGGAATATACCGAAATTATAAGTGTTTGACACACTAAGGGGTGTATGAATATAAATGAGGTATTATTATTACATGATTGATTGTGATCGATTTGTGCCTTGACTCTTAAATGATAACATCAGTAGAATTTTGCACGATGTGTAAAACAAGAAGGATTTATGTAAGGTTCTGTTTAGAACAAACAATGCCGTCAAGGAGACAACCCCGATACACGAGGGTGGAAGAGTCAGTGAATAACGAGGAGGGTCAGACTGACCCCAAAAGGACCTTTGCGAACTTGTTAGAGGAAACGATGCAAGGCAGACCAACCATTGCGGTTGTTCGGCCATAAAGTCACATGGCGAACTTTACGGGTTTCAAATTACTAGGACCACCAGAGTTTCGTGGGAATACGGATTCGAGTGAAGCCCAGACATGGGTAGAAGAAATGGAGAAAGTTTTCAAGGTCGCAAGAGTGACCGAGGAACAGTAGACTTCGTTTTCCACTTTCATGAGGAAGGGTGAGTCAGATTACTGGTGGAAGGCGAATAGAAGCCGAGCTGGGGAAGGCACAACTGCGTGGACTCGTTTTAAGGAGCTGTTTTTTTCGAAAAATTTCTTTCTAGAAAGCACGCAAGCAAGTATGGAGATAAAGTTCTTGGATCTGAAGCAAGATGATATGTCGGTAGCAGAGTACGCAACGAAGTTTAACAAACTAGCTAGGTTTGCTCCACACCAAGTGGACACCAGAGCTAGGCGAGCGAAGAGATTTGAACAAGGGTTGAAGCCCTGGGCGTATAGTAAGGTTGTGGTTTTGCAGATCAACACATTTCCTACGTTACTTAAGGAAGCAATCGTTGCCGAGGAGGAAATGAAGCGTTGACAAAGCACAACCAAGATCAGAAAAGCCATGATGGTCACAAGGAAGGTAGCCGTGGGGGAAGTAACCCGAATAAAAGGAAGGGGATCGATAGCCAATCTTGCGGAGGCAACAAGTCTGGAGGAGAGGTTAAGAAGGATATTTTCATCCGAGTGTATCTCCGCGGGGAGCGCCAGTTCTGTTCGTAAAGAAGAAGGATGGATCGTTAAGGCTCAGTATCGATTACAGGGAATTGAACAAGGTTACGATTAAGAACAGGTACCCGCTACCCAGAATAGACGATCTGTTTGATCAACTCAAGGGAGCGAAATAATTTTCAAAGATTGATTTAAGGACAGGCTACCATCAGCTATGGGTGAGATAGGAGGATATCCCAAAGACGGCATTCAGAACTCGTTATGGACATTTCGAGTTTCTGGTAATGTCATTTGGACTAACAAATGCACCAGCGGCATTCATGGATATGATGAACAAAGTGTTCAAGCAGTACTTGGACAAGTTCGTGTTAGTATTCATCGATAACATCTTGGTGTATTCAGTGACTGTAGACACCCAAATTTTTGCGTTTCCTATACTAACCTTGACAGGAGGGCAAAATCGTCAATTAGCCTAGCCTACGAGACGGAAGGTGGACATAAGTGCGAACACTCAAAACCACGACGACGACTTGTGATCAAGGTTGACACGACGACGGGCGAAGCAAGCACCCATGAATGATGTGGCACTTTTCCCAGCGGTTCCCGGACTGCAAAATGCAAGCCTTTCAGCAGAAACCGATGATCCGACACGAGAATCGAGGTGCGGTTCAGAAAATGAGAAAATCAGCCCACCCAGCCGCGGATTGATCTGCGGCCAAACGATTAAAATAATGGTAGTGCGCGAGAGAGCTGAAGTGCGCGGCGGGCGCGGGGAAACCGAGGCCAGCCGCAGGTTGATCTGCGGCTGCCTAGGGCAGCCCCTTATCAGGCCATTTTGCATACAGAGAAAAAAAAAGAAGAAGGCAGCGGCGGGAGCAGCTGGGAGAAGAAGGAGAAAACAGCAAGAAAATAAGAGAAATTAAGAGAGAAAAGAGTGAGAAATAGTGAGTAATTGTACCCATTTTGTGAGATTACAAATCATATATTTCTACTCTATTCAATACACAAATTCATATATATTGTGGGGATTATTTGCAAGGTGAAAAATCCTTTGTTTTAGCATTTTGTTTTACCATTTTTGTTAAGCTTTTTGTCATCCAAATTATATTAAATGTAGTTGTTCTTGTATATTGTTGTGAATCCATGGATTGAGGGCTATTAGTGAGGGTTCCAAATGGAACGAAATTCTTCCTAATGGCCCGATGATATCCATTTGGTGAATTTTAGCTCGTTGTAATGATGTATTATGCATAGATTGTTTAGGTTGCTATTTTTAGGATCTTGTGGGCGTGTAGCGACTTTGGATGTGAGCCTAGGAGCGCAACCCCGTGGTCCAAATCCGATGATGGACATGTAGACACCCAAATTTTGCACTTCCTATACTGACCATGGCAGGAGGGCAAATTTGTCCATTGGGCCGGCCTGCGAGAGCAAGGGATGGGCACCGGAACGAACACTCGACGTCACCGCAACGATTTGCAAATCAAAATCGACGTGACAGCAAGGCCGTCCGAAATGGGCATGCCGAATGATGTGGCACGTCTCCTAGTGATTTCCGGACTGCAAAATACAGGCCTGTCGGCGAAAACCGACGTCGCGACACGAGAAACGAGGTGCGGTTCAGAAAATGAGAAAATCAGCCCACCCAGCCGCGGATTGATCTGCGGCCAAACGATTAAAATAATGGTGGTGTGCACGGGACTCGAAACCAGGAAATCAGCTGAGTGCGATGGGAGGTGGGCCAGCCAGCCGCAGATTGATCTGCGGCCAGCATCTGCGGCTGGCTTTGGCCAGGCTATTTCAGCTCATTTCCTGCAGAAGGTTGAGGGAGAGGGAAGAAGAAGGAAAAACAGCAACCAGCAGCTCGGAAATGGGAAAAACAGCAGCAAAAACAAGAGCAATTAGGAAAGAAAAAGAGTGAAAAGAGTGAGGAATTGTACCAATGTTGTGAGATTACATCTCATATTTTCTACTCTACTCAATACATAAATTCATACATATTGTGAGGATCATTTGCAAGGTGAAAAAACCCTTTGCTATAGCATGTTGTTTTACCATTTTTTGTTAAGCTTTTTGTCATTCGAATTATATTAAATGTAGTTGTTCTTGTATATTGTTGTGAATCCTTGGATTGAGGGCTATTAGTGAGGGTTCCAAATGGAACGAAATTCCTCCTAATGGCCCGATGATATCCATTTGGTGAATTTTTAGCTCGTTTTAATGATGTATTGTGCATAGATCGTTTAAATTGCTATTCTTAGGATCTTGTGGGTGTGTAGCGATTTTGGATGTGAGCCTAGGAGCGCGACCCCGTGGTCCAAATTTGATGATGGACATCTTTTGATATATGTAGTAGGAGCGATGTGGTCTTCATTGTAAATATGTAAATCGTCGGGCCTTAAAACGACGCCAAGGCGAGAATCGTGTTTAAGGCCCCGAAATAGTGAAACTTGTGATTGTAGGCATTTGGGGTTATTTTGATGGCTTACATGCCCATGAATAGCCCCGACGCGTGTTTATGCTCGATTTGATTTATGAGACGAAATTGATTTCAAAGTTAAATGATAAGATTTTCATAAAATCAATCAAACTAGGCTATTAGCATCACGAGGTTAATAAATGGGAAGTGCTAATGAATGTCGATTTCTATTTCAAACGAGAAAGCTAAAGAAAATCGTTTTCAAACATCACAAGAAATGGTTTCATAAAATAAGTGACGTTTTATTAAACCGGTGTGCATAGGGTTAAAGAGGTTCTAGAAGTTACCCATCGTTGGAGTTACGAAAGCAACGTATAGATCTCGATTCCTATTTTGACGAAGGTTTAAAACTCTTTGTTTTGCCAAAACGACATCTAACGAAAAATCTCATAGTTTTTGGACAATTAAAATCAAACCCTTCTTATAAAGAATCAAGCTTTCTCGTATAAATCGAAGGACATTCTGAAGCATTCTCAAATCAAAGCACGACTTTCCCTAAAAAATCCAAATGATTCTTTCATACAAACTCACCACAACATTCACGTAGGCACACACACACACATACGCGCATACACACACATTTCATGAATTAAAGGATAGGAGAGCATCAAGATTGCGGTAACCGTGTTTCACGGAAGTCGGGGGGTGCCTAACACCTTCCCCTCGCTTAAGCGAGCCCCCGAACTCTATGAATCTCGATTCGCAGACCAATTAATTCGGAGTCACATATGAGCCAGCGATTCATAAAAAACGAAAACTCGGATGAGTTGGTACATCCATTTCAAATATACCAACTGGCGACTCTGGTTAATTGGCTCATCATAAAAAACGATCTTTCAAAACCCCGTCGACATTGAGTGCCGATCCTTTCCAAAACATCATCTAATCAAAAGGCAAAAAATCGGAAAGAAGAAAAACCCGGCGTCGACAGCTGGCGACTCTGCTGGGGATCATTAGAGGGCTTAAGCCGCGTTCAAATCTTGATGCTATCCTATCCTTCAAAAATTCATGAATATGTGTGTGCATGCGATATTTTGATCATTTCTACTTTTGTTGTGTGAATGTGTGTTTTGTCCAATAAGTGAATGATTGAATGGGATTGCTTTAATTTAAAGTAAAAATCATTTGCATACGGTGAGGACGATGAATGTGAATGTATGTTGAGAGAGTACCTCCTCCTGAGGCGAACCTGTCGGTTGCTTATTACTGGACTCGAAGGGGCTGCTCCCCGGAGATGGCTCAGGAAACGCACCACCCAAATCCGCTCCAATCGAAAGGATTCAGACGAGTAGATTGCGAAGATTTGGGGACCTTCATGCAGAAAAGCCCGCGAGAGTAACCCTAGGGTAGGTCAGCCTCTGATGAACCTAACGAAAGGGAAGCTTCTTCATGCCCTTTTATCATTCAGTCGAATAAATAAATGTCATATAAATGGCATATAACTGTCATACCGGCATCATCGTAATAAATATGTCCTGTATCACGTGATTACATCACCTGCACATATAAAGAGAATACTGACATGGTTTTGCAGGAAGGCAATCCGTGCCACGTACCAAGGTTTTCTAAAAAACTTCTAAATATTATCCTATCATCAAACACTGACCTTGTTTTGCAGGATAAGATTTAGAGAACCGTGAAAGCGTGGCATAGCGATCACAAAGAACCCGGATTAGGGGCATATTCGACCACAAAAAAAAGGGAAAAAGAAAAAGAAAAAGAAGAAAAGGAAAAAGAAATAATAATAATCATGCATCAGTGTTGACATGCCTCTGCCAACTTGTAACTGGCACAGTACTAAACTGCGGCCCTTGTTTGTTTTGCGAGATTGCCCCTACGACCCAACTAAAAGGCCGTAAAATCCATACTCCATCCATCCAAATGGCAGAGGCCGATAGCCATGAAATTACAGTTCTGCCGAAATACGAGGGATTCATCCTAGGATTGAGATTAGCCCTAGGAATGTGAATCAAAAAGATGATAGTAGTTGGAGACTCGAATTGGTCATCCGGCAGGCCGTGGGAATATACAGCACCAAAGGGTATAAATGGGACCTAGCTACGGGACTGCTGAGATATCTGGAAGCCGAAGAAGCCACAGACAAGTGAACGAAGTACATGGCGATGTGTGCGGAGCCCATATGAGCAGAGCATTTTCGGCAAAGAAAATCATGTGAACGGGTCACTACTGGCTAACCATGAAAACTGACTGCGATGCTCATGTCAGAAAATGCCATCAATGCCAGATCCATGCCAATGCGATCCATGCACCTCCTAATGAGCTCCATTGCTTGACCTTGCCGTGGCCAGTTGGACCGTGTAGCAGGTGATATCCACGAAAGGGTACCTCGATTTGAGGCATTCTAGCCTGACAAGCGATAGGCCAAATTCGAAGGAGGATCACGATTTTGGGTATAGAGCTAGATTTCGATCTGATGGGGATTGAGCAGGACGAGACAGATATCGACAATACGCATGACGAGATCAAAGGATGGGTCGAAGAGAAACCCAAACCCGACTTAGGCCAGACCATCGCCATCAAACATCAGAACCTCTGACTATCACAAAGAACCCGGAGTAGGGGCAAATTGAACAAAAAAAAAACATATAAAAAAAAAACAAAAAAACAACAAAAAAAAAAAATCTCAAAATCAAAAATCAAAAATCCCCCAAACCTTTCAACAAGTCAAAGGACCGGATCTGCTGTTAGCCCAGCGAGGTACCGAGGCAACCAGTATGAGGGGGATCACAAGAAAAGCAACTTAACACTGGGGCATTTGTCAACTACCCAGGAAATAATGACGTGCAAATTGGCACCCATGCAACAATCCCATCAACATGCACCATCATCATCAAATGCTACCTCATGGCAATTCAATCTTCAACGGTACGATCATTTGGCATTTGTCAAGCATAGTTTTCCCAGGATACGATGATCCGCGTGAAAGGGGATTCTATTTGACTTAATAGGAATCGGGTTGATTCTGACAAGCAATCGTGGAGCACGATCGTGAGTATGATTAGACGAAGAAGGCTATTCAACCTTTTGATCGGGTACAAAGCCTTAATTCAAAGCAACGTTTGTGACAGAATCGACCTCATGTGACAGCTTTCACTTTGCATTTGCACAAACTTTCAGTTGTGGGGTATAAAGCTATGACGAGGTTGATGGCGATTAACACGTAGTCAGACAGTCAATAATTATCAAGCTAAAATCAAGAAGTCAGACGATAAATGATCATCAAGCTAATGTCTCGAATCGTGGCCTGGGTTATTCGAGTAATTAAGCCCGAGGGGTGCCTCTACACCTGGTGCCCTAAAGCCATCTGGTTTGGGAGTCTCTGGGCCAACACTCGTTACATGGGTAACTCAGAGCCTAAGAAAACGAGCATTACAGTAGAGGAGGCCCGAGCAGATTCGAATCGTGGCATGGGCTACTCGAGTAATTAAGACTAAGGGATGTCTCTACATCTGGTGCCCTAAAGCCGTCTGGTTTGGGAGTCACCGGCCTAACACTCGCTACATGGGTAACTCAAGCCTAAGAAAACGAATCTTGCGCAAGGCCAAGCAAAGAATGAATGGTGCAGACCACCAGCTTGTCTCGAACCGTGGCCTTTGTTACTCGAGTAAATAAATCCGAAGGGGTTTCTGTACACCTGATGCCCCAAAATCGTCTGGTTTGGGAGTCATTGGTCCAAAACTCGTTAAATGGGTAACTTTGAATAGCCTAAGAAAACGAGACAAGTGAAGTGGGCTAATAAGAAAAAAGGATAATACGAAAAAAAACTCTCGACCTTAAACAAAAAGTCAGGAAAGAGAAACCCCTACTGAATGCTGCATCGCACAGTGCATTTGTCATATGACGTTAATCCTGTTAAGGATGTTGTCGAGAATGGAGACAGAGTGCCTTTGACGAGGGAAGGTAGTTCTTTTGAATTCGACCTCACTCACGTACAATGACCATGAATGCTTGAGGGTGTTCTTACGATTGCATAACTCGTCAAATAGAAAGTCATCAACTCACGAGGGAATAAAAAAAAGAATAAAAAAAAGGAAGAATAAAAAATAAAAAATAAAAAAAATATATACATTCACGGTTCACAACTTGCTAGATTGTGCGATCAATAGATATTCAATTTCATGTGCTTTAACTGCATTTTTGTCGAGATTATAATATCTTTGTGTTGAGCTAACACTAACGGCCCGAGCTTTCAAGTTTTGGCATTTGTTAGTCATCTGATATGCAGGATCTTGCAGAGCTGTGGATAACTCAGCACGGTCAACATCACGAGTGTTCGATAGAAATTTTTGGCAGCGATACGCGCCAAGGCAGGGCAGTTAAGAATCGTGAAATGGAAGGAAGCTGAGACTGTACAGAACTTCTCGTCATTGGGTCTCTCCCCAATCCTGACTATCACTGCCTCGACATCCAAATGATCCACATGCATGAGCATATACAAGGATGATATAATTCGGGACAGCAGCATATCGGCCAGCAGAAATGATCAAAAGGCCAAGGAGCCCAACATAGCTGTCGATTATCACAGAGAGCGAAACAGACTGCATCAACTCAATGAAATGAAGACGACCAAGAACAGGCAGAATACCCAAACCAATGTTGAAGTCTAGAAACTACACTTCACGACGAGGCGTGATCCAGTCAAATGTGGGCCAACAACGACGACTGTCGAAACGTATCATTTGACTGAACAGGGGTCATTTCTATCTAAAACATATGTGGTGCACATAACATATCTGCCAGATCATGCATAACATCTTTTTCATGCATGCAGGTACGATCAAAATGAAAATCTTCAGGAAAGTACAAGCACGTCGCTTTCAACCTCACAAATGATCAGACTGTGATAGCTTGTGCGGCATGGTACGTGGACGATGTTGGTGGGAGATCCAAGACAGAAGTTGATCACACATCCCACTACAAAAATCACTCAAATCAAACCATCGACCCCTGGGAAGGGCTGGTATCCATCTAATCAACGACCCCTGGGAAGGGCTGGTATCCAAGACAATCAATGACTCTGGGAAGGGCTGGCATCCAAACAAGGAGTGAACCTGGGAAGGCATCCAAGCAAACCACAGCAAGGTGGTGAACAAACCCTGGGAAGGGCTGAGATCCACGCGAACCACAACAAGATGGCGAGCAACCCTAGGAAGGGCTGATATCCACAAAAAGAAAAAAGACAAAAAACAACAAACCCTGGGAAGGGTTGAGATCCACGCGAACCACAACAAGATGGTGAGCACCCCTGGGAAGGGCTGATATCCACAAAAAGAAAAAAGACAAAAAACAACAAACCCTGGGAAGGGCTGTGATCCACGCGAACCACAACAAGATGGCGAGCAACCCTGGGAGGGGCTGATATCCACAAAAAGAAAAAAAAGACAAAAAACAACAAACCCTGGGAAGGGCTGAGATCCACGCGAACCACAACAAGATGGTGAGCACCCCTGGGAAGGGCTGATATCCACAAAAAGAAAAAAGACAAAAAACAACAAACCCTGGGAAGGGCTGATATCCACGCGAACCACAACAAGATGGCGAGCAACCCTGGGAAGGGCTGATATCCACAAAAAGAAAAAAGACAAAAAATAACAAACCCTGGGAAGGGCTGAGATCCACGCGAACCACAACAAGATGGCGAGCAACCCTGGGAAGGGCTGATATCCACAAATAGAAAAAAGACAAAAAACAACAAACCCTTGGAAGGGCTGAGATCCACGCGAACCACAACAAGATGGTGAGCAACCCTGGGAAGGGCTGATATCCACAAAAAGAAAAAAAGACAAAAAATAACAAACCCTGGGAAGGGCTGAGATCCAAGATAACCAACCGGCGACGATAACCAGGGGTTACGAGATGGTGACCGGCGACGATACCCGGCCCCGACAAGACAATCGACCGGCAACGATAACCGGCGATTACGAGATGGATGTCCGGCGACGAAAACCGGCTCCGATAGGATAACCAACCGGCGACGATAACCTGGGGTTACGAGATGGGTGACCGGCGACGATACCCGGCCCCGACGAGACAATCGATCGGCGACGATAATCGGCGATTACGAGATGGATGTCCGGCGACGATAACCGGGGGTTACGAGATGGGTGATCGGCGACGATACCCGGCCCCGACGAGACAATCGACTGGCGACGATAACCGGCGATTACGAGGTGGATGACCGACGACGAAAACCGGCTCCGACAAGACAACCAACCGGCGACAATAACCGGGGGTTACGAGATGGGTGACCGGCGACGATACCCGGCCCCGACGAGACGGTCGACCGGCAACGATAACCGGCGATCACGAGATGGGTGACCGGCGACGAAACCCGGCCCCGACGAGGCGATCAACCGGCGACGATAACCGGCGATCACGAGATGGAGGACCGGCGACGAAAACCGGCTCCGACAAGACAATCAACCGGCGACGATATCTGGTGATTACAAGACGAGCGACCGGATACGAAACCCGGCGCGGACAAGACGATTGCGTGAGGCATTGACACCCTTACGAATGTTTTGCATGCTTTGCATCTTGTGTTGCATCATAAGCTATATGTGTTGCATCATGTGTGTACTGTCATTCTTCTGCACTGTCATTCATGCATCGTGTGTCTACTTCTTTATCATGTTCATTTCATTTAACATTTCATAAACATGATAAAGAGGGGCAGCTGTAGACACCTAAATTTTTGCGTTTTCTATACTAACCTTGACAGGAGGGCAAAATCGTCAATTAGCCTAGCCTACGAGACGGAAGGTGGACATAAGTGCGAACACTCAAAGTGTTCTTCATATAAATTAGGCAAACGAGCAGATAACTCAGCCACCGCTACTCCGAATCAAGTTCCATAAGTTGTAACATGTTCAAAATCTATAAGAGGTGCTTTGCCTATGGTTTCATGTCGTTTCGACACCCGGGGCCTATTTTGGTCTACTTCTCCTAAATTTTTCTTACTAGTTTTTATACAAATTAGGCAAACGAGCGGATAACTCGGCCAATGGAACTCCGAATCGAGTCTCATAAGTTATAACATGTTCAAAATATCTAAGAGGTGCTTTAGCTATAGTTTTATATCGTTTCGATGCCCATGACCTATTTTGGTCTACTTCTCTTAAATTTTTCTAAGTGTTCTTTATACAAATTAGGCAAACGAGCGGATAACTCAGCCATCGGAACTTCGAATCGAGTCCCATAAGTTGTAACGTGTTCAAAATATCTAAGAGGTGTTTCGCCTGCGGTTTCGCATCGTTTTGACTCCCGGGGCCAGTTTTGGTCTACTTTTCCCAAATTGTTTTAATTATTCTTCATACAAATTAGAATAACAAGCGGATAACTCGGCCATCAGAACTCTGAATCCATCCCAAAACTAATAACATGTTCAAAATATCTAAGAGGTGATTTGTCTGTGGTTTCGCATCGTTTCGACGCCCGGAGCCCATTTTGGTCTACTTTTCCTAAATTTTTCATAGTATTCTTTATATAAGTTAGGCAAACGAGCGGATAAATCGGCCACCGGAGCTCCGAATCAAGTCCTGTAACTTGTAACGTGTGCAAAAAATCTAAGAGGTGTTACGCCTATGCTATCATGTCATTTCGACACCCGAGGCCCGTTTTGGTCTATTTCTCTTAAATTTTTCTAAGTGTTATTCATATAAATTAGGCAAACGAGCAGATAACTCAGCCACCGCAACTCCGAATCAAGTTTCATAAGTTGTAACGTGTTCAAAATCTCTAAGAGGTGCTTCGCCTATGGTTTCATGTCGTTTCGACACCTGGGGCCTATTTTGGTCTACTTCTCCTAAATTTTTCTAAGTGTTCTTTATACAAATTAGGCAAACAAGAGGATAACTCAGCCACTAAAGCTTTGAATCGAGTCCCGTAAGTTATAGCGTGTTCAAAATATCTAAGAGGTGTTTTGCCTATGGTTTCACATTGTTTCAACGCCCAGAGCCCATTTTGGTCTACTTTTCGTAAATTTTTCATAATATTCTTCATACAAATTAGTAAAACGAGTGGATAACTCGGCCACCGCAACTCCGAATCAAGTCCTGAAAGTTGTAACATGTTTAAAATATCTAAGAGGTGTTTTGCCTGTGGTTTCATGTCGTTTCGAACCCCTGGGCTCATTTTGGTCTACTGTTCCTAAATTTTTCTAAGTGTTCTTTATACAAGTTAGGTAAACGAGAGGTTAACTCGGTTATCGGAAATTTGAATCGATTCTCATAAGTTATAACGTGTTTAGAATATCTAACAGGTGCTTTGCATATGATTTCGCATCGTTTTGACGCCCGGAGCCCATTTTAGTCTACTTTTCCTAAATTTTTCATATTATTCTTTATACAAGTTTGGCAAACGAGCGGATAACTCGGCCACCGCAACTCTGAATAAAGTCATATAAGTTGAAACGTGTTTAAAATATCTAAGCGGTGTTTTTCTATGGTTTCATGTCGTTTCGGGGCCCATTTTGGTCTTCCTCTTAAAACATTTTCTAAGTGTTCTTTAGACAAATTAGACAAACGAGTAGATAACTCGGCACCGGAACTCCGAATTGAGTCCTATAAGTTATAACATGTTCAAAATATCTAAGAGGTGCTTCTCCTGTGGTTTCGCATCGTTTCGACGCCTGGGGCCCATTTTGGTCTACTTTTCCTAAATTTTTCATAGTATTCTTTATACAAATTAGGAAAACACAGAGGATAACTCGGCCACCGCAGCTCCAAATCGAGTCCTAAAAGTTGTAACGTGTTCAAAATATCTAAGAGGTGCTTTTCCTTTGGTTTCATGTCGTTTCGATACCCTGGGCTCGTTTTGGCCTACTTCTCCTAAATTTTTTAAGTGTTCTTTATACAAATTAGGCAAACGAACGGATAACTTGGCTATGGAACTCCAAATCGAGTCCCATAAGTTGTAACGTGTTTAAAAAATCTAAAAGGTGCTTTGCCTGTAGATTCGCGTCGTTTCGACGCCCGGAGCCCATTTTGGTCTACTTTTCCTAATTTTTTCTAAGTGTTTTTCATACAAATTAGGAAAACGAGCGGATAACTCAGCCATCAGAACTCCGAATCGAGTCCCATTAGTTGTAATGTGTCAAACTATCTAAAAGGAGCTTTGCCTGTGGTTTCAAATCGTTTCGACCCCGGGGCCCATTTTGGTCTACTTTTCCTAAATTTTTCATAGTATTCTTTATACAAATTAGGAAAACGAGCGGATAAATCGGCCACCGCAGCTCCAAAACAAGACCTAAAAGTTGTAACGTGTTCAAAATATGTAAAAGGTGCTTCGCCTATGGTTTCAAGTCGTTTCGATGCTATGGGCTCGTATTGGTCTACTTCACCCAAATTTTTCTAAGTGTTCTTTATACAAATTATGCAAACAAGCGGATAACTCGGCCACTAGAACTCCGAATCGAGTCCCGCAAGTTATAACATGTTTAAAATATCTAAGAGGTGTTGTGCCTATGGTTTCGCATCGTTTCGACGTCCGGAGCCCATTTTGGTCTACTTTTCCTAAATTATTCATAGTATTCTTTATGCAACTTAGGAAAATGAGCGGATAACTCGGCCATCGCAGCTCTAAAACAAGTCTTGAGAGTTTTACCATGTTCAAAATATCTAAGAGTTGCTTTGTCTATGGTTTCATGTCGTTTCGACACCCGGGGCCCATTTTGGACACTTCTGCTAAATTTTTCTAAGTGTTCTTTATACAAATTACGCAAACGAATGGAAAACTCGGCCACCGGAACTCCGAATCGAGTCCATTCGTTGTAACGTGTTCAAAATAACTAAGAGGTGCTTCGCCTATGGTTTCACATCGTTTCGATGCCTGGGGCCTATTTTGGTCTACTTTTCCTAAATTTTTCTAAGTGTTGTTTATACAAGTTAGGCAAACGAGCGGATAACTCGGTCACCGAAACTTCAAATCGAGTCCCATAACTTATAACGTTTTCAAAATATCTAAGAGGTGCTTCGCCTATAGTTTCATATCGTTTCGATGCTCGGGACCCGTTTTGGTCTAACTTTCGTAAAATTTTCTAAGTATTATTTATACAAATTAGGCAAACGAGCGGATAACTCGGCCACCGGAACTCTGAATCAAGTCCCATAAGCTGTAATGTGTTCGAAATATGTAAGAGGTGTTTCACCTGTGGTTTCGCCTCGTTTCGACTCCCGGGGCTCGTTTTGGTCTACTTTTCCCAAATTTTTTTAAGTGTTCTTTATACGAATTAGAATCATAAGCGGATAACTCGGCCACCAGAACTCTAAATCGAGTAAGTAATAATGTGTTCAAAATATCTAAGAGGTGCTTCGCCTGTGGTTTCGCGTCGTTTCGACGCCCGGAACCCATTTTGGTATACACTTCCTAAATTTTTCGAAGTATTCTTTATACAAGCTAAGCAAACGAGCGGATAACTCAGCCACCGCAACTCCGAATCAAGTCCCGTAAGTTATAACGCGATTAAAATATCTAAGGATTGCTTCGCTAATGGTTTCAGGTTGTTTCGAAGCCCAGAGCCCGTTTTGGTCTACTTCTCCTAAATTTTTCTAAGTGTTCTTTATACAAATTAGGCAAACAAGTGGATAACTCGGCCACTGCAACTCTGACTCAAGTCCAATAACTCGTAACGTGTTCAAAAAATATCTAAAAGGTGCTTTGCTTATGGTTTTATCTAAGTTATAACGTGTTTAAAATATCTAAGAGGTGCTTTACTTATGGTATCATGTCGTTTCGACACCCGAGGCCCCTTCTCCTAAATTTTTCTAACTATTTTTTATACAAATTAGGCAAACAATAGGATAACTCGGCCACCAGAACTCTGAATTGAGTCCCATAAGTTATAACGTCTTCAAAATATCTAAGAGGTGGTTCGCCTATGATTTCATATTGTTTCGACGCCAGGAGCCCATTTTGTTCTACTTTTCCTAAATTTTTCATAGTATTCTTTATACAAGTTAGGCAAACGAAAAGGATAACTCGGCCACTAACTCTAAATCAAATCTCGTAAGTTATAACATGTTCAAAATATCTAAGGGTTGCTTCGCTAATGGTTTCATATCGTTTCGACGTCCGAGACTTGTTTTGGTCTACTTTTCTTAAACTTTTCTAAGTGTTCTCAATACAAATTAGGCAGACGAGCGGATAACTTAGCCACCAGAACTTAGAATCGAGTCCCATAAGTTGTAACGTGTTCAAAATATCTAAGAGGTGTTTTGCCTGTGGTTTCGCATCGTTTCGACTCTTGGGCCCCGTTTTGGTCTACTTTTTCTAAGTTTTTGTTGGTGTTCTTTATACAAATTAGAATAACAAGCTGATAACTCGGCTACCAGAACTCTGAATCGAGTTCCATAAGTAATAACATGTTCAAAATATCTAAGAGGTGCTTCGTCTATGGTTTTGTGTCGTTTCGAAGCCCGGAGCCCGTTTTGGTCTACTTATCCTAAATGTTTTATAGTATTCCTTATACAAGTTAGGTAAACAAGCGAATAACTCGGCCAACACAACTCCGAATCGACTCCCATAAGCTGTAACGTGTTCAAAATATCTAAGAGCTGCTTCGCTTGGGGTTTCGCATCATTTCGATTCCTGAGGCCTATTTTGGTCTACTTTTCCTAAATTTTTCTAAGTGTTCTTTATACAAATTAGAATAACAAGCGAATAACTCGGCCACTAGAACTCTGAAACGAATCCCTTAAGTAATAACGTGTTCAAAATATATAAGAGGTGCTTCACTTGTGGTTTCGCGTCATTTCGACGACAAGAGCCTATTTTGGTATACTTTTCCTAAATTTTTCATAGTATTCTTTATATAAGTTAGGCAAACGAGCGGATAACTCGGCCACCAGAACTCCGAATCTAGTCCCATATGTTGTAACGTGTTCAAAATATTTAAGAGGTGTTTCGCCTATAGTTTCACGTCGTTTCGACGCTCGTGGCCCATTTTGGTCTATCTCTCCTAAATTTTTCTAAGTGTTATTTATTATAATTAAGCAAACGAGCGGCTAACTCGGCCACTAGAATATCGAATCAAGTCTCATAAGTTGTAATGTGTGCAAAATATCTAAAAGGTACTTCGCCTATGTTTCGCGTCGTTTCGACGCCTAGGCCCCGTTTTAGTCTTGTTTTCCTAAATTTTTCAAAGTGTTCCATACACAAGTTAGGCAAACGAGTGGATAACGTGGCTACCAGAACTCCGAATCGAGTCTTATAAATTGTAATATGTTCAAAATATGTAAGAGGTGCTTCGCCTATTGTTTCATATCGTTTCAACGCCCGGGACCCATTTTGGTCTACTTTTCCTAAATTTTTCTAAGTGTTCTTTAAACAAATTAGGGAAACGAGCGGATAACTCGGCCACTGGAACTCTGAATCTAGTCCCGTAAGTTATAATGTGTACAAAATATCTAAGAGGTGCTTCGCCTATGGTTTCTTATCATTCGATGCTTGGAGCCCATTTTGGTCTACTTTTCCTAAATTTTTCATACTATTCTTTATACAAGTTAGGCAAACGAAAGGATAACTCGGCACCGCAACTTCAAATCAAGTCCCATAACTTGTAACATGTTCAAAATATCTAAGGATTGCTTCGCCAATGGTTTCAGGTCATTTCGACGCCCGGAGCCCGTTTTGGTCTAGTTCTTCAAAAATTTTCTAAGTGTTCTTTATACAAATTAGTCAAACGAGCGGATAATTTGGCCACCGAAACTCCGAATCGAGTCCCATTAGTTATCTCGTGTTCAAAATATCTAAGAGGTGCTTCGCCTATGGTTTCACATCGTTTTGATGCCCGGGGCCCCTTTTTGGTCTACTTTTTCTAAATTTTTCTAAGTGTTCTTTTAACAAGTTAGGCAAACGTGCGGATAACTCGGCCACTAAAACTCCGAATCGAGTTCCATATGGAATAACATGTTCAAAATATCTAAGAGGTGCTTCGGCCTGTGGTTTCGTATCGTTTCGAAGCCCGGAGCCCGTTTTGGTCTACTTTGCCTACTTTTCCTAAATTTTTCATAGGATTCTTTCTACAAGTTAGGCAAACGAGCGGAAAACTCGGCCACCGCAACTTAGAATCGAGTCTCATAATCCGTAACGTGTTCAAAATATCTAAGAGGTGCTTCACCTGTGGTTTCGCCTCATTTTGACTCCTGGGGCCCGTTTTAGTCTACTTTTCCTAAATTTTTCTAAGTATTCTTTATACAAATTAGAATAACAAGCGGATAACTCGGCCACCAGAACTCTAAATCGAGTCTCGTAAGTAATAACGTGTTCAAAATATCTCAGAGGTGCTTTGCCTGTGGTTTCGTGTCGTTTCGACGCCCGGAGCCCATTTTGGACTATTTTTCCTAAATTTTTCGCAGTATCCTTTATATAAGTTAGGAAAACGAGCGGAAAACTCAGCCACCGAAACTTCGAATCGAGTCCCATAAAATCTAACGTGTTCAAAATATTTAAGAGGTGTTTTGCCTATGGTTTCATGTCGTTTCGACGCCTATGGCCCATTTTGGTCTACTTCTCCAAAAACATTTGAAGTGTTCTTTATACTAATTAGGCAAACGAGCAGATAACTCGGCCACCGAAACTCCGAATCGAGTCCAATAAGTTGTAATGTGTGCAAAATATCTAACAGGTCCTTCGCCTATCTTTCGCGTCATTTCGACGCCTAGGGCCCGGTTTGGTCAACTTTTCCTAAATTTTTCTAAGTGTTCTTTAAACAAATTAGACAAACGAGTGGATAACTCGGGCATCGGAACTCTGAATCGAGTCCCATAAGTTGTAACGTGTTCAAAAAATCTAAGAGGAGCTTTGCCTACGGTTTCATGTCGTTTCGACGCCTGGAGACCGTTTTGGTCTACCTCTCCTTAATTTTTCTCCGTGTTCTTTATACAAGTTAGGCAAATGAGCGGATAACTCTGCCACCATAACTGAATCGAGCCTCATAAGTTGTAATGTGTTCAAAATATCTAAGAGGTGCTTCGCCTATCATTTCATATCGTTTCGACGCACGAGACCCGTTTTTGTCTACTTTTCCTAAATTTTTCTAAGTAATCTTTGTACAAATTAGGCCAACGAGTGGATAACTCGACCACCGCAACTCTGAATTGAGTCCCATAAGCTGTAACGTGTTCAAAATATCTAAGAGGTTCTTCAGCTTTGGTTTCACATCATTTCGACACTCGGGGCCCACTTTGGTCTACTTTTCCTAAATTTTTCTAACTGTTCTTTATACAAATTAGAATAACAAGCGGATAACTCAGTCACCAGAACTCTGAATTGAGTCCCGTAAGTAATAATGTATTTAAAATATCTAAAAGGTGCTTTGCCTGTAGATTCGCGTTGTTTCGACGCCCGGAGCCCATTTTGGTCTACTTTTCCTAAATTTTTCTTAGTATTCTTTATACAAGCTAGGCAAATGAGTAGATAACTAAGCCACCACAACTCCGAATCAAGCCTCGTAAGTTGTAACATGTTCAAAATATGTAAATGATGCTTCACCTATGGTTTCATGTCGTTTCAAAACTCGGGGCTCGTTTTGGTATACTTCTCCTAAATTTTTCTTAGTGCTCTTTATACAAATTAGGCAAACGAGCATATAACTCGGCCACCGAAACTCCGAATCGAGTTTCATAAGTTGTAATGTATTCAAAATATCTAAGAGGTGCTTTGCATATGGTTTCATGTCGTTTCGACGCCTGGATATCATTTTGGTCTACCTCTCC
Source organism: Aralia elata (assembly GCA_034770075.1). Lineage (NCBI taxonomy): Eukaryota > Viridiplantae > Streptophyta > Magnoliopsida > Apiales > Araliaceae > Aralia > Aralia elata. The sequence goes on from CM068377.1 coordinate 40,292,858, forward strand.
TTAATTTTTCTACGTGTTCTTTATACAAGTTAGGCAAATGAGCGGATAACTCTGCCACCATAACTCTAAATCGAGACTCATAAGTTGTAATGTGTTCAAAATATCTAAGAGGTGCTTCGCCTATCGTTTCATATCGTTTCGACGCACGAGACCCGTTTTTGTCTACTTTTCCTAAATTTTTCTAAGTAATCTTTATACAAATTAGGCCAACGAGTTGATAACTCGGCCACCGCAACTCCGAATCGAGTCCCATAAGCTGTAACGTGTTCAAAATATCTAAGAGGTGTTTCGCCTGTGGTTTCGCATCATTTCGACTCTCGGGGCCCGTTTTGGTCTACTTTTCCTAAATTTTTCTAATTGTTCTTTATACAAATTAGAATAACAAGCGGATAACTAAGTCACCAGAACTCTGAATCGAGTCCCGTAAGTAATGACGTGTTTAAAATATCTAAAAGGTGCTTTACCTGTAGATTCGCGTCGTTTCGATGCCCAGAGCCCATTTTGGTCTACTTTTCCTAAATTTTTCTTAATATTCTTTATACAAGCTAGGCAAACGAGCAGATAACTAAGCCACCACAACTCCGAATCAAGTCTCGTAAGTTGTAACATGTTCAAATATCTAAGAGATGCTTCACCTATGGTTTCATGTCGTTTCAAAACCCGGGGCTCGTTTTGGTCTACTTCTCCTAAATTTTTCTTAGTGTTCTTTATACAAATTAGGCAAACGAGCATATAACTCGGCCACCAAAACTCCGAATCGAGTTCCATAAGTTGTAATGTATTCAAAATATCTAAGAGGTGCTTTGCATATGGTTTCATTTCGTTTCGACGACCGGGGCCCGTTTTGGTCTACTTCGCCTAAATTTTTCTAAGTGTTCTTTATACAAATTAGGCAAATGAGCAGATAACTAGGCCACCGGCACTCCAAATCAAGTTCCATAAGTTGTAACGTGTTCAAAAAATCTAAGAGATACTTCGCCTATGGTTTCATCTCGTTTTGACGCCCGGGGCCCGTTTTGGTCTACTTCTCCTAAATTTTTCTAAATGTTTTTTTATACAAATTAGGCAAACGAGCAGATAACTCAGCCATCGGAACTCCGAATCGAGTCCTATAAGTTGTACACATGATCAAAATATCTAAGAGGTGTTTCACCAATGGTTTCAGGTTATTTCGACGCCCGTGGCCCGTTTTGGTTTACTTCTCCTAAATCTTTCTAAGTGTTCTTTATACAAGTTAGGCAAACGAGCAGATAACTCAGCCACTGGAACTCCGAATTGAGTCCCATAAGTTCTAATGCGTGAAAAATATCTAAAAGGTGCTTCGCCTATGGTATCGCATAGTTTCGACGCCCAGGGCCCGTTTTGGTCTAGTTATTCCTAAATTTTTCAAAGTGTTCTATATACAAGTTAGACAAATGGGTCGATAACTCGGCTACCAAAACTCCGAATCAAGTCTCATAAGTTTTAATGTGTTCAATATATCTAAGAGGTGCTTCGCCAATAGTTTCATATCGTTTCGATGCCCAGGACCCGTTTTGGTTTTCTTTTCCTAAATTTTTGTAAGTGTTCTTTATACAAATTAGTCAAATGAGCGGATAAGTCGACATCGAAACTCCGAATCAAGTCACATAAGTTGTAACATGTTCAAAATATCTAAAAGGTGCATTACCTATGGTTTCGCATCGTTTTGATGCCCGGGAATCGTTTTGGTCTATTTTTCCTAAATTTGTGTAAGTGTTCTTTATACAAATTAGGAAACCAAGCGGATAACTCGGCCACCAAAACTCTGAATCGAGTCCCGTAAGTAATAACGTGTTCAAAATATTTAAGAGGTGCTTCGTCTGTGGTTTCGTTTCGTTTCTACGCCCGGAGCCCATTTTGGTCTACTTTTCTTAAATTTTTCATGGTATTCTTTATACAAGTTAGGCAAACAAGCGGATAACTCGGCCATCGCAACGTGTTCAAAATATCCAAGATGTGTTTCGCCTATGGTTTCATGTTGTTTCGATGCCCGAGGCCCGTTTTGGTCTACTTTTTCTAAATTTTTCTAAGTGTTCTTTATATATTGTAGGCAAATGAGCGTATAACTCGCCACTAGAATTCTGAATCGAGTCTCATAAGTTATATCATGTTCAAAACATCTAAGAGGTGCTTTGCCTATACTTTCATATCGTTTCGACGCCCGGGTCCCATTTTGGTCTACTTTTCTTAAATTTTTCTTAGTGTTCTTTATACAAATTAGGCAAACGAGCAAATAACTCGGCCACTGAAACTCCGAATCGAGTCCCATAAGTTGTAACGTGTTCAAAATATCTAAGAGGTGTTTTGCCTGCGGTTTCGCATCGTTTCGACTCCCGGGGCCAGTTTTGGTCTACTTTTCCCAAATTTTTTTAATTATTCTTTATACAAATTAGAATAACAAGCGGATTACTTGGCCATCAGAACTCTGAATCGAGTCCCGTAACTAATAACGTGTTCAAAATATCTAAGAGGTGATTCGCTTCTGGTTTCGCGTCGTTTCGACGCCCGGAGCCCATCTTGGTCTGCTTTTCCTAAATTTTTCATAGTGTTGTTTATATAAGTTAGGAAAAAAGTGGATAACTCGGCCAACGCAATGTGTTCAAAATATCTAAGAGGTGTTTCGCCTATGGTTTCATATCGTTTCGATGCCCGAGTCCCGTTTTGGTCTACTTTTTCTAAATTTTTCTAACTATTCTTTATACAAATTAGGCAACTGAGCGTATAACTCGGCCACCGGAAGAGTCCCATAAGTTATAACATGTTCAAAATATCTAAGAGGTGCTTTGCCTACAGTTTCATATTGTTTCGGTGCCCGGGACCCATTTTGGTCTAATTGTCATAAAGTTTTCTAAGTGTTCTTTATACAAATTAGGCAAACGAGCGGATAACTCAGCCACCGGAACTCCGAATCGAGTCCCATAAGTTATAACGTGTTCAAAATATCTAAGAGGTGTTTTGCCTGAGTTTTCGCATCGTTTCGACACCCGGGGCCAGTGTTGGTCTACTTTTCCCAATTTTATTTAATTATTCTTTATATAAATTAGAATAACAAGCAGATACCTCGTCCATCGGAACTCTGAATCGAGTCCCGTAACTAAAAACGTGTTCAAAATATCTTAGAGGTGATTCGCCTGTGGTTTCGTGTCGTTTCGACGCCCGTATCCCATTTTGGTCTACTTTTCCTAAATTTTTTATAGTATTCTTTATACAAGTTAGGCAAATGAGCGGATAAGTCGGCAACCGCAACTCCGAATCAAGTCCCATAACTTGTAACGTGTTCAAAAAATCCTAGAGGTGATGCGCCTATGGTATCATGTCGTTTCGACACCCGAGGCCCGTTTTTGTCTATTTCTCCTAAATTTTTCTAAGTGTTCTTCATACAAATTAGGCAAACGAGCGGAGAACTCGACCACCGCAACTCCGAATCAAGTTCCATAAGTTGTAACATGTTCAAAATCTCTAAGAGGTGTTGCGCCTATGGTATCATGTCGTTTCTAAGTGTTCTTTATACAAATTAGGCAAACAAGTGCATAACTCAGCCACTAGAACTTCGAATCGAGTCCCGTAAGTTATAGCGTGTTCAAAATATCTAAGAGGTGTTTTGCCTATGGTTTCATATTGTTTCGACGCCCAGAGCCCATTTTGGTCTACTTTTCCTAAATTTTTTATAATATTCTTCATACAAGTTAGGAAAACGCGCGGATAACTCAGTCATCGCAGCTCTGAATCAAGTCCTAAAAGTTGTAACGTGTTCAAAATATCTAAAATGTGCTTTGCCTGTGGTTTCATGTCGTTTCAATGCCCTGGGCTCGTTTTGGCCTACTTCTCGTAAATTTTTCTAAGTGTTCTTTATTCAAATTAGGCAAATGAACGAATAACTTGGCCTCCAGAACTCCAAGTCGAGTCCCATAAGTTGTAACGTGTTCATAAAATCTAAAAGGTGCTTTGCCAGTGGTTTCAGGTCGTTTCGACGCCCGGGGCCCGTTTTAGTCTACTTCTCCTAAATGTTTTTAAGTGTTCTTCATACAAATTAGGAAAACTAGTGGATAACTCAGCCATCGGAACTTCGAATTGAGTCTCATTAGTTGTAATGTGTGCAAAATATCTAAAAGGAGCTTCGCATAGGGTTTCGCATCGTTTCGATGCCCAGGGCCCGTTTTGGTTTTCTTTTCCTATATTTTTCATAATATTCTTTATACAAGTTAGGCAAGCGAGTGGATAATTTGGCCACCCTAACTCCGAATCAAGTCCCGTAAGTTGTAAAGTGTTCATAATATCTAAGAGGTGATTTGCCTAAGGTTTCATGTCGTTTCGACGCTCAGGACTCGTTTTGGTCTACTTTTCCTAAATTTTTATAAGTGTTCTTTATACAAATTAGGCAAACAAGCAGATAACTCAGCCACCAGAATTTTGAATCGAGTCCCATAAGTTATAACTTATTCAAAATATCTAAGAGGTACTTCACCTATGGTTTCATGTCGTTTCAACGCCCGGGGCCCGTTTTGGTCTACTTCTCATAAATTTTTCTAAGTCCTCTTTATACAAATGAGCACATAAATCAGCCACCAAAACTCCGAATCGAGTCCCATAAGTTGTATAACGTGCTCAACATTTTCTGAAAGGTGCTTTGCCTAAGGTTTAATGTCGTTTCTACGCCTGGGAACCGTTTTGGTCTACTTCTCTTAAAATTTTTCAAGTGTTCTTTTTACAAATTAGGCAAATGAGCGGATAACTCCGCCACCGAAACTCCGAATCGGGTCCCATAAGTTGTAACGTATTCAAAATATCTAAGACACCGAAGGTTTCATGTCGTTTCGACCCCCGGGGCCTGTTTTGGTCTAGTTTTCCCAAAATTTTCTAATTGTTCTTTATACAAATTAGGTAAACGAGCAGATAACTAGGCCATCGTAACTCAAAATCGAGTTCCATTAGTTGTAACATGTTCAAAATATCTAAGAGGTGATTTGCCTATGGTTTTATTTCGTTTCGATGCCCGGGGCCCGTTTTGATCTACTTCTATTAAAATTTTCAAAGTGTTCTTTAAACAAATTAGGCAAACGAGCGGATAACTCAACCACCGAAACTCCGAATCGAGTCCCATAAGTTGTAACAAGTTTAAAATATCTAAGAGGTGTTTCGCCTGTAGTTTCGCATCTTTTAGACGCCCGGGACCCGTTTTGGTCTACTTTTCATAAATTTTTCAAAGTGTTCTTTATTCAAGTTACGTAAACAAGAGGTTAACTCGGCCACCGGAAATCTGAATTGAGTCTTGTAAGTTGTAAGGTGTTTAGAATATCTAACAGGTGTTTTGCCTATGGTTTCGCATCGTTTTGACGCCCGGAGCCCGTTTTGGTCTACTTTTCCTAAATTTTTCATATTATTCTTTATACAAGTTTGGCAAATGAGCGGATAACTTGGCCATCGCAACTTCGAATAAAGTCACGTAAGTTGTAACGTGTTTAAAATATCTAAGAGGTGTTTTTCTATGGTTTCATGTCGTTTCGGGGCCCATTTTGGTCTTCCTCTTTAAAAAATTTCTAAGTGCTCTTTATACAAATTAGGCATACGAGCAGACAACTCGGCACTGGAACTCTGAATTGAGTCCCAAAAGTTATAACATGTTCAAAATATCTAAGAGGTGCTTTGCCTATGGTTTCGCATCGTTTCGACGCCCGGGGCCAATTTTGGTCTACTTTTCCGAAATTTTTCATAGTACTCTTTATACAAATTAGGAAAAACAGCGGATAACTCAACCACCGCAGCTCCAAATCGAGTTCTAAAAGTTGTAACATGTTCAAAATATCTAAGAGGTGCGTTGTGTTGGTCGATTTTGCAACCAAAAAATACGCGCAAGTATACGCGGTCAACAAGTAATAAAGAGTAAGTAAAGTATCGATCCCATGAGGAATTGTTTCTAATGTTTACCAAGTATTAACCTTTTATCATTTCAATCTTATTTAAACAAATGACAATTGCTTTTGTTGTTTTGCATTAATAACGATAACAAATAATCTAAGAACTATAGAAAGCTTTCAGCATAAATCATGCTAGACATTCAATTCGCAATTTATTACGTTAGAATGTTGGTCGAGAACACGAATGTAAAATATGGCCACCTCTCGATGCACCATATTCGTATCACGCTAAATCCACAATTGATAGAATGAATGCGAACACCTTAGATGATTAACGCACTATATCTCTATGTGAATTATTATTAAAAGGGTTGAAGCATAAGTTCTCAATTGGCCACATATGGTGCTTTGGTATATCTCTATCCTAGGCATGAAACTTAAATTCCATCACATGCAGAATTCATGAACACATGCTAGCATAATCAGATCTCAATCTATATTTCCTTTCTCAATTCCATGTAGATTATCACATTAATTGATGATCAAGGTAATTAATACATGAAGCGCAAATTATGATATCCAATTCTAAAATGATAACTAACATCAAAGAGAGATAATTCAATTCAAACTAGGTGTTGGGTTCCATTGAAATCTTAGAATAAAAATCTAGTTCATGGTAGCTACAAATAACATCATATTCAATTTATACATCATGTTGGATTACAAATTATAAGGGAAATTAGAGATAAAACCAAATTTTGATGGATATTCAGATGTTGCTTGTTGGGTTGATGATGATCTCTAGCTTTTCCTCCTTGATTTTGCAATCCTTGATGCTTTAGCTCCTTGACCTTTGCTTGATATAGCTTGATTTGTAGCACTTTGGCCCTCCTTGGTGATGAATTTGGTAGCTCCCCCCCTCTCTTGAATCTGATTTTTGGGGTCTAGATCTCCTAAAAATGGAGGCTACATATTGTATTTATAGTTCCTTAAGCAAAAACCTAGCTTAGCCCACGAATTTAGACCAAAAATTAGCTGAAATCGCAAAATCTGGCGAATCGGGCGCAGCTGCGCGCAAGGATGCGCTGAATAGTGAACTCCCTGGATGCCGGGCACAGCTGCACTGACTTTGGCCTGCGTCCGGGCACATCTGCACTGCCCAAATCTGCTGATTCTGCAGATTGGGCGCAGCTGCGGCGAAATTGTACTAGGAATGGGCGCAGCTGCGCCGGGCAGTACTTCTACTGCATTTTCCAACTTTGACGTCTGTTGGGAAAATGACCATAATGTCTTCATCCGAACTCGGATTAAGGCGATTAAGGAGGCTATGGAAATCTAAGAAGTAGCTCTACAACTTCTATAACTAGAGTTTGACGAGATACAGGCCGGAGCAAGGCTCAAATTGAGCCCAAAGCAACTGCTGCGTAAAATGCATGCAAAATCAGACGGTAAAATGACCATAACTCTCTCATATGAACTTCAAATTGGATGATTCCAGATGTTCTGGAAAGGTTAGATCAAAATCTACAACTTTTGTTCTTTGAGTTTTTAGAGATTCGGAATAGAACATGGGTAAAATGGAGAAACAAACAGCTGAAATGCCAAATTCACGCCTAAAACGCATTGATCCCAAGGGCTTTTATTTCAATACCTACAAAACAACGTAAAAACACATAAAAGCACACAAATACATATAAAAGTAATACAAAACTACATTACACAACAATAAGATGAAAACACATAAAACCAAACGAAATAGCTAAAGACTTACAAATTATTAAAGCTAAAAGTACCCAATTTGTGTATATAAAATACACTCATCAAATACCCCCAAACTTAAATCTTTGCTTGTCCTCAAGCAAAACACACAAACTATAAAAATTAAACATTTCTAAATAAAAACTATCTTGAGCAATGAGTTAATAAGCTAACCAATGGCCCCAAAGCATAAACACATGAAAACTCAAGGAAACTTTCAAAACGTTGCAAGTCTAGATTTACAATTAGCTAGTCATAGCTTGCTTTAGGTCCCTTCCGTGTGTGTGTGAGTACCCAATGGCACTAAACCAATCAAGCTCGGATGAAGCTATGCAACCACATTACCTTATGAAATAATCAAAATAAACCACAAAAACTACATGCTTAACACATCACTCACTACAAAGGTATACAAATCACAATTTTCAAAAATATGAAATCAAAGGACTCAAGGTAAGTGCATTTTATGCTCCATCTTATCCTAAGTCCACTCTTGTGGGTGAGTGCATTTTACGCTTCATCTCAACCCAACACAAGATTTGATAAACATAAATGTCTTACTTTTATCAAAATTATAAGAGAGTGCGTTTTACGCTCTATCTCTCCTACGCATGTGTCCATGAGTGAGTGCGTTTTACGCTCCATCTCAACTCACCACATGACCAACAATTCAAACACAACAAATTTGGACACCTTGCTTCGAGTGATGTTTAAACGAGTTCTAGAGTTTATAGATATTTCCCACAAGCATTCGGTTATAAAAGCCTTCTCTAAGCATACAACTAGCTCAATACTCATGGGTAGGTGCAAAAGAGTGAAAGGACGCATAAGCAAAACAATAACTAACAATAACGATTAAGCACAAAGACTAAGTAACATTTATCCATTTTCCATTAGTTAGAATCAATTCAAACAAGCCATTATCATAGACCATGGATTATGGTTCAAATCAAATTAAAACAATGCTCAAGGGACATATCCTAAAAATAAATGAATTTTTTTTGAATAAAAATACATAACTTAAATTACATAAAAACTAAATTAAAAACACACAAATATGAAGTACTACCCCAAAACTTAAACTTGACATTGTCCTCAATGTCTGATATAGAAAAAATTAAAATAGAAGACTTCCCTGAAGCTGTGTCAAGCGCCATTGATATCATCTTTCAATACCCCTAAGATGGGAGCGTAGCTGAAAGCAAATGACTAAAGAAATTAAAATGCAATTAAACCACTAAAATGCAATCAAACAAAAAAAATTAAAAACAAAATAGTAAACTTAGGTTGCCTCCCAAGAAGCGCTAGGTTTAAAGTCGTTAGCCCGACTCCTCCATTTCATTTCAATCCGGCTCAATCGCAAAATTGACCATTGCATGCCGCCTCGCTGTTCTTTCTTTGATTTGCATGGCATGCATGCCTAGTTGGTGACCCCCAAACTTAATTTCAATTAATGGCACAAAGAAGCTTTCCCCGCCCGCTTCATCCATTGGTAGTGATGTAACATTAGAGGGTTTCACTTTAGTAGGAGTCATTGTATCAAAATCACCTAGTTTGATCTTTTTAGATAAGTGCCCAATTGCGAACGTTGACAAACTAGGTGCTTCTTCTTCCGTTGTGTCTATGATAAGATTGGGGCATTGGGGCTTGACAAGCACAAAGGGCTATTCTTCTTGAAAGTAGTATGCACACAAGCCAATCATATTTGATATGATGCAGCATATACTTTGTAATCTTATTCAATTATTAAAGGCATTTTACTTTATCAACATAGTGCTGTTATATTAAATGTGATAAACCCATAGTTTTGAGCAATGCTTTTAGAATCATGATGGTGATCATGCTAATGAGATCTAAATTCAAGATAGCTCACAAACTAAAATCGTTCCTAATCGTTGGATTACTAAAAAGGGGATTAGTGAATCCGGATAGATTAGTACATACGTTGCTTGCTCTTATGAAGAGGATGATTGATCTCATAATCATTTGTGTGGAGACACTAAAGCAAGTATGTAGGTGCTTATTAGAGAATAAGTTCACTGAACGTGGCTCGCTAAGGAATACCTAATGGAGTTTTACTTGCCCGTCAATAGGAATTCCTCTAGTGATAGTAGTACAAGTGATCCTTGGACTTGAGATCATCATAGTATCTTGTGTATGATGAGTTATACTTTGACATGTCCCTTAAGACCCTGAGGGTATATTAAAGGGTATGATTGGGTATAATAAGTTATACATGGAGATAGGTGAATGATCAACAAAGAATCTACCACTTCTAGTAAAAGGAGAGAATGTCCTATGTGATTCGATAAATGACGACTCAGAAGTCTTTGGCCAAAGCAGAATGAAATTAGAAAGGAGTTTCTAATTTGCATTAATTAGAGTTGTGCATTTCAGAATCGAAATACATATAATTAAATAAAATAAGACTTGACAGTAATTCCATGTCTTATATTTAATTGGGACATTGTATGGTAGAAGGATTGAATTGTACGGTAACTATTCACTGAAAGGTTCTTTTATGATTAATGTTGAAATCTATATTATCTGGAAAGTCGTTGATCGCTAAGGGGGCTTACCCTTATTGTAGAATAAATATTATTTATTTAAATGAATTAAATAGTTTAATTTATTTATTTAAATAAAATTAGAATTGTTCTAATTGATTTATTCACAACCGGTTTAATATGGAGAACCTAAAGGGTCACACCGCAAAAGGAAAATATTTATTTAAGAAGTAAATGGCATAATCGTAATAATAAGTTAAGTGTATTTAATTTAATCTATGGAGATAGAATAAATTAAATAGCTTAATATTTATTATTTAATATTTTGGAAATATTAAATATAAATTAATAAGAGGAGTCTTATTATTATTATTACTATTACTATTATTTAATTCCTAATAGGGATTGGGAATTAATTAATAGAAGTACTCTCTCATGAATTCCTAATTGGATTAGGAGTTCAATTAATTAAAGGAGTTTAATTAAAATAAAAAACCTAATCCTAAATAGTTTAGGAGGGTTCCCTATATCTCTAAATAAGAGGAGTCTTATTATGATTTGGGGTTAGACAATTTACACACTCTTCCATAAGAATTGTAGAGAGTACTTACAATTTCTATAGAGATAGAAACTAGGGTTTTGCCAACACCCATCTTCTTGAACAAGTATTATTCCTTGGTGGATCACCTCTAGAGGCCAAACACTTGGGTGGCTAACGTTGATCAAATGAAGGAATTTAATCGGTGGAATTCAAGGAGAACGCGAAGCAATTGGAGGTGAACTTGTACCTGAGGAAGCTAGAATTCTACAAGGGTATAATTCTTATTCTCCATCTCTTTCGTTTAATTAATAATTGTGCATAAAGAAAGATCATGGTGATGGTTTGTATAAAATTTTAAAAATCTGATTTTATCGCGCTTCCGCACTATTTATGTAATTTGATTGCATATTCGCGCTATGTACAAACCTAACAGTGGTATCAAGAGCCAAACTTTATGCGAATTATTAATTGTTTTGATTCGGTATATACATTGATATGTGTTTAGAACAATTTAATTGGGCATAATTGTTTGTGTAAAATTATTTATTTATTTTTTTTTATTTTGATTTTATTTATTTTCAATTAAGATAAAAGGTTTATTTTAATTGGAATATGATTAAAATTAAAAGTTTTATTTGAACTTGGAATTGGATTCTACGTTAACTAGAATAAAGGAGTTTATTCATATATGGAATATGATTCCATGTTTCCTAGAATAAAGGAGTTTATTCACATATGGAATAGGATTCCATGTTTCCTAGAATAAAGGAGTTTATTCACATATGGAATAGGATTCCATGTTTCCTTAAAAAATAAAGATGTTTATTTTGATAAGGAATAGGATTCAACATATTTTATTTTCCAATAATTTTAAGTTAAAAATAAAGGTGTTTATTTTAAACTTGAAATTGGTTTCCATATTAATTAAAATAAAGGAGTTTATTTTGATTTGGAATTTGATTAAAAATAAAGGAGTTTATTTTTATTCAAAAAAAAAAAATTGGATAAATTAAAATAAAAGAGTTTATTTTGATTTGGAATATGATTAAAATAAAGAAGTTTATTTTAATTAAAATTGGATTTCATGATAACTAATTAGAGTTGGAATTGGATTCCATGATAACTAATTGGAGTTGAAATTGAATTTTATACTAACTAATATTGCCCATTAAATGATATCAATGCATATATGGAATGGTTTTATTATTCATGAGATGAATGTTATTTATTGATACATATGGAGATATGTATGATAATAAATAGGGATTGATTATGGACTACTGACCAATGTGTGATTGGATTTATTTTAGTGGATGCTTGAATGAATGGGTTTTTATAAATGGGGTCTGCGTACCTCGTCTTCTCTAATTTTTCTTAATGTAAATTCTATCTCCCTCCTATGTACTTCCCCTTGACTGCTGATCAAGGTTTCTATTTATTGTAAATAGTTTTTGTAATAGGACTAGTTAGAATTAATTTTGAAGAATTGAAGACAAAGGAGCAAGGAGCGCTTGAAGACCCGTTTGTAATGGAGCCCGGGTTTAAATGTAATAGTTATATTTAAATTTAATTCTTGCACCCTAGGTTTGACCTTTTGGTTCACTTGGTGGCTCTAGTGAACCAAACTAGAATAAAAGTCCATAATCAATCCGGCTAGAATATAGTATTTTATATGTGCATGCTTACTATGTATATATTATATATTATACAACATGCTTCGCATGTTTAATAATATGACGCGTATTTTATATATATATATATATATATATGTGCATGCGCGCTAAACAAGATGAGACAAATAATAACAAACCCCTCAAAGAAATTATATTAAGTCTTAAGCGTTCAAAGATATTTGGAATATCGAACGTCGCCTTCTAGCATGGTAAAACGATAGAGTATTAAATATTTAATATGAGTTTGTTGTGTCACACAAGGCAAGTATTCAATATTTAAGATGTTGCTTTATCACATTTGATGCTTATACATAGACTGAACGATGTTGTTTTGTTGTGTCACACAAGGACAGTGTTTTTCTTTCGAATATATGGAAGTGCTAGGTTGGACTTAACTTGGATAATTTTGATTCGGATGTGTCACACTTGATCAAAATAATCTAAGAGGCAAATTAAAAGGAGTTACATAGTGATGTAATTGACAATAGTTGTCTACCTATTTATTTATATATCGTTTGTTGTGTCACACAAGGCTATATACATTTGAAATGGGATCCTTATTCTCACTAGCAAATCTTTAATTAGATTTGCCGAACTGTATATTGAGGGTAATATAGTTTGATGAAAATAGTGGGAGATACCAATTTAAAATAAAGACCTAATTTATTTTGGTAATTAATCAATAAATGAATGTACGCTAAAATGTTGTTAAATTACAAATTCATTTATAGAATTTTACAATGTCTAATTCACTATCACTGTGGAGCATATTAGATGCTAATTAATCGGACCGTATTAAAAGGACTGGTTAAAGAATTTGAGAATAGTTCTCAAGGCTGAAAAGCTATCTTATGTCCTTAATATGCCTATCCATGCAATGGTTGCAGACAATGCCTCAGAGGAAGAGATTGCTACTTTTAGAAAGTGGCAAGATGATGCACAGTTGGCTCAATGCATCATGCTCGCATCCATGAGTAACGAGCTTCAGCGTCAGCATGAAACTATGGATGCTCTTACTATACTCCTGCACCTTCAAGGAGTTGAAGGGTGAGGAAAGTAGGACTATTAGATATCAGATATCTAAGGAGCTCTTCCGATCTAGAATGACCGATGGCACTACAGTATAGACAAATGTCCTAAAATGATCAATATGATTGAACAATTGGGACAACTGGGTTTTAATGGATGGAGAGTTGATCCAAGATTTGATCTTGCAATCACTTCCAGACTCTTTTCTCACAAATTGTTGTGAATTTTCACATGAACAAGCTATATGTCAGCCTGCCTGAGTTGCTTAAACATGTTGAAAACTGTAAGAGTCACTTTCCAACCAAGAAAGACCAAGTCTTACTGGTAGATGTTTCTTCCAGGAAGTGGAAGAGGACCAAAGGATCTTCTTAAAAGAAGAACAATTCAAGAAGGTAAATGGAAAGGCAAAAACAAAGGATAATAAGAACAATACTGATGCAGATAGCAAAGGAGTTTTCTTCCACTGCAATAAGCCTGGATACTGGAAAGGAAAACTGTAAGGAAAATCTTACAGAGGCTAACCAGAAGAAGCTTAATGAAGCTTCGGTTACAGATATAGATTTGTTCATGATTAAAAATAAATTTTTCTATAAGTCAAAGTTCTACTTGGGTATTGGATACCGGCTGTAGTTCTCACGTATGCAATCCAATGCAGAGACTAAGCAGAAGTAGAAAGCTAAACAAAGAATAAGTAATCTTACGCGTGGACAATGAAGCAATGGTTGTTGCATTAACCGTAAGAACTTATAGTTTAGCATTGCCTACGGGCAAGTCTATTAAGTTAATAAGTTGTTATTATGTTCCAGTTCTCTTTAGAAACATTATTACTTCCGTTGTTGGACAAGGAAGGTTCTGGTATTATATTTAAGAACAATTGTTGTTCTATTTATAATGATAATGTTTTGTTTGAAACTGGAAGATTACTTGATAGACTTTGTATACTTGACTTACATGAAAATTATTTTGCAAATTGAACAAACTAGTAAAAGAAAAGGGGGTGGTCATTCAAAGAGTTGAATGTGTTTATTTGATGAAATACAAGTCTGAATCATTTGAAATGTTCAAAGAATTCAGAAGTGAAACATATTGACAAAGTATTAAGATTCTTAGATCAGATCGAGGAATAGTATACTTGTGCAATAAGTTTCTAGATCATCTCAAAATGGTATTTTCTCATAATGCAAACCTCATGATACGCAATAATTGATTGATGTATCTAAAAGGAGAAATTGTACCTTGTTGGACATGGTGCAGTCCATAATGATTTTTTACCGACATTCTAGTATCCATCTGGGGTTATGCCCTAGAAACGGCTGCATATCTACAAAATAAGGTAACCTCAAAAATTCGAGCCCAAGACTCCATAAAGGTTATGGATAGGAAGGATTCCTACTCTTAAGTATGTTAAGATAAGGGGTTGTCCAGCTTATGTGAAAAGGTTTCAAAGATAAGTTTAGGACAAAATCTGACAAGTGCAGATTTGTGGGATATCCTAAAGAAGTTTAGGGTACTATAATCCTACATGCTACCTTCTTAGATAAAGGTGTTTATCATTGAAGGAGCTAGTGGGAGGGTAATAGATCTTGAAGGAGTTCAAGAACCACAAAGCACTTTAAGTCGAACCGAGAAACCTGTAGATAGACCTATTGTACCACAACCTAACCGAATCGTAAATCTGGAAGAGTATCGAAGATACCTGGAAGGTATGGATTCATCATAGAGGATGATGATGAGGTACGCATCATAGAGGATGATGATCCAGTTATATACGATGAGGCTATGAGTAGAAGACACTCACAGAAATGGCAGATGGCCATAAAATCCGAAATGGACTCTATGTATAAGAACCAAGTATAGACTCTGGTATATATGGGTCTTTAAGAGAAAGACTAGGGCAAATGGCAAGGTAGACACCTATAAGACCAGACCTGTTTAAAAGGTTTTTCAAGTCAAGGAGTTGACTGTGATAAAACCTTACTATCGGGTAATGCTCAAGTCCATTTGGATTTTGCTTGTGATTGCAGCTTATTACGAAATCTGACAAAATAGATGTGGAGACGTCCTTCCTCAATAAAGGCTTGGGGAGAATGTATGTATGATACAGCCAGAGGAATTTGTTTCAAAGGTTGAAGCAAATCGTGTTTTAAGCTACAATGATCCATTTATAGATTGAAGCAAGCTTCTCAAAGATGGAACATTCATTTTGATGAGACAATCAAAAGAGTTTGATTTTATCAAAAACGGGAATGAACCTAGTGTATACAAAAGGGTCAGTGGGAGTGCTGTGACATTCTTGGTATTATATGTTGATATACTACTGACAAGAAATAACACACCAATGCTACAATCAGTAAAGATAAAATTGTCTAAACATTCCTCCATGAATGACTTGGGAGGAGCATCCTATAAATTGGGGATATAAGTCTATATAGATAGATTTAAAAGGATGTTTGGCTTGACCCAAGGAACGTATATTCATTTGATGCTAAAGGCGTTTAGCATGGCAAACTCCAAGAGAGGTCTCATGATGATGAGCCATGGAGTGTATCTCTCTAAAATTGTCCCCAATTGAAAGAGAGATCACATGAGTTACTATCATGTATGCAATGAATATACTAGGCTTGATGTTGATCAGTCATATTCTGGAGAAGATCACTGTAAGACAGTGATAAACATCTTTAAGTACTTAACCGGTATTGAAGATGTAATCATAATTCATGGTAGGTTTGAATTAAAACTAGAGGGCTAAACAGACTCAAGTTTTTTTTCAGACTGACCAAGACGATAACAAATCCACTTTAAGGTAAATCGTTACCTTGAAAGGTGGTGCAGTGAATTGGAAAGGTTCCAAACAGCAAAGAGTTGCTGGTTTAGTGACAAAGACAAAGTATATAGCTGTAAATGAAGCTGCAAGTTGATTGTTTGGATGAAAAGTTCATCATAGAACTAGGAATAGTTCCTAAGTCTCATCTTGGATTCAAACATGTGTTGCGGCACTTTCATTTGATTAGTGGAATCATTGAAAGAGAAGAAGTCACTATAGAGATAGTGGACTCTCAAGAACAACATTGCATATCCATTTACTAAAGCTTTATCCAAACAGCAGGATGATCGTCACTTAGAGAAGAAGGGTATTAGATACCATGACGATTGACTTTAGTGCAAGTGGGAGATTGAAAGTAGTATGCACACAAGCCAATCATATTTGATATGATGCAGCATATACTTTGTAATCTTATTCAATTATTAAAGGCATTTTACTTTATCAACATAGTGCTGTTATATTAAATGTGATAAACCCATAGTTTTGAGCAATGCTTTTAGAATCATGATGGTGATCATGCTAATGAGATCTAAATTCAAGATAGCTCACAAACTAAAATCGTTCCTAATCGTTGGATTACTAAAAAGGGGATTAGTGAATCCGGATAGATTAGTACATACGTTGCTTGCTCTTATGAAGAGGATGATTGATCTCATAATCATTTGTGTGGAGACACTAAAGCAAGTATGTAGGTGCTTATTAGAGAATAAGTTCACTGAACGTGGCTCGCTAAGGAATACCTAATGGAGTTTTACTTGCCCGTCAATAGGAATTCCTCTAGTGATAGTAGTACAAGTGATCCTTGGACTTGAGATCATCATAGTATCTTGTGTATGATGAGTTATACTTTGACATGTCCCTTAAGACCCTGAGGGTATATTAAAGGGTATGATTGGGTATAATAAGTTATACATGGAGATAGGTGAATGATCAACAAAGAATCTACCACTTCTAGTAAAAGGAGAGAATGTCCTATGTGATTCGATAAATGACGACTTAGAAGTCTTTGGCCAAAGCAGAATGAAATTAGAAAGGAGTTTCTAATTTGCATTAATTAGAGTTGTGCATTTCAGAATCGAAATACATATAATTAAATAAAATAAGACTTGACAGTAATTCCATGTCTTATATTTAATTGGGACATTGTATGGTAGAAGGATTGAATTGTACGGTAACTATTCACTGAAAGGTTCTTTTATGATTAATGTTGAAATCTATATTATCTGGAAAGTCGTTGATCGCTAAGGGGGCTTACCCTTATTGTAGAATAAATATTATTTATTTAAATGAATTAAATAGTTTAATTTATTTATTTAAATAAAATTAGAATTGTTCTAATTGATTTATTCACAACCGGTTTAATATGGAGAACCTAAAGGGTCACACCGCAAAAGGAAAATATTTATTTAAGAAGTAAATGGCATAATCGTAATAATAAGTTAAGTGTATTTAATTTAATCTATGGAGATAGAATAAATTAAATAGCTTAATATTTATTATTTAATATTTTGGAAATATTAAATATAAATTAATAAGAGGAGTCTTATTATTATTATTACTATTACTATTATTTAATTCCTAATAGGGATTGGGAATTAATTAATAGAAGTACTCTCTCATGAATTCCTAATTGGATTAGGAGTTCAATTAATTAAAGGAGTTTAATTAAAATAAAAAACCTAATCCTAAATAGTTTAGGAGGGTTCCCTATATCTCTAAATAAGAGGAGTCTTATTATGATTTGGGGTTAGACAATTTACACACTCTTCCATAAGAATTGTAGAGAGTACTTACAATTTCTATAGAGATAGAAACTAGGGTTTTGCCAACACCCATCTTCTTGAACAAGTATTATTCCTTGGTGGATCACCTCTAGAGGCCAAACACTTGGGTGGCTAACGTTGATCAAATGAAGGAATTTAATCGGTGGAATTCAAGGAGAACGCGAAGCAATTGGAGGTGAACTTGTACCTGAGGAAGCTAGAATTCTACAAGGGTATAATTCTTATTCTCCATCTCTTTCGTTTAATTAATAATTGTGCATAAAGAAAGATCATGGTGATGGTTTGTATAAAATTTTAAAAATCTGATTTTATCGCGCTTCCGCACTATTTATGTAATTTGATTGCATATTCGCGCTATGTACAAACCTAACACTTCTTTCTTCTTTTCCCTGGCCCACCATTGTTCCAAGTTTATGTTAGCTCTCATGTCAAAAGGAGCTTTATCGACGACATGACTACCAATTGGGCATGGTTTTGCAAAACTGACTGGATTCTTGAATTCTGCTGACGAAGGCACTTGGGGCACTAATACAATCGGCTCATCTTCGTTAGCACTTACAGATAGATCCTCGGTGGCCTCATTTTCCATAGCCCCACTTGTCTCCGCTTTGTCGACATCTTGTGGCGCATCCAGTTGTATATTTGGCTCGGGCTCACCATCAGTCTCAAAATCCATGTATTGCGGACTATTGGATGAGGTATTGATGATTAGTTCCATCAGATTTTTAATTTTTTTGGATAATGCTTCCTTCCTCATATTAAAATCTTCGTGGAGTTCAAAACCTTATCCATGCCAATATCCAACCTCCTCGAAAGTGTCTCAATTTGTGCTGACATAGCAGGTGGGCATGAGAATTCCGGTGTGTACGTTAGATTTGGAGCATAGTATTGATCTTCATTGTTATAGCTCCATGAAAAATCCGGGTGATACCCCCAAGCTTGGTGATAATCGGTATAAGCATAGTTGTTGGGGAAATCACCACCGTAATGTACCGGTTCAAAATTGATAGTGCATTGATGACTCGGATGATTGTCAGCACAATAACTACAAGTAATTAATCTACTTTGAGTGCTTTTTGCTTCAAAAGCATCCATCTTCCTTTCAAGTATCTTAATTTGTGCTGAAATTGAAGAAAATACATTGAGTCCATCAATTCCCGTCTCCTTTGGTTGAGTCATATTTGTGTACGACCATTGATCATTATAGCCAACCATGGTGTGCCTCGCAAAGAAGAAAGCATAAAAACAGAAAAATGTTAAACTAAAGCAAAAACAAATTTATATACAAGTTTAAATTAAGACCAATTTGATTATAATTAATATCGAAAAAAAAAACTAAAAAAACAATTCCCCGGCAACGGCGCTAAAAACTTGTTGGTCGATTTCGCAACCGAAAAATACGCGCAAGTATACGCGATCAACAAGTAATAAAGAGTAAGTAAAGTATCGATCCCACGAGGAATTGTTTCTAATGTTTACCAAGTATTAACCTTTTATCATTTCAATCGTATTTAAACAAATGACAATTATTTTTATTGTTTTGCATTAATAACGATAACAAATAATCTAAGAACTATAGAAAGCTTTCAGCATAAATTATGCTAGACATTCAATTCGCAATTTATTACGTTAGAATGTTGGTCGAGAACACGAATGTAAAATATGGCCACCTCTCGATGCACCATATTCGTATCACACTAAATCCACAATTGATAGAATGAATGCGAACACCCTAGATGACTAACAGACTATATCTCTATGTGAATTACAATCAAAAGGGTTGAAGCATAAGTTCTCAATTGGCCACATATGGTGCTTCGGTATATCTCTATCCTAGGCACGAAACTTAAATTCCATCACATGTAGAATTCATGAACACATGCTAGCATAATCAGATCTCAATCTATATTTCCTTTCTCAATTCCATATAGATTATCACATTAATTGATGATCAAGGTAATTAATACATGAAGCGCAAATTATGATATCCAATTCTAAAATGATAACTAACATCAAAGAGAGATAATTCAATTCAAACTAGGTGTTGGGTTCCATTAAAATCTTAGAATAAAAATCTAGTTCATGGTAGCTACAAATAACATCATATTCAATTTTTTATACATCATGTTGGATTACAAATTATAAGGGAAATTAGAGATAAAACCAAATTTTGATGGATATTCAGATGTTGCTTGTTGGGTTGATGATGATCTCTAGCTTTTCCTCCTTGATTTTGCAATCCTTGATGCTTTAGCTCCTTGACCTTTGCTTGATATAGCTTGATTTGTAGCACTTTGGCCCTCTTTGGTGATGAATTTGGTAACTCCCCCCTCTCTTGAATCTGATTTCTGGGGTCTAGATCCCCTAAAAATGGAGGCTACATATTGTATTTATAGTTCCTTAAGCAAAAATCTAGCTTAGCCCACGAATTTAGACCAAAAATTAGCTGAAATCGCGAAATCTGGCTAATCGGGCGAAGCTGCGCGCAAAGATGCGCTGAATAGTGAACTCCCTGGATGCCGGGTGCAGTTGCGCTAACTTTGGCTTGCGAACGGGCGCAGCTGTGCTGCCCAAATCTGCTGATTCTGCAGATTAGGCGCAGCTGCACCGAAATTGTACTAGGAATGGGCGCAGCTGCGCCGGGCAGTACTTCTACTGCATTTTCTAGCTTTGACGTCTGTTGGGAAAATAGTCATAACGTCTTCGTCTGAACTCGGATTAAAGCGATTAAGGAGGCTATGGAAAGCTAAGAAGTAGCTCTACAAATTCTATAACTGGAGTTTGACGAGATACAGGTCAGAGTAAGTCTCAAATTGAGCCCGAAGCAACTGCTGCGTAAAATGCATGCAAAATCCGACGGTAAATGACCATAACTCTCTCATACGAACTTCACATTGGATGATTCTGGATGTTATGGAAAGCTAAGATCAAAATCTACAACTTTTGTGCTTTGCGTTTTGAGAGATTCAGATTGGAACATGGGTGAAATTGAGAAACAAGCAGCTAAAATGCCAAATTCACGCCGAAAACGCATTGATCCCAAGGACTTTTATTTCAATACCTACAAAACAACGTAAAAACACACAAAAGCACACAAATACATATAAAAGTAATACAAAACTACATTACACAACAATAAGATGAAAACACATAAAACCAAACGAAATAGCTAAAGACTTGCAAATTATTAAGGCTAAAAGTATCCAATTTGTGTATATAAAACACACTCATCACGTTGCCTCTGGTTTCATGTCGTTTCGATGCCCTGGGCTCGTATTGGTCTACTTCTCCTAAATTTTTCTAAGTGTTCTTCATACAAATTACACAAACAAGCGGATAACTCGACCACTAAAACTCCGAATCGTGTCCCGTAAGTTATAGCATGCTTAAAATATCTAAGAGGTGTATTGCATATGGTTTCGCATCGTTTCGACGTCCGGAGCCCATTTTGGTCTACTTTTCCTAAATTGTTCATAGTATTCTTTATACAAACTAGGAAAACGAGCGGATAACTCGGCCACCGCAGCTCCAAATCGAGCCCTAAAAGTTATAACGTGTTTAAAATATCTAAGAGGTGCTTTGTCTATGGTTTCATGTCGTTTCGATGCCCTTGGCTCATTTTGGTCTACTTGTCATAAATTTTTCTAACTGTTCTTCATACAAATTAGGAAAACGAGCGGATAACTCAGCCATCGGAACTCCGAATCGAGTTCCATTAGTTGTAATGTGTGCAAAATATCTAAAACGAGCTTCACATATGGTTTCGCGTCGATTCGACGCCCAGGGCCCGTTTTGGTCTACTTTTCCTAAATTTTTCATAGTATTGTTTATACAAGTTAGGCAAATGAGCGGATAACTCGGCCACCGCAACTCCGAATCAAGTCCCGTAAGTTGTAACGTGTTCATAATATCTAAGAGGTACTTTTCCTATAGTTTCATGTCGTTTCGACGCCCAGGCCCATTTTGGTCAACTTTTCCTAAATTTTTTAAATGTACTTCATACAAATTAGATAAACAAATAGATAACCTGACAACAGAATTCTGAATCGAGTCCCGTAAGTTATAACATATTCAAAACAACTAAGAGTTGTTTCGTCTCTTGTTTCGCGTCGTTTCGACGCCTAGATCCCATTTTGGTTTACTTTTCCTAAATTTTTGATAGTATTCTTTATACAAGTTAGGCAAACGAGCGGATAACTCGGCCACCACAACTCCGACTCAAGTCTTAAAAGTTGTAACGTATTCAGAATATCTAAGAGGTGTTTCATCTATGGTTTCATGTCGTTTCGATGCTCGGGGCCCGTTTTGGTCTACTTCTCCTAAAATTTTTAAGTCTTCTTTATACAAATTAGGCAAATGAGTGGATAAATCGGCCACCAGAACTTCAAATCGAGTCACATAAGTTGTATAACATGTTCAAAATTTCTAAAAGGAGCTTCGCCTAGGGTTTAATGTCGTTTCGACGCCTGGGCCCGTTTTGGTTTACTTCTCTTAAAAAAATTTAAGTGTTCTTTTTACAAATTAGGCAAACGAGCGGATAACTCTGCCACTGAAACTCCGAATCGGGTCCCATAAGTTATAACGTGTTCAAAATATCTAAGAAGTGTTTCACCGAGGGTTTCATGTCGTTTCGACGCCCGGGGCCTGTTTTGGTTTACTTTTCCTAAAATTTTCTAGTTGTTCTTTATACAAATTAGGTAAACGTGCGGATAACTTGGCCATTGGAACTCTGAATCGAGTCCCATTAGTTGTAACATGTTCAAAATATCTAAGGGGTGCTTCGCCTATGGTTTTATATCGTTTCGACGTCTGGGGCCCGTTTTGGTCTACTTCTCCTAAATTTTTCAAAGTGTTCTTTAAATAAATTAGGCAAACAAGCAGATAACTCAACCACCGAAACTCCAAATCGAGTCCCATAAGTTATATCATGTTTAAAATATCTAAGAGGTGCTTTGCCTGTGGTTTCGCATCGTTTCGATGCCCGGGTCCAGTTTTGGTCTACTTTTCATAAATTTTTCTAACTGTTCTTTATACAAGTTACGCAAACGAGAGGTTAACTCGGCCATCGGAACTTTGAATCGAGTCCCATAAGTTGTAACATGTTTAGAATATCTAAGAAGTGTTTTTCCTATGGTTTCACATCATTTCGTCGCCCGGAGCCCTTTTTGGTCTACATTTCCTAAATTTTTCATATTATTCTTTATACAAGTTTAGCAAACGAGCGGATAACTCAGCCATTGTAACTTTGAATAAAGTCACATATGTTGTAACGTGTTTAAAATATTTAAGAGGTGTTTTCCTATGGATTCATGTCGTTTCGACGCCCGGAGCCCATTTTGCTCTACTTTTAAAAAAAAAAATTCTAAGTGCTCTTTATACAAATTAGGCAAACGAGTAGATAACTTTACTACCAAAACAACGAATCATGTCCCATACGTTGTAACGTGTTCAAAATATCTAAGAGGTGCTTCGCCTGTGGTTTCACATCGTTTTGACGCCCAGGGCCCATTTTGGTCTACTTCTCCTAAATGTTTTTTAACCGTTCTTTATACAAATTAGGCAAACAAGCGGATAACTTGGCCACTAGAACTCCGAATCGAGTCCCATAAGTTATAGCGTGTTCAAAATATCTAAGAGGTATTTTGCCTATGGTTACGCATCGTTTAGACGCCCGGAGCCTATTTTGGTCTACTTTTCTTAAATGTTTCATAATATTCTTTATACAAATTAGGAAAATGAGCGGATAACTCGGCCACCACAGCTTTGAATCAAGTCCTGAAAGTTGTAACGTGTTTAAAATATCAAAAAGGTGCTTTGCCTATGGTTTCATGTCGTTTCGATGCCCTGGGCTCGTTTTAGTCTACTTCTCCTAAATTTTTCTAATTGTTCTCTATACAAATTAGGCAAACGAACGGATAACTTGGCCATCGGAACTCCAAATCGAGTCCCATAAGTTGTAACGTGTTCAAAAAATCTAAAAGGTGCTTTGCCCATGGTTTCATATCGTTTCGATGCCCGGGGCCAGTTTTAGTCTACTTCTCCTAAATTTTTCTAAGTGTTCTGCATACAAATTAGGAAAACGAGAGGATAACTCAACCATCAGAACTCCGAATCGAGTCCCATTAGTTGTAATGTGTGCAAAATATCTAAAAGGAGCTTCGCCTATGGTTTCGCGTCGTTTTGACGCCAAGGGCCAGCTTTGGTCTACTTTTCCTAAATTTTTCATAGTATTCATTATAAAGTTAGGCAAACAAGCGGATAACTCGGCCACCGCAACTCCGAATCAAGTCCTGTATGTTGTAACGTGTTTATAATATCTAAGAGGTGTTTTGCCTATAGTTTCATGCCGATTCGACGCCCAGGGCCCGTTTTGATCTACTTTTCCTCTATTTTTCTAAGTGTTCTCCATACAAATTATGCAAACAAATAGATAACTCGACCACCAGAATTTTGAATCTAGTCCTGTAAGTTATAACATATTCAAAATATCTAAGAGCTATTTCGCCTATGGTTTCGCGTCATTTTGACGCCTTGATCCCATTTTGGTTTACTTTTCGTAAATTTTTGATAGTATTCTTCATACAAGTTAGGCAAACAAGTGGATAACTCGGCCACCGCAACTCTGACTCAAGTCCTATAAGTTGTAACATGTTCAAAATATCTAAGAGGTGCTTCACCTATGGTTTCATGTCGATTCGACGCCCGGGGCCCGTTTTGGTCTACTTTTCCTAATTTTTTTTAAGTCTTCTTTATACAAATTAGGCAAATGAGCAGATAAATTAGCCACCAAAACTCTGAATCGAGTCCTATAAGTTGTATAAAAATTCAAAATTTCTAAGAGGTGCTTCGCCTAGGGTTTAATGTCGTTTTGACGCTTGGGGCCCGTTTTTGTCTACTTCTCTTAAAATTTTCGAAGTGTTCTTTTTATAACCCATCTTAAAAAGCTATTCGATCGGCTCAGAAAGTATAATTTGAAGCTCAATCCAGCAAAGTGTGCTTTCGGAGTGCAGTCGGGTAAGCTCTTGGGATTCCTGGTTAGTGATCGAGGCATTGAGTTGGATCCAGCAAAGATTAAGGCCATTGTGGATATGCCAGCACCTCACATGGAGAAGGAGATAAGAGGATTCCTAGGAAGAATAAACTTCATCAGCCGCTTTATATCCCACTTGACGACTACATGCGAGCCAATTTTCAAATTGTTAAGGAAAGGTGCTTCCCAAGAATGGAATGAGCAATGTCAGAGGGCTTTTCAGACCATTAAAAAGCAACTGACAGAGGCACCCGTGCTGGTACCCCTGACGGACGGGATCCCTTTGTTTATGTATATATCGGTCAATGCCATCAAAATGGGATGTATGCTGGGACAGAAGAATGAGGCAGGTAAAGAGCAAGCCATTTATTACCTCAGCAAGAGATTTAGCCAATGTGAACAGAATTACACTCTCATCGAGAAGACCTGTTGCGGTCTGGCCTGGGCTGCAGGGAGATTACAACACTACCTCCATGGGCATATTACATACTTGATATCAAGAATGGATCCCCTGAAATATATTTTTGAAAGGCCCATGTTGAACTGTCGGTTGTCCAGATGGCAGTTAATCTTACAACAGTTCGACATGGTATACGTAACTCAGAAAGCCATGAAAGGGCAGGGAATTGCAGATCAGTTGGCGGAAACCCCGTCAGGAGGGATGGAGCCGTTAGAAACTCCTCTGCCGGGTGAAGATATATTTTTGGTATCACACTCAAAATGTGATGGCGAAGGGCAGTTCTGGAAGCTGTATTTTGATGGTGCCATGAATGCCGAGGGGGCAGGAGCCGGAGCGGTCCTGGTCTCTATCACCGGAGAGCAATACCCTGTGGCCACTAAACTGCAGTTTAGCAATTCGAACAACACAGCTGAATACGAGGGATGTATATTGGGACTCCGCTTTGCCCGCGACCTGGGAGTGAGGAGACTAGCAGTGTTCGGGGATTCAGAACTGGTAATCAGACAGGCAATCGGGGTGTACAACACAAAGGAGCTCCGGCTACTTCCATACCAGCGTTGTGTCACCCAGTTGATGCAAGAGTTCGAAGATATCGCTTTCCGACATATCCCCCAGGGACGGAATGATTTTGCTGATGCATTGGCAACTCTGGCTTCCTTAATCCACGTAATCAAGAACATGGACGTTCCACAGATTGAGATAGCAATACAGAATGCCCCGGCATATGAGGAACATGTGGCAGTATTATCAGACGAGGTGGTTATGCCAAGGCAGCCTTGGTATCATGACATAAAGGAGTACCTGAGGGATAGATCCATCCCCGACCGGGCAAGCCGAGCTGAGAGGATGAGAATTCAAAAGATGGCAATGAAATTTTACCTGAGTGGGGATTCACTCTACAAAAGGGATGCTGGGTTGGGACTGTTGCAGTGCGTAGATGAAACGCAGGCCCAAAGGATTATGAACGAAATACATGGTGGAGTGTGTGGGCCACACATGAGTGGACCGATGTTGGCCAAAAAGATCTTGAGAACAGGGCATTATTGGTTAACACTGAAAGCCGACTGCGACGATCATGTCAAGCGGTGTTACCAATGTCAGGCGTACGGTAATGTGATCCATACGCCTCCCAATGAACTTCATTGTATGACTTCCCCGTAGCCATTTTCAATGTGGGGAATGGATGTAATCGGAACGATAGAGCCCAAAGCAAGCAACGGACACCAATTCATTTTCGTCATGATCGATTACTTCACCAAGTGGGTAGAAGCAGCTTCTTTCCCCAAAGTAACTCAGGAGGTCATTGTCGGTTTCATCAGGAATAATGTCATTTGTCGATACGGGCAACCTAAGGTCTTGGTCTCCGACAATGCCAAGAATTTGAACAACGCCCTCATGAAGAGATTGTGCGACCAGTTTAAGATCAAACACCTCAATTCTATCATTTACCGTCCTAAGATGAATGGGGCAGTGGAGGCTGCAAACAAGAACATCAAGAAGATCATGGCGAAAATGTCTGCTAATCATCGGGGATGGCCGGATTTGTTACCCCTCACCTTGCTAGCATACCGAACGTCAACGCGTACTTCTACAGGGGCAACCCCTTACGCTTTGGTGTATGGAATGGAGGTCGTTCTGCCAGTTGAGGTTGAGATGGCGTCCCTCAGAATAGTGATCGATGCTCAGATAAGCGAGGAGGATTGGATGCAAAGTCGATACGACCAACTGGCCTTAGTTGACGAAAGGAGGGTGGCTGCTGTTTGGCATGGTCAGTTATATCAACAAAGGATCTCTCCATCGTACGACAAAAGGATAAGACCCCGGAAGTTCAAGGAAAATGATTTGGTGCTAAAAAGAGTCATGCCTTGTAAAGACGAAGCCAAGGGGAAGTTTGCCCCGAACTGGGAAGGACCATTCGTGATTAAGAAAGTGCTATCCGGAGGAGCCCTCATGTTGCAAGAAATGGATGGTGAGATATTTCCACAACCCCTCAATTCCGACTCGGTGAAGCGGTTCTACGCTTGAATAGTCAATTTCTCCTTTTTTTCTTTGAGAAACGAACTACGTAGGACCTGATCTCCCAACTTGTGGGCGTACATAGGTAGCCATCATGGCGCGGTCCGAGCCCTTAAAAATAATCCTTTCCCCAAACAGAGCCAGTTTCCAACAGCCAGATAAAACTTTCTTACACCCTCAAAACCTTCCTGAGACCAGCCGCCTAACCAGCTTCATCCCAGATGGCATAACCCTGATCTAACCAAAATAGTTGGCCAAAGATCTAAGACCCAATCCGATGAAATCGACAGGGGTACGACAATATCTGTCAAATCTTCATCAAGACTTGAGAAGAGAAAGAAGACGAAATGTCAAAATCGTGGTCAATTGGATAAAATGAGGATCCAATGAAAGGCAATGATACGACGAAAAGGGAAAATGACTAAATTTAAAATGCATGTCTATATATATAAGTCATTTTATTACAAGATTTCTCTTTCAATAACCGATGAAACTAACATAGTCTATGCAGGAAATAAAATGATCTACAAATCTGAAACTAATTGAAGCAGGATGGATAAAGTGGTGGATAGATCTGAAGCCTCAGCATCCCCTGCAATCTGCTGCCCCATCATATCAATGCGATCCAATAAAGCAGTGGCTCGGCTGACAGTCCCAGAATGAGCATCTATAACTGCCCTGGTCTGAAATACAATGGCATCTCTGTCAGCAATGGCAGCGTCTCTAGCCAGAATGGCATCATCTCTCTCGACAAGAGCGGCATCCCTCTCAGCCTCAGTAGTAATCAAGGCCAGGCGGAGTCGGGTATCCTCGGTAACCCGACTTGGGGCAGAGTCGGCTGGGATGTAGTGGTCTATGGTATCATCTGGAAAAATCACTCTAGAGTCATCAAGGGCCCCAGTCCGACTCAAACCAGCCGGATCCAAGTCTTCGCGCAACCACTGCACGTAAGCAAATGTCTGGAGGTGGCAACCTTCACTATATTCGGCAAAGATCCTGCGAGACCAAAGATCGTATACCTGCAGTAGTTCCCTCTCTGTATGGGATGATATAAGGAATCGGTAGGCGGCTGCACCCGTGAAAAGGTGAAAATCCTGTGTCTGATCAAACTGCCCTGTAACCGCCAAAGGATGATAAGTCATCACACCCCTCAAGCCAGCAATAGGAATGAAATCCAGGTCAGGCACGTGAGTCAAGAAGTTCATAAAGGAGCAATAACCCGAATAGACCAGTAGATGAAAGGGATCCTCAATGACCGACAAAAATGATGTCCAGGAGGCCACATCAGTACAGCTCACGGGATGAAACGAAAATTGCGTGGCTATGTCATGGCTAAAGCAAAACCCTTAGCGACGGAAATGGCCGATGGGACTGAGATGACTCATGAACCACACGTATAACAAAGTCGAGCTCCCTCTGAATACTCTGCCTCGGAAAGACTGGCAATATGAGGCGGACATGTAGGTATCCGCCAATATCATGGGAAGAATGGTGTGATCCTCCTGAAGGGCTCTAGCGGCCGCGACAACCCGCATGTCCAACTGATCGGGTCCTGCGGGCAAGTACAAAACTGAGACGACACAGGCCATCAGAACGTCTACTCTCAAGGCACCACAGCGCTCCTCGGTCACTGAAAAATCACCGAAGAAAAGACGAAAACTATTGGGTGAGCCAAATCGGTCAATCAAGAACTTAAGGGGAACCATATGGTCTGATGTGATCACCGATAACAAAACTGTCCTCCGCAAACCGGTGAAAGTCAAGAATTGACGGCGCATAGAACCAGCTGTAACCCTAGCATAGGGACCATCCAAAGGCAAGCCGGTGAAGCGAGCATACTCCTCGAAAGTGGGGGTCAGCTCCACTGTCCCTAATCTGAACACCTGACGGTCGGGGGCCCAATAACTCAGAATACCCTCCACAAAGCCCGCTGGCACCTGAAAGGATAATAAGGACCAAGAATGTCCCAAAAGGCCATCTGTAATAACCTTGTCGGCCGGCGATAAACTGTTCAACCAACGGAGGAGACTGCCGAACAACCCTGTGGGAGGAATGGAATCCAAACGTACCACGGCATCTGAGGACGACAACTGTGGAAAAATAGTATCAAAAAGACTGTACAGGGGTCATTCTCTATCCATAAATAAAAAGCATGCATCGTACAAATAATAATAAAACAAGTGAATTTCATAAAGATAAAAAACTGTGCATAAATGAATAAATGAGTTCAGTACATAGTGCATAAAATGGAAAAGAAGTCTAAACAGGTGCAGGTACAAAAGCCATATCCTATCATGATCTAAACAAAGTCAATGTCATCTAAGTAGGCCGGATCCACAAACTGATCCCCCGGAGTTGTCGAAGTCGAAGGCCCAAAGTTCATGTCGGGGATGTATGGCTGCGCTGTGGCATCAGATGAGCTCGGGCCTGCATCATAACCCGCACTGTCAGGATCGTAGGCATAAGCGTCCTTTGGAGTCCGGCCCAACACCCGAAGATATAGAGACAGCTGGTCTACCTGACGGGTCAGAGTGGCGATCTGCTCAGCATGGGTGGGGCTCCAAATGCAGGCTGCCCAGTCAGTCATCATCACCGAGCCGGAGACCATATCCCCGAGGAAGAATGTGGCCCGGGTCTGAGGACCGATGGTACGGGGCACCCACCAAGTACGGAAAGCATCACTCGTACTGGGACCCGTAGAAAGCATCCGGCCGTCCTCCCGTGCGAGCATGATCTCTGAAGGCTGAGAATCCAGCGGCCATGAGGTAGTGAAAGGAAGGGAATGCGGGATGCGGATCTCTCCAGTAACGTATCTGAATGCACGCTCCCCCAGGTACATCACCCATCCTCTAACACTCTGCAAAGTGAGGCGACGGGTGGAAAGCTCGAACTCCGGGCCAGAAGGATGCCCATCATCAAACCCCACAGTTAGATGCTCGAAGAGGTAGGGAACCCAGACGACATCAGCGGTCGTGATCAGCTCCAGCTGAATACGACAATGTGCAAAGCTGCCCGACACCGGGACCTCCTCCAAAGTGTTATGATGCCATCGCCGACCCCGAGGATAGGTATCCAAACCGAGGGTAGTGACGGGCCTCAGGCATGGAAGACGCTCGTAGGCCCAGAATTGCGAACAGAAACAGTGAAAAGCATAAGTACCCGACAAATGCAGAAAAGAGAAATAAATAAAGGAAAGTCCAGTGAGAAGAGAGGAAGAGAAGCCTCACCAGTAAAAAATGATAGAATCCGAGCCAAGCATTTGTCTGCCCCTCCGAACGTAGACGCAGACCGTGGAGGAAATAAGCAAAGGTGAACGACCCCCAATCGTAGTCACCGATCCGGTCTACGTCTCTGACAGCTCCTACGACGCTAAAATGAATGGTAGAAGAGTTGTTCCCTAGGAAACAACCCCTCATGATGGTCAGGAACAAGCGCCGTAGCAGAATGTCACGAGTGCCCTGGTCCGCTAGAATAGGCAGTGCGTATAGACCCCCGACAGCATCGACAGCCAAAGCACCGGACCGAATGCTACGGGCCTTAAAGACCTGGTCCTCAGCAGCGAAGCCCAACAAAGCCCGGACCTCCGCTGGAGTAATGTCAAGATCCAGAGGGACGCGGGACCCGGTAAACTCTATGCCCGTGATGTACCTCCAATCCCAGGAGGTCAGCACAACCTCGCAGTCAAGAAGATGAAGAGACTGCGTCTGGTGGAACCAATGCTCGGATAAGGCCCTCATGTAACCCCAGGGACACTGGCGGGGGATGATGGTGAAGAAATGACGAAAGCCCCAGGAATCCACCACCACCCGGTAATCGCTGTGCAGAGCTGTATAGAGGGAGTAGATGTTGAACCAGTTGCCCCTCGGCTGAGTAAACTCCGGCACCTGTGGCAATCACCAATGGGTCAGTCCAGGTAGAACGGGAATTGAGAAATTGAAAATGAAATGAGAATATAATTGAATATACCTCATTAGCTACAAGAGATGCCGAGGGGTGACGACTGAGATCCCGACCCAATAGATCGGGTATCTGCACAGGGGCGCCAGAAAGGGCGCGGTGAGGAGATGGGGCCGGTGTGCTAGAGGATGGCCCCTCTGCCGCAACCTCCGGAAGAACAGCCTCCTCAACATCCGGATGATCGGGACGGATGACAGCCTTCGCCAAGCGACGAGCCTGACAGGTCCGAGGAAGAGCAGGGGCAGGTGCAGCCCTACGACGGCGAACACCCGAGGTCTGAGACGCAGAAGAGCTACTAGGAGCGTCGGGATCCATAGCTGGAATAGAACAGGCAAGGAGGAAGGTAAGTTCCCTTTTTTAATTATGTCACAAATATTCTAATATTTATCGTAGAATTAATGCAACATGATGCATGTTTATTATATGTGCATGAAAAAAAAAATCGACAGAGTTCCATCTGTAAAATGGACATCCCAGGCATAAGCCAAACATGTTTTCCATTAATCCAAGCCACAACAGATCAAAATTGCATTTATATGGATAATTGCAGCATGAAAAGACCCTAATGCATGATTTTCTTCAAAAAAGAAACTACAAGTGTGTGGGACCGCATCACGAGCATAAAATAGGACTCACACAGTTGATACATAACATGTATATACGATAATACATAGCATAGCATTGTAAAAGCATACATTTCTATCTATAGCATGCAAATACCCAAATGTATAGCAAAACATTGACGAAATTGAAAAGCAAACGGTCAAAGTGTTACCTGTAGCGCGTAGATCGATCCTACCGGAGCAGTTTTTGCAAAAAGGTTAGAAAACTCGGCAAAAGGGCGTGCAAAGGTCTGAAGATCGCGTAGGGTACGGATGAAAGTGACAGATCTGGGATGCGGATGGCCGCTCTTATACCCGATCTTGGTCGCAGATCAATCTGCAGCTGGCCGCAGATCAATCTGCGGCTGGCCGCAAATCCATCTACGGCTGGGCCCAGTGCTCCCCCCTTGGGCCATTGCAAGCTTAATCGATTCTAAAGCCCATTTGACTCATAATGTGATGATAAAATACGAGATTTTGATGAATCAGGTGTCGGACACGGCTTCTCAATTCAACCGAGTGACCGGATATGAGACCCGGCATTCACAAGACGATCGACCGGCGACGATAACCAGCGATTATGAGATGGGTGACCGGCGACGAAACCCAGCCCCGACGAGACAACTAACCAGCGACGATACCCAGGGGTTACGAGATGGGTGACCGGGGACGAAACCCGGCCCCGACGAGATGATCGACCGGCGACGATAACCGGCGATTACGAGATGGGTGACCGGCGACGAAACCCGACCCTGACAAGACAACTAACCGGCGACGATACCCGGGGGTTACGAGATGGGTGACCGGCGACGAAACCCAGCCCCGACGAGACGATCGACCGGCGACGATAACCGGTCATTACGAGATGGGTGACCGGCGACGATACCCGGCCCCGACGAGACGATCGGCCGACGACGATAACCGGCGATTACGAGATGGGTGACCGGCGACGAAACCCGGCCCCGACGAGACAACCAACCGGCGACGATACCCGGGGGTTACGAGATGGGTGACCGGCGACGATACCCGGCCCCGACGAGACGATCGACCGGCGACGATAACCGGCGATTATGAGATGGGTGACCGGCGACGAAACTCAGCCCCGACGAGACGATCATCCGCATTGACACCCTTTTACGAATATTTTGCATCCATTGCATCTTACGTTGCATCATAAGTCATATGTGTTGCATCACGTATGTATGGTCATCTTTGTGCATTGTCATTCATGCATCGAGTGTCTATTCTTTATCCTGTTCATTTCATTTAAACATTGCATGAAGATGATAAAGAGGGGCAGCTGTAGACACCCAAATTTTGTGTTCCCTATACTAACCGTGACAGGAGGGCAAAATCGTCAATTGAACCGGTTTGCGGGAGCGAAGGAATGGGCACGAGTGCGAACGTTCAACACCACCGCGATGATTGGCGACCAAGGCTGACGTGACAATAAGGCCGTCCAAAACGGGCATTCCCGAATGAGGTGGCACGTATCCCGGAAATTCCCGGACTGCAAAATACAAGCTTGTCAGCGTAAACCGACGTTACAACACAAAATTCGAGGTGTGGCATGAAAATCGAGAAAGTCAAACCGTCCAACCGCGGATTGATCTGCGGCCAATAAGTGCGCCTTTTGAAAACACGGAACGCGAAACACGGAACTCGAAACCAGGTGAGTGGAAGGCAGGCGGCCAGCCAGCCTATTTCAGCTCATTTCCGCTTCAGCATACAGGAGGTTCAGCAGATTTGGAGGAGAAGAGAATTCAGCAGCAGCAAAGCACGAAAATTGAGAGAAAAATAACTAGATTTTGCAACAAAATAGGGAGAAAAGGGAGAAAAAAGAGAGGATTTATACTCTTTTGATTTTGATTGTATCAAATATACTTCTTATCCTATTCAAATACACAAGTTTACATCCATTTGAGATCATTTGCAAGGTGAAAATTCCCTTTGTTATAGCAATTTATATCATGTTATTTGGTTAAATTAAATGTAATTTTCATGTATATTGTTGAACAATCATGGATTAGGGATTATTAGTGAGGGTTCCATCGGAACAAAATTCTTCCTAATAATCCGAGGATATCCAATTGGTGAAATTTCTAGCTTGTTTATGGTGATGTATTGGGTGTCAATTATTTAGATTATCATTTTCAGATATCATGGTGTATTAGAAAAATCCGTGTTAGTTAGTCTTGTGGTTTCATTTTGCGGGCATGTAGAAATCTTGGGTGTGAGCCTAGGAACGCGACCCCGTGGTCCAAATCCGATGATGGACATTTTGATGTATGTAACAGATTCAAGATGCTCGTTTTTGTAACATGTAATCGTCGGGCCTTAAAACGATGCTAAGGCGGGAATCGGGTTTAAGGCCCCGTAGTAGTGAAATATGTGATTGTTGGCGTTCGGGGATATTTTGATGGCTTACATGCCCGTGAATAGCCCCCCTACGCGTTTTGATATTTAATTTGATTTGTGATACCAAATAAAAGATTTCAAAGCCAAAACAATAAAGATTTTTCTAAAATCAATCAAAGTAGGATATTTGCATCACGAGGCTAAGAATTGGAAATGCTAATGAAAGTCGATTCCTATTTTACGAGAAAGCTAAAGAGAAGTTGTCTCCAAATGTCACAAAAATGGTTTTATAAAAAGAAATAAACGTTTTACTAAACCTTGATACATAGGGTGAAAGAGATCCTAGAAATTGTCCATCATTTATGAAAGCAACGTATAAATCTCGATTCCTATTTTGGCTAAGGTTTAACAAATTCCTGTTTTGTCAAACGACACCTAATAAAAATCTCATAGTTTTTGACAAATAAAATCAAACCTTTCTCACAAATAAAGGAGCTCTCTCGTACAAGCGGAAACGACGTTCTAAAACATTCCCAAAATAAAACACGATTTTTTATAAATAACCCAAATGGTTTCTTCATGTAAACTCACCACGACATTCACATAGGCACACACACGCACATACACACACATTCAAGAATTAAAGGATGGAAAAAGCATCAAGATTGCGGTAACCGTGTTTCACGGAAGTCGGGGGGTGCCTAACACCTTTCCCTCGCTTAAGCAAGCCCCCGAATTTTATGAATCTCGGTTCACAGACCAATTAATTCGGAGTCACATATGAGCCATCGATTTATAAAAAAACGAAAACTCGGATGAGTTGGTACATCCATTTCAAATATACCAACTGGCGACTCTGGTTAATTGGCTCATCATAAAAAACGATCTTTCAAAACCCCGTCGACATTAATGCCGACCTTTTCCAAAAAAATCATTTAATCAAAAGACTAAAATTGGAAGAGACGAAAAACCGGCGTCGACAACGACAAATGATTTTGTCAATGTAAGCACGACTAAGCAGCTTGATAAAATTTTTTTTATTGGACCTAATTCATCGTTTACACTATAAAATCACAAAACACCTGGTTCGAAAGATCATTTCGATCTTTATTAAGTACATATGTTACAAAATTCGAATCTCATTAGGGCTTAAGGTTTTAAACTTCTCGATACCTAGTATTAGGTCACTAAATTAACCTTTAACTATATACGATCGTATTTATAAGCCTCATAAATATTCAGGGTATTACATTCACCCCTACTTCATAAATATTCAGGGTATTACATTAACTTTACGGCTAACTTTACTCATTCAATATCATAGTTATAAGTTCTATAAATATTCAGGATATTACAGGTTTCATGTCGTTTCGACGCCCGGAGCCCGTTTTAGTCTATTTTTCTTAAATTTTTCTATGTGTTCTTTAGACAAGTTAGGCAAACGAGCGGTTACCTCGGCCACCGAAACGCCAAATTGAATCCTATTAGTTGTAACTTATTCAAAATATCTAAGAGGTGCTTCGCTTATGGTTTCATGTCGTTTCGACGCCCGGGGCCTGTTTTGGTCTACTTCTCCTAAAAATTTTTAAGTGTTCTTTACACAAATTAGGCAAATAAGTGGATAACTCAGCAACCAAAACTCCGAATCGAGACCCACTAGTTGTAACGTCTTCAAAATATCTAAGAGGTGCTTCGCCTATGCTTTCATGTCGTTTCGATGCCCGGGGCACGTTGTGGTCTGCTTCACCTAAATTTTTAGAAGTGTTCTTCATACAAATTAGGCAAACGAGCGGATAACTCTGCCACCGAAACTGCGAATCGAGTCCCATACGTTGTAATATAGTTAAAATATCTAAGAGGTGTTTTCCCTATGATTTCTTTTCGTTTTGACGTCCGGGGCTTGTTTTGATCTACATCTCCAAAAAATTTCTTATTATTTTTTAAATTAGGCAAACGAGCGGAAAACAAGGCTACCAAAACTCCGAATCGAGTCTCATAAGTTGTATCGTATTCAGAATATCTGCGTGGTGCTTCGTCTGTGCTTCCGCATCGTTTCGACGCCCAGGGCCCGTTTAGGTCTAGTTTTCCTAATTTTTTCTCTATGTTCTTTATACAAGTTAGGCAAACGAGCGATTAACTCGGCCACCGGAACTCCGAATCGAGTCCTATTAGTTGTAACGTGTTCAAAATATCTAAGAGGTGCTTTGCCTTTTCTTTCGCATCGTTTCGACGCCCGGAGCCCATTTTGGTCTACTTTTCGTTAATTTTTCATAGTTTTCTTTATACAAGTTAGGGAAGTGAGCAGATAACTTGGCCACCGCAATTCTGAATCACGTCACATAAGTTGTAATGTGTTCAAAATATCTAAGAGGTTATTTGCCTATGCTTTCATGTCCTTTTAATGTTCGGGGCCCGTTTTGTTCTACTTCTCCTATGTTTTTCTAAGTGTTCTTTATACAAATTAGGCAAACGAGCGGATAATTCGACCACTGGAACTCTGAATCGAGTTCTATAAGTTGTAACGTGTTCAAAATATCTAAGAGGTGCTTTGCATATGGTTTCATGTTGTTTCGACGCCCGGGGCCTGTTTTGGTATACTTCACCTAAATTTTTTTAAGTATTCTTTATAAAAATTAGGCAAACGAGCGGATAACTCGGACACCGGAACTGCGAATCGAGTCCCATAAGTTGTAATATGGTTAAAATATCTAAGATGTGCTTCGCCTATGATTTCAAGTCGTTTCGACGCCCAGCGCCTGTTTTGGACTACATATCCAAAAAAATTCTTAATATTCTTTAAGTTAGGCAAACTAGTGGATAACTCGACCACCGGAACTTCGAATCGAGTCTCATAAGTTGTAACGTGCTCAAAATATTTTAAGAGGTGCTTCGCCTTTGGTTTTGCATCGTTTCGACTCCTAGGGCCCGTTTTGGTCTATTTTTCCTAAATTTTCTAAATGTTCTTTATACAAGTTAGGCAAACGAGTGGTTAACTCGACCATCGGAACTCCAAATCGGGTCCTTTTAGTTGTAACATGTTCAAAATATCTAAGAGCTTTTTCGCCTGTCGTTTCATATCATTTCGACGCCTGGGGCACGTTTTGGTTTACTTCACCTAAATTTTACTAAGTGTTCTTTATACAAATTAGGCAAACGAGCGGATAACTCAGCCACCGGAACTCCGAATCGAGTCTCATAAGTTGTAACATGTTTAAAATATCTAAGATGTGCTTCGCCTATGGTTTCAAGTCGTTTTGACGCCCGTGGCCCGTTTTGGCCTACATCTCCGAAAAATTTCTAAGTTCTTTAAGTTAGGCAAATAAGCGGATAACTCGGCCACCAGAACTCCGTATCGAGTTCCATAAGTTGTAACGTCTTCAAAATATCCAAGAGGTGCTTCGCCTGTGGTTTCACATCATTTCGACGCCCGGGGTCCGTTTTGGTCTACTTTTCCTAAATTTTTGTAAGTGTTCTTTATACAAATTAGAAAAACAAGCAAATAACTCGGCCATCAAAACTTTGAATCGAGTCCCGTAACATATAACGTGTTCAAAATATCTACAAGGTGCTTCGCCTGTGGTTTCGCGTCGTTTCGATGCTGGAGCCCATTTTGGTCTACTTTTCCTAAATTTTTCGTAGTATTATTTATACAAGTTAGGCCAACAAGCAGATAACTCGGCCATCGCAACTCCGAATCAAGTCCCATAAGTTGTAATGTGTTAGTTTCGACGCCTGGGCCTATTTTGGTCTACTTCTCCTAAAATTTTCTAAATGTTCTTTATACAAATTACGCAAACAAGTGGATAACTCGTCTACCAGAACTCCGAATTATGTTCGGTAAGTTATAACGTGTTCAAAATATCTAAGAGATGTTTCGACTTTGGTTTCGCGTCGTTTCGACGCCTGGAGCCCATTTTGGTCAACTTTTCCTAAATTGTTTATAGAATTATTTATACAAATTAGGCAAATGAGCGGATAACTCGGCCACCGCAACTCCAAATTGAGTCATGTAAGTTGCAACATGTTCAAAATATCTAAGAGGGTTTCGCCTATGGTTTCATGTCATTTCGACGTCTGGGGCCCGTTTTAGTCTACTTCTCCTAAATTTTTCTAAGTGTTCTTTATACAAATTAGGGAAATGAGCAAATAACTCAGCCACCGGAACTTCGAATCGAGTCCCAAAAGTTGTAACATGTTCAAAATATCTAAGAGGTGCCTCGCTTATGGTTTGATGTGGTTTGGACGCCCGGTGCCCATTTTGGTCTACTTCTCCTAAAATTATCTAAGTATTCTTTATAAAAATTAGGCAAAAAAACGGATAACTCGACCAGTAGAACTCTGAATCAAGTCCTGTAAGTTATAACATGTTCAAAATATCTAAGAGGTGCTTTGCCTATGGTTTTGCATCGTTTCAACGCCCGCAACCCAATTTGGTCTACTTTTACTTCTTGTAGTTGCAAGCTTTAACTATTTCTTTGCAACTTTCAATTGTGATATTACAGACCTTAATAAGATTTGTATATGTAAATTATGTGTTTATTAAATGAAATTTCTTATTCCGACTCTGTGTTATGTCATTGTATACTCTAATGAAGACTTAGGTCAAATAAAATAAATTCGAAGCTGCTTAGTCGTGCTTATACTGACAAAATGATTTGTCGTACTTCGGAGTTAATATAATAATATATTAACTGATAAAAACCTAAATAAGTTAATTAGGGTTAAAATGATAAATTAAATTATAAACCCTAATTATAAAACCCTAATTGACAATTGTCATCTGAGTTAGAGAACTGAAAACCTAATTGGTGCACAAGAACCCTAATTGATATAATTAGATCTTAAGTGATGAAACAGAATAGAAATTATGAATCCTTAAAATTAAAAGTAAACCTTAATTAAAGGATTGAAACCCTAAACCCTAATTTGTAAAACCCTAACCTTAATTAGGAAACCCTAACCCTAATTAGGAAACCCTAACTCTAATTATGAGTTTCTAAACCTTAATTATGAAACTTAAACTTAATTAAGGTATTACTAACCTAATTAAGTTATCCTAAATAGGAATTACAAAACCCTAATCATGATTAGTGTGAATAAAACCTAGATTAGTAAACTAACCAATGGGAGCACTTGCATAAGTGTGTTAGCTTGTGCCCAACAAACTTCCACACACTTAAACACAAGCCTAGCACACTCCAGCACAAGTAGGTCAAGTCAGATCAGAAGCAACACAAGTAACCAAGCAAATTGATTGGATTTTTGTCCAAAATAAGCTTCTTAAGCTTCGCTATAAATAGAACAAGTCTCTGATCATTAATGTAACAAATGTGATTGTAGACACCCAAATTTTGCACTTCCTATACTAACCCTGACAGGAGGGCAAAATCGTCAATGAACCCAGCCTATGAGAACGAAAGATGGGCATAAGTACGAACACTCAAAGCCACCGCAATGACATGCGATCAAAGCCGACACGACAACGATCAAAGCGGAATGATATGGCACGTTTCCCAGCGGTTCCCGGACTGTAAAATACAAGTCCTTCAGAAAAAACCAATGGTACGACACGAGAATCAGGGTGCGGCTCGAAAATCGAGAAATTCAGCCCACCCAGCAGCGGATTGATCTGCGGCCAACGATTAAAATAATTGAAGTGCGCGGCGGGCGGCTAAAGTGCGCGATGGGCGCGGAGAAACCAAGGCCAGCCGCAGATCAATCTGTGGCTGCCCTTGGCCAGCCTATTTCAGCTCATTTCTTCATCTGGCATACATGGAGTTGAACAGCAGCAGAAGAAAAAAAAGGAAGAAGAACCAGCGAGCAGAAGCAGCGAGAAAAGAGAGAAAAAGAGAGAAAAAAAGTGAGGATTTATACCCCTTTTGCTAGATTGTATCACATATAATTTCTACTATATTCAATATACGAGTTTATACGCATCGTGGTGTCATTTGCAAGGTGAAAAAGAACCCTTTCTATAGCAGTTTTGTCATATCATTTTGTTAAGTTTTATCATTTGGGCCATATTAAATGTAGTTTTTCTTGCATATTATTGAGGTTACGAGGATTGAGGATTATTAGTGAGGGTTCCAACAGAACAAAATTCTTCCTAATGGTCCGATGATATCCATTTGGTGGTTTTTGTTCGTTATGGTAATGAATTAGGCGTAATATATTTAAATCGCTATTTAGGATATTGTGAAGTGTTAGGCAATTCGGTATTGTTCCTTGGTGTGTTATCCATTTTGTGGGTGTGTAGTAGTTTTGGATGTGAGCCTAGGAACGCGACCCCGTGGTCCAACTCCGATGTTGGACATTTTTGGGTGTATGTATTAGGGGCGATGTACCCTTGATTGTAAATATGTAATCGTCGGGCCTTAAAACGATATCAAGTTGAAAGTCGGGTTTAAGGCCCCGTGATAGTGAAATATGTGATTGTGGGAGTTTGGGGTTATTTTGATGGCTTACACGCCCATGAATAGCCCCACGCATTTTAATGCTTGATTTCATATATGATACGAAAAATTCATTTCAAAACTAAACGATGAGATTTTCATAAAATCGCTCAAATTAGGTTATTAGCACCACGAGGCTTAAAATTGGAAGTGCTGATGAATGTCGATTCCTATCTAAACGAGAAGTCTAAAGAAAGATCGTTTTTAGACCTCACAAAAATGGTTTTAGAAAATAAATGATGTTTTATTAAACCATTGTGCATAGGGTTAAAGAGATCCTAGAAATTGCCGTCATTTTATTACGAAATCAACATATAGGTCTCGATTCCTATTTTGACGAAGGTTTAAAAAACTCTTGTCTTGCCAAAACGACACCTAATGAAAATCTCACGGCCTTTGACAATAAAAATCAAACCTTTCTTTGTCATATAAGCCGAAAGACATTCTAAAGCATTCTCAAAATAAAACACGACTTTTCATAAAAACCCAAATGATTTCTTCATGCAAACTCACCACAACATTCACATAGGCATACACACAAGCACACACACATTTTAAGAATTAAAGGATAGGAGAAGCATCAAGATTGCGGTAACCGTGTTTCACGGAAGTCGGGGGGTGCCTAACACCTTCCCCTCGCTTAAGAAAGCCCCCGGAACTCTAGGAATCTCGGTTCGCAGACCAATTAATTCGGAGTCATACGTATGAGCCAGCGATTTACGAAAACGAAACTCGGATGAGTTGGTACATCCATTTCAAATATACCAACTGGCGACTCTGGTCAATTGGCTCATCATAAGAAACGATCTTTCAAAACCCCGTCGACATTAGTGCCGACCTTTTCCAAAAATCATCTAATAAAAGGCTAAAATTGGAAAGGTTAATAATCGCAGCAGAAGCGATTCCTCTCGGCGTCGACAGCTGGCGACTCTGCTAGGGACATTAAAGGGCTTAAGCCGCGTTCAAATCTTGATGTTGTCCTATCCTTTAAAAATTCATGAATGTGTATGTACGTGCAATATTTTGACCTGTTTTACTTGTTGTTGTATGAATGTGTGTTTTTGTCCAATGAATGAATGATTGAATGGAATTGCTTTACTTTAAAGTAATCATTTGCATACGGTAAGGACGATGAATGTGAATGTATGTTGAGAGTGTACCTCCTCTTGAGGCAAACCCGTCGGTTTCTTATTACTGGACTCGAAGGGGCTGCTCCCCAGAGATGGCTCAGGAAACGCACCACCCAGATCCGCTCCAATCGAAAGCATTCAGACGAGTAGATTGCGAAGATTTGGGGACCTTCATACCGAAAAGCCGCGAGAGTAACCTTAGGGTAGGTCAGCCTCAGATTAACCCAACGCAGGGAAAGTCTCTTCATGCCTTTTTACGTTTACGCGTATAAATGTCATAGTCCCATTCAATATTTTTTCCCCTTTTGTCAAAAGAAGGTACTAACCTCTATGTTTTGCAGGGAATAGCTGGGAAAGCATAATAATTCGTGTCTAGCATTTATTATTGCAATGAGGGACTGCTAACATTTTGTTTTGCAGGGAAAGATTAAAAAACCCAAAAACACAAAAGTTACAGCTTTAGCATGCATCCACATCTTTCATTTCCCAAGACTAAACTTCAAACCGTTTTCCCTTGTAGGATTGCTCCTCAAACGCGTTCGCGATCTAAGAAGGCCCAGGATTCTACATCTGAAATGACTGATATTCCACCTACTAATCCTAGTTCCATATCTCGGGAGGAATTCGATGATTTTAAAAAACAGATGTTGGAAATGGCCACGATGCTGAAAGGGCAGTTGCTACCTAAGCAGGATCCGCCAAGCAAGGATCTGCCTAAAGACGATCAACCTCAGCCTAAGGGCGAGCCAGTCATCCCAAAGACCATTCCTACACCTAACAGGACATTGATCACTATCCCGGAGGAGGGAGACACTGATGACCTTCGAAAGAAAATGAAGCAGATGGAGGAAACTATCCAATCTCTGAAAGGCATAGGCTCCCTGGGTAGGGTAAATTATTCAAATCTGTGTGTCTTTCCAGGAACCAGATATCCGGAGAAGTTCAAAATCTCCGAATTTGAGAAATATAATGGGAAGGGAGACCCAAACACACCTGAAGATATACATTGGGGAACTTGGGTCTTATGCAGAGGACGAAGGACTGAGGATGCAGTTATTCCAAAAGAGCCAGACGGGAGAAGTAAGAACTTGGTATGCCCGCCTTGATAATGCTCGGATCCACAACTGGGAGGAGTTAGCCCATACCTTCTTGACACAATACAGTTTCCAGGCACAGATGGCCCCTGACAGATATCAGATGACAAAGATCAAGAAGCAACCAAAAGAATCGTTTAGAGACTATGCACAGCGATGGAGGGGTATGGCTGCCCAGGTAAATCCCCCAATGAACGAGGCAGAAATGGTAATGACCTTTGTGGATATTCAGGAGGCGCCTTATTATGAGCGAGTGATAGCGGGGATTGGAAGACCTTTTGCCGAAATGATAAAGCATGGAGAAATGGTTGACATGGGGTTAAAGTCTGGCAAGATCCGGGACTTCACAGCTCTAGAGGCAGTTGCAGAGCAAATCCAGAGTGGAAACTATGGTAGTACTTCCCACAGGACCCAAAAGAAAAGGGAGGAAGATGTTTCCCTCATCCTGCAGGGATCGTCTAGGAAGGTGGAGGATAGCCCTCCAGTACAAGTACAGAGAATAATGCCACCCCGACAATCTAATTTCCATAATCAAAGGACGGACGGACGGAGAAGGTTTGAGGCCACAAAGGACCAGGT
This sequence comes from Aralia elata, assembly GCA_034770075.1. Classification (NCBI taxonomy): domain Eukaryota; kingdom Viridiplantae; phylum Streptophyta; class Magnoliopsida; order Apiales; family Araliaceae; genus Aralia; species Aralia elata. Next base: position 40,336,528 of record CM068377.1, read on the forward strand.
GTTCACCCCGCTTGGGGATCCTCTTGAACAGATTTTGGCAGTCTTAATAGCACAGAGAAAGATAGTCGATTTGGCACCCCCGATTGACCCGAAAGGGAGAAGATTTGACCCGAATAAGAAGTGTGCCTACCATTCGGGTTCCCCTGGTCATGATACTCAGGAATGCTGGGCGCTGAAGCACAAGATTCAGAACATGATCGATAGCGGGGAGATCGTGGTGGAACAGTCGGAGTCACCAAATGTTAAAGTCAATCCCCTGCCTACGCATGATGGGGAAGGGGTTAATGTGGTGGAAGCCAGCGAAACCGGAGGACCACCAAGGCTGAATTATATAAAGAGAATTGATGAGATGATTGGCATGACAAGTGATCAGGGAGCGAAGCCGCCTTTCAACTGTCGCATCCCGGCCGATCTGACCACCAACAACTAGACGATGAAGCCAGTAATATCCAAATGAGGGTAAAATATGGCGTCAGGGTGGTATACCTCGGATGGTGGGGGATGAATAGATACCAGTTTTGTTCCTTATTTTGAATTTTGCATGGTTATGTTATTTTGTCATGTTATTTTAAAGATGATCATTGTGGGAAAATGACTTATATATATGACAAATATTTTTGTTTCATGTCAGGTGTACCGATTTGAGTATTGCTTGCCTAACATGCGATTTTTCAAATTCGAAAGATGACTACGATTTTGATATTGAGCTGGATTTTGATTTAATGGGCATTAAGCAGGATGAGACAGATAACGACGACATACCTGACGAGATCGAAGGATGGGTCGAAGACAAACCCAAACCCAACTTAGACCAAACGATCACCATAAATATCGGAACCCCTGACAAACCCAAAGAGCTCAAGATAGGGACAGACCTGACCCCTAGCCAGAAAATAGAAATAACCGAGTTGCTAAACCAGTATGAGGATGTTTTTGACTGGTCTTATGAGGACATGATCGGATTGTCCACCGACATTGTGGTACACTGGTTGCCCAGCAAGGAGGGTTTCAAGCCTGTCAAGCAAAAACACCTCAATTCTGTCATTTACCGTCCTAAGATGAATGGGGCAGTGGAGGCTACAAATGAGAATATCAAGAAGATCATGGCGAGAATGTCTGCTAATCATCGGGGATGGCCGAATCTGCTACCTCTCACCCTGCTGGCGTACAGAACGCCGGTGCGTACTTCTATAGGGGCAACCCCTTACGCTTTGGTATACGAAATGGAGGTTGTACTGCCAGTTGAGGTTGAGGTGGCGTCCCTCAGAATCTTGATTGATGCTCAGATAAATAAGGAGGATTGGATGCAAAATCGGTACGACCAATTGGCCCTAATTGATGAAAGGAGGGTGGCTGCTATTTTGCACGACCAGTTATATCAACAAAGAATCTCTCGATCGTACGACAAAAAGATAAGACCTCGGAGATTCAAGAAAAATGACCTAGTGCTAAAGAGAGTCATGCCTTATCAAGACGAAGCCAAAGGGAAGTTCGCCCTGAACTGGGAAGGACCTTTTGTGATTAAGAAAGTGCTGTCCAGAGGAGCCCTCATATTGTAAGAGATGGATGGTGAGGTGTTTCCACAACCCATCAATTCCGACTCGGTGAAGCGGTTCTACGCTTGAATCATCCTTTTCTCCTTTTTCTTTGAAAGAACGAACTACGTAGGACCTGATTTCCCAACCTGTGGGAATACGTAGGCAGCCATCATGGCACGGTCCAATTCTTTACAAAATAATACTTTCTCTAACCGAAACCGTTTCCCAACAGCCAGAATAACCTTCCTATACTCTCGAAACCTTCCCGAAAATAGTCCCCTAATCAGTTTCATCTCAAGTAACATAACCCTAGCCCAACCAAACAGTTAGCCAAAATCTAAGACCCAGTCCGATGAAATCAATAGGGTATGCGGCAATATCTGTTAAATCTCCATCAAGACTTGAGGAGAGAAAAAAGGCGAAATATCAAAATCATGGTTAACTGGATAAAATGAGGATCCAATGAAAGGCAACGATACGACAAAAAGGGAAAATGACTAAATTTAAATGCATGTCTACATATATAAGTCATTTTGTTACAAGATTTTTCTTTCGATAACCGATAAAACTGACGTAGTCTATGCAGGAAATAAAATGACTTACAAATCTGAAACTAACTGAAGCAGGATGGATAAGGTGGTGGATAGATCTGAAGCATCGGTATCCCCTGTAATCTGCTGCCCCATCATGGCGATACGATCCAATAAAGCAGTGGCTCGGCTGACAGTCTCAGAGTGAGCATCTATAACTGCCCTAGTCTGCAGTACAATGGCCTCTCTGTCAGCAAGGGCAGCATCTCTGGCCAGAATAGCGGCATCTCTCTCTGCAAGATCAGCATCCCTCTCAGCCTCAGTAGTAATCAAGGCCAGACGGAGCCGGGTATCCTCAGTAACCCGACTAGGGGCAGAATCAGCTGGGATGGAATGAAAAGTCTGGGCGGGTGTGGAGAAGCCGTCAAAATCATATCTGGGCATCGTCTTTATGGACTCAGAGGGAACAGATACCTCCGGGGTGGTATCATCTGTGAAAATCACTCGAGAGTCATCAAATACTCCAGTGTGACTCAAACCAACCATATCCGGGTCTCCGTGCAACCATTGCACATAAGCAGATGTCTGAGTGGGCCAGCTCTCACTATACTCGGCAAAGATCCTGTGAGACCAAAGATCGTATACCCGCAGTAGGTCTCTCTCTATCTGGGATGATATGAGGAATCGGTTGTCGGCTGCGCCCGTGAAGGGGTGAAAATCCTATGTCTGATCAAACTACCCCATAACCGCCACGGGATGATAAGTCGTCACGCCCCTCAAGCCAGAAATAGGGATGAAATCCAAGGTGGGCACATGAGTCAAGAAGCTCATGAAGGAGCAATAACCCGAATAAATCAAGAGATGAAAGGGCTCCTCAATAGACGATAAGAATTCTACCCAGGAAACTGCATCCACACAACTCGCGGGACAGAACGAGAATTGCAGGGCTATGTCGTGGCTGAAGCAAAACCCATGGCGACGAAAATGACCGATGGGGCTGAGATGGCTTATAAACCACACGTACAACAAAACAGAGCTCCCTCTGAATACTCTGCCTCGAAAAGACTGACAATATGAGGCGGACATGTAGGTATCTGCTAGTATCATGGGAATGATGGTGTGATCCTCCTGAAGAGCTCTAGTGGCCGCAATAACACGCATATCCAACAGAGCGGATCCAGTTGGCAGATACAAAACTGAGATGACACAGGCCATCAAAACGTCTACTCTCAAGGTGCCCCAGCGATCCTTAGATACGAAAAAATCACCAGAGAATCGATGAAAACTATCGGGTGAGCCGAATCGGTCAATCAGGAAATGAAGGGAACTAGATGGTCTGATGTGATCACCGATAACAGAACTATCCTCCGCAACCCAGTGAAAGTCAAGAACTGACGGCGCATGGAACCAGCTGTGACCCTGGCACAAGGACCATCTAATGACAAACCGGTAAAGCGGGCGTACTCCTCGAGAGTAGGGGTCAGCTCCACTGTCCCTAATCTGAACACCTGATGAGCAGGGACCCAATGGCTCAGAATAACCTCCACAAAGCCCGCCGACACCTGAAAGGATAATAAGGACCAGGAATGTCCGAGGAGACCATCTGCGATAACCCTGTCGGCCGATGACAAACTGTCCAACCAGCGGAGAAGACTGCCAACCAACCCTGTGGGAGGAATGAGATCCAAACGTACCACGGCATCTGGTGACGACATCTGTGAAAAATAGTATCAAAAAGACTGTGCAGGGGTCATTCTCTATCCATGAACAAAAAAGCATGCATCATACAGTTAATAATAAGGCAATTGAACTGTCATAATGATAAAACTGTGCATAAATAAACAAATAAGTTCAACACATAGTGCATGAAATGGAAAAGAAATCTAACAGGTTCAGGTACAAAAGGCCCTATCCTATCATGATCTAATCAAAGGTGATGTCATCTATGAAGTCGGGATCCTCGAACTGATCCCCTGGAGTCGTCGAAGTCGAAGCCCCAAAGTTCATATCAAGGATATATGGCTGCACGGGGGCATCAGATGAGCTCGGGCCTGTGTCAAAACCCGCACTGTCAGGATCATATGCGTAGGCATCCTCTGGGGTCCGACCTAACACCCGAAGGTATAAGGACAACTGGTCCACCTGGCTGGTCAGAGTGGCAATCTACTCATCATGGGTGGGACTCCTAACGCAGGCGGCCCAATCAGTCATCATCACCGAGTCGGGGACCATATCTCCGAGGAAGAATGTGGCCCGAGTCTGAGGACCGATAGTGCGGGGCACCCACCAGGTACGAAAAGCCTCGCTCGTGCTGGGACCTGAAGAAAGTGTTCGGCCATCCTCCCCCGCGAGCATAATCTCTGAAGGCTGAGAATCCAACGGCCAGGATGTAGTGAAGGGAAGGGAGTGCGGAATACGGATCTCCCCAGTAACGCATCTGAATGCGCGCTCTCCCAGATACATCACCCATCCTCCAACACTCTGCAAGGTGAGGCGACGGGTGGAAAGTGCAAACTCTGGGCTGGAGGGATATCCATCTGTAAATCCCACGGTTAGATGCTCGGAAAGGTAGGGAACCCAGACGACCTCAGCGGCAGTGATCAGCTCCAGCTGAATGCGGCAGTGTGCGAAGCTGCCAGATACCGGGACCTCCTCCAAAGTGCTATGATGCCACCGCCGACCCCGGGGATAGGTATCCAAGCCGAGAGTCGTGACAGGCCTCAGGCATGGGAGTCGCTCGTAAGCCCAGAACTGTGAACAGAAACAGGAAATGGCCTGAGTGACCAGCAAATGCAGAAAAAAAGAAATAAAATGATAGGAGGTGCAGTAAGAAAAGAAGGCTTACTAGCAGGAAAGGGTAGAACCTAAGCCAAGCGTCGGTCTGTCCCTCCGAACGAAGACGAAGACCGTGGAGAAAGTAGGCAAAGGTGAAAGACCCCCAATCATAGTCGCCGATCCGGTCTACATCCCTGACAGCTCCGACGACGCTGAAATGAATGGTAGAGGAGTTGTTCCCCAGGAAACAACCCCTCATAATGGTCAGGAACAGACGTCGGAGCAGAATATCACGAGTGGCTCGATCTGCAGGGAAGGGCGTCGCATATATGCCCCCAACAGCGTCAACAGCCAAATCTCCGAACCGAATGCTGCGGGCCTTGAAGACCCGGTCCTCAGCAGCGAAACCCAATAAAGCTCGGACCTCCGCTGGAGTAATGTCTAGATCCAAAGGGACACGGACTCCGGTGAACTCAATACCGGTGATGTACCTCCAGTCCCAAGGAGTCAGCACAACCTCGCAGTCCAAAAGATGAAGGGACTGGGTCTGGTGGAACCATCGCTCAGACAAAGCTGTCATATAACCCAGGGGCACTAACGAGGAATGATGGTGAAGAAAGAGCGGAAACCCCGGGAGTCCACCACCGTGCGGTAATCGGCGTGCAGCGCAGTGTAGAGGGAATAGATGTTGAACCAGTTGCCCCTCGGCTGGGTGAACTCGGGCACCTGTGGCAATCACTAATGGATCAGTCCGGATATGAGCAAGGATTGAGAATGAATTCAAAAAACAAAATAATGAGTATACCTCATTAGCGACAAGAGATGCGGAGGGGTGATGACTGTGACGCCCCCAAATCCAGGTTTCCAAACCTCGAATTCGGTGCTCACGATAATTCGACGACAAACATACTATCTAACTAAATGCGGAATAATAAACATACATTGTTTATCGAATGGAAATAAAGTCTTACAATTCTGGTCCCAAGGTTCTTTAACCTTAACATAAAACGTACTCTAATACAAATAAAGGTTCACTTAATCAAACAACATTCAGAAATAGCTAGTACATAGGCACTAACGGGCATCTACTCTTGCACCTTCCCTTTTCCTTTGTCTCCCCTAGACGTTTCTGCCTTAGCTGAAATAAAGATCATGATATAGCAAGGATAAGCAACTAATTTGCTTAGCAAGTATATACACAAAGAGATATATCATGATAAAAGGAAATTTCGCTTTCAATGTTCAACAACAGTATAAGAGTGTGGAGGAGCATTGAATTAATAAACAACAGTTGAATATTCGAATAATTGAATGACAATTACTGAGTGGTTTGAAATAACCAAGGACGTTTTCCAAGGTTCTCAGCATGTAAGCTGGACCTCTTAAAAAGTTTTGGTAATCGAGGGGATCAGCCTCTCATACCCCGTGATTTATGCATAAACACTTAATAACCGACATTGATATCATGCCTTAAATCAAATTTATCCTTTGCTCAGCCAAGAGTTCTTACATGACAATATAATAAGAACAGCTTTTAAAATACCTTTGATTTAACAAATTAGACATGCTTGATCTAGCTGATACAAATAGCATAGATCTATCTTATAAATAATTCATACCTGAAAGAACTTCAATTGAATATACAGTTCAATAATAATAGGGCACGAAAATAATTGCACAAGGTGCGAGTCTCAATAACCAGTATAGATGTGAATAATCAACAATAATTATTCACTAACATGCTTCGAAAATAATAACTCGAGTTTGAGTTAGGGAACTTGCCTGTCTGCTCAGCTACAACAATTCTAGCTTTAACTAATTGTCCTTGAAGAACCTAACATTGATAATGTTGATCTATCAATTAGTACTGCGTAGTTGTATATCGATACGCTTACCTATGCTATCTATTTAACAATTAAGCCAATCACATAGCACACATAAGCAAATAGACTATCGTAAATCCTATAAGACACTTAAATAAATCCTTAGGTTGTTGGTTTAATTAATTAACAATGTTTCCCTTAAGTGATAAACACTTATTAAACCCTTAAACAATTAATAATAATTGTTCAATTAATTAACATTACTTTTTCTTAAGTAATATTCATTTATTAAACCCTTAAACAATTTATTATAATTGTTTAATTAACGAGTTATTTAAACTCTCTCTATTTTATTAACTCCATCTTCATTTAATTACTATTAAATAGTAATTAATTAATTATCTTTAGTTATTATTAATAGTAATTAATAACTAATTATATTCACTTATTCTTTCATAATAATCGAATTATAAATTTTTAATTGTCTTTAATTATTATTTAAGATTAAATAATAATTAATTAGGTTTGTTTATTATTTAAAGTTTAATCCAATAATAATTAATTAATTAGTGAGTAATAATTATCTTTAGTTATTATTTAATAATAAATAATAACTAATTAGATTTATTTATTATTTAAAGTCAATCAAATAATAAATAATTGATTAGTAAATAATAATTATCTTTAGTTATTATTTATAATAATAACCAATTAAGTTTATTTATTATTTAAGTTAATCAAATAATAAATAATTAATTTACAATTTTTAATTATCCTGAATCATTATTTAATAATAATTAAACAAAAATTAATTAATAATATTTTTAGAAAATATAATATTTAATGCGCAAACTTAATTTTGTACCTTTACTAATTTTACAAAATTAATTAACAATATAAAAACATTAAATTTAATTAGGAATTAACCCTTGATGGCATTCTGGTAAATAGGTTAAAGTTCGGACGGAGGGCAAAATGGTAATTTTCTCGTCTGAAACCTCTTCCGCGCATTGCGCGCTTGCTCAACCCCGCTGCCCCAAACGACGCCGTTTGAGGCTCGCCTGTCAGTCCCAACATTAGGCCTGGCGCGCCATGCGCGGCCAGGGTTGCACCCCTGGCGCGCCATGCGCGGCCAGGCGTGGTTTGGTTAGGCGCGGGGGATCCAGGCAGTTGGTTTTTCCTTCTCTTTTCTCTTTCTTTTCACACCAAATGAGTTCTAATCATCATTAAACAAGTTTTATACTCCAAATAAATTTCAAAAAAAAAATATATTCATGACTACAAAAATATTTCTAATATTAAGATAAAATATTTATGACTTAAATCAATATTTTTCACCCATAAATTTTATACTCCAATAAATAATATTACTCCCATGTTTTAGCATACAACCCACCAAAACATGTTACAAAATTTTTAAAACCTATATATGCTATTAATAAGGCATACAAGACTAAGATCTCTTCCTATATAGCTTTAAACCATATTTGATAAACATATTTTTTTTTCTTTCAATAATATAGATCTAGCAAGATAAAATTTATATCTAACAAAATAAAACGTAGATCTAGTAAAACAAAACATAGATCTAGCGAAATAAAACATAGATCTAGCAAAATAAAACATAGATCTAGTAAAATAAAACCTAGATATATAAATATTTCATTTCTTCCACAACCTCCAACCAATAAGCCATAGAAACCCCAACACAAATAAATGACTACCACTAATATATGTTAGCCATTTAATATCAACAAGGAAACTAGGGTTTGAGAGAATGAAGATGTATACCTAGAGTTAGTGGCTATCCTCCTCTTCCTTCCAAGTATGATCCGAAAAGGATATGAACTAGCTAGGTCTCCTTCACTCCTTGGTGACTCAATATATTTTCTTTTGCTCTCAAATGCTCTCCAATGCTCTCAATGCTCTCAACTCTCTTAGGAGATGAATAATAAGGGAGCCAACCCCTATTATCTTTGGTGAGGGCCCTATTTATAGGAAAAATAAAGACCATGGGCAACATAGTCATTAACCATGACTAGGCAAGGGCAATTCGGTCAATTCGTCAATAATAGGAAGTTTCCTAGCAACTTCCTCAAGGGTAATTTAGTCATTTTCCAACCTCCTTCAAGGTTAAAATAGTCTTTTCTCAAAATCTTAATTACCCATTAGTTATTAGCCATTTTCCATTGGTTATTAAACATTGGTTATTATCTTGCCATCATTACATTGGTTAAACACAATGGTTATTATCCCGCCATCATTTCATTGGTTATTAACCACTGGGATATACAGTGGTTATTGCCCCTTCATGATTACCTTGGTTATTAACCACTCTTGGCCATTTTAGTCATTACACACAAATTCCTACACTTGACTCACCTATGGTTATTTCTTAACCATAATTATATTATACCTGCCAACACAAGTATAGACACATTCTATACATCTCCCACCAATTAACCCAAGTTGGTTTAAATAGAACACAACGTTAACTCATTGAATTAAATTAGATTTAATTAATAAGGACGTTCAAAATTCACGGGCATTACATCCCTCCCCCCTTATAAAAATTCCGTCCTCGGAATTGCAAAAATAGGGTTACTCAAATAAGAACGGATAATTCGCCTTCATTTTCTCTTCGAGTTCCCACGTAGCTTCTTCGACTGCGTGATTCCTCCAGAGAACTTTGACGGAATGTATGGTCTTGTTTCTCAGCTTCTGTTCCTTCCTATCGAGAATTTGGACAGGAACCTCCTCGTACGATAAGTCCTTCTCGACTTGAATTGGCTCATAGGAAATAACATGCTTGTAGTCTGGCTTATATGGACGTAACACTGATACATGAAACACGTTGTGAATGTGCTCAAGCTCAAGGGGTAATGCTACCTCGTACGCCACTTCGCCTATTCTCCTTAATATTTCAAAAGGTCCTATGAACCTAGGGCTCAGCTTGCCCTTCTTCCCAAAGCGGATCTTCCCTTTCCAGGGAGATACCTTCAAAAATACATAGCTGCCAACTTCAAAGTCTCGCTTCTGACGATGTAAGTCGGCATACTTCTTCTGACGATCCTGGGCTGCTACTAACCGCTGCCTTATTACTTTAATGATTTCCACTGTTTGTTGTACCAATTCTGGTCCCAACAATCTCCGTTCACCAACTTCATCCCAACACAACGGCGTTCGACACTTCCTCCCATATAACGCTTCGTACGGTGGCATACCGATGCTAGCGTGATAACTGTTGTTGTAAGCGAACTCTACCAATGGCAAGTGATCGTCCCAGCTGCCTCCTAAGTCCATCACAACTGCCCGGAGCATGTCCTCCAGGGTCTGAATTGTTCGCTCGCTCTGACCATCGGTCTGAGGATGATACGCCGTACTCATTCTCAACTGTGTTCCCAGTCTCTCCTGTAGGCTTCTCCAAAAATTTGACGTGAAGCGCGGATCTCTGTCAGACACAATAGAAACCGGCACCCCATGTCGCGATACTATCTCCTTCACGTAAAGTTTCGCCAACTGTTCCAATTTGTACCTGATCTTGATTGGTAGAAAGTGGGCAGACTTGGTCAAACGATCTACGATCACCCAGATGGCGTCTAGACCCTTTTGTGTTGTCGGGAGTCCTACCACAAAATCCATAGTGATGTGCTCCCACTTCCACTCGGGAATCTCTAAGGGCTGCAACAATCTGCTCGGCCGTTGGTGCTCTGCCTTGACCCTCTGACAAGTTAAACACCGGCTGACGAATTCCGCAACTTCCCCTTTCAAATGCGGCCACCAATAATGTTGACGAAGATCTTGATACATCTTGGTGCTACCCGGATGTACCGAAAATCTCGTATTATGGGCCTCCTGCAATATTTCTTCCCTTAAGTCTGGTACATAGGGTATCCAGATCCTTCCCTCGAATCTCAGCAGACCCGTGCTGTCAACCTTGAACTTTAACGTTTTTCCCTCCGACAGTTGCCTCTTAATGCCAATGCATTCTTCATCAAATTCTTGGGCCTCCTTTATCTTATCCAGTAGAGTCGGACCTACTGTCACGGTGAACAATTTTTCGTCCATCTCTATCGGATACTTAACCTCCAGTTCCAGGCGTCCAAAGTCCTTTATCAGCTCTGCCTGAGTTGTAAGCCTCATCAATTTCTCTCTGCCTTTCCTACTCAGGGCATCCGCTACTACATTTGCTTTGCCTGGATGGTACAGAATCTCACAATCGTAATCCTTGATTAATTCTAACCATCGGCGCTGCCTCATATTCAGCTCCTTCTGAGTGAAGATATATTTCAGACTTTTGTGATCTGTATATATCTCGCACCTCTCTCCATACAAGTAGTGCCTCCAAATCTTCAAGGCGAACACTACTGCTGCTAACTCCAGATCATGAGTCGGGTATCCTTTCTCATAGTCCTTCAGCTGGCGTGAAGCGTACGCAATGACCCTGCCGTGCTGCATTAGTACACAACCAAGGCCCTTGTGTGACGCATCACTGTATACTACAAAACCCCCAGTGTCGTCCGGTAACGCCAACACTGGTGCTTGGCTAAGTCTCTTTTTCAGCTCCAAGAAACTCTCCTCGCACTTCTCTGTCCAAACGAACTTTACTGTCTTTCTAGTTAGATTGGTCAACGGTGATGCTATCTTCGAGAAATCCTGGATGAATCTCCGATAGTATCCCGCTAACCCTAGGAAACTTCTGATCTCTGTTGGCGTCTTTGGCTGCTCCCAGTTGATAATGGCTTCCACCTTTGCTGGGTCTACCGAAACACCATTACTGTCAATGACGTGTCCAAGAAACTGCACCCTCTGCAACCAAAATTCACACTTTGAAAATTTTGCGTACAGTTTCTCCCTTCTTAATGCCTCCAAAGCAATCCTTAGATGTTCAGCATGTTCCTCCTCCGTCACTGAATACACCAAGATGTCATCGATGAATACTACCACGAACTTGTCCAAATATTGCTTGAAACACTCTGTTCATCATATCCATGAATGCCGCTGGTGCATTTGTCAGTCCAAATGACATAACCAGGAACTCGAAATGTCCATAACGAGTTCTGAATGCCGTCTTCGGGATATCTTCCTGCCTCACCCTTAGTTGATGATATCCCGTCCTTAAATCAATCTTCGAAAAGTATTTCGCTCCCTTGAGTTGATCAAACAGATCGTCTATCCTGGGCAGCGGATACCTATTCTTAATCGTAACTTTGTTCAACTCACGGTAGTCAATACAAAGCCTCATCGAGCCATCCTTCTTCTTTACGAACAGAACTGGCGCTCCCCAGGGTGACACGCTTGGTCTGATATAACCCTTGTCTAACAGTTCCTGCAATTGAACCATCAGCTCTTTCATCTCTACTGGTGCCATTCGGTAAGGCGCCTTAGAAATCGGTGCCGTCCCGGGTACCAAGTCGATTGCAAATTCTACCTCCCTAACCGGTGGCAGTCCCGGAAGTTCATCTGGGAAGACATCAGCGAATTCCCTTACGACGGGTATCTGACTCAGTTCACCCTCGACCCGTCGAGTATCTACCACGTGAGCCAAATAACCTATACAACCCTTCTTAAGCAATCTCTTCGCTTGCATCATCGTCAGACAACAAGATTGCCTCGGCGATTTACTACCGTAGAACACCACCTTCGACTTACTTGGAGTCTGTAGGTGTATGCACTTTTTCTTACAGTCAATGACCGCTCCGTGGCTTGCTAACCAGTCCATCCCAAGGATTACATCGAATTCTCCAAGACGAATCGGCAACAAGTCCACGTTAAGCTTAAACCCTCTCACGTCAGCACAACAATTCTTATAAATGTAGTTTACGGGGATAATCTCTTTGTTTGCTACTTCTACATTCATCGGGTGTTCTAACAGTTCACTAGGTAAGTTAAGTCTTTGAGCAAATTCATCAAAAACAAAAGAACATGAAGCTCCCGAATCAAATAGCACATAGGCATCTATGTTGTTGATTGGAATAATACCTGACACCACCTCTCTGGATGCCACAGCATCTTGTACTGTCATGTTGAAGGTCCTCGCTGTTGGCTTATTTGGCTGGGTTGGTCCACCACTGGTTGCCTTCGAGTTGTTGCCCCTATTGCCGTTTCCGCCTTCCATGCTTCTCTTCCGGGGACATTCCTTGCTCCGATGTCCTATCTCTCCACAAGTGAAGCAACCTCCTTTCTTCGCCTTAGGACAATTGGGCGAGATATGCCCTTCTTGTCCACAGGTATAACAGACCATCTTCCCCTTCATACACTCTCCCGAGTGACCCTTTCCGTAATTCCCACATACCGGCCTTTTCTGTTGCGTGCTCCCTTGCTGTATTTCAGAATTGCTACCCCCACTGCTCCACTGACGCTTCCTGCTGTTGCTGCCCCCACTGCTAACATTCATATTTCCTCCTTCTACCTTCTTTTTGTTCCTTTCCCGATTATATCTTGAAACCGCTTCACTTCCACCTTCAGCAATGAGAGCCTTCTCCAGCAAGGTTGAGAACGATGTAATTTGCAAAACCGCTACCTTACTGTAGATCCACGGCTTTAATCCATTCTCGAATCTCCTGGCCTTCCTCACCTCAGTGTCCACCTGATGTGGGGCGAATCTAGCCAATTCATTGAATTTAGCAGCGTACTCTGACACTGACAAGTTTTCCTGCTTCAACTCTAAAAACTTGATCTCCATTTTTTGCCTGCGTACTCTCAGGAAAGTAATTCTCGAAAAACAACGTCTTGAAAGCTTCCCACGCCACGACTCCAGTTCCAGCTTTGTTCTGATTGGCTTCCCACCAGAAGTTGGCCTCACCTTTCATTAAGTAAGTAGCAAAAACTGTCTTCTGCTCCTCAGCGACTCTAGCGATGACAAAGGCCTTTTCAATCTCCTTTATCCATGACTGGGCCTCTATCGGGTTCGCTGTTCCTCTAAACTCCGGAGGCCCTACTGCCTTGAAGTCTTTAAAATTGGCTAAGTGGTTGCCCGTCTGGTTTCCTGCGGTAGTCGTTTGATTCCGCAGAGCTTCTGCCATCATGTTCACAAAATCTTGCATTGGGTTTGGTGGAGTTTCCTCTACATTGTTTAACTGACTCTTCGATCCCATGATTTCGTAGGATTCGTCTGGGCGGCATTATCTGTTTAAGCAAACCCTAACACGTTACTCGGGCTTCCTTAAAACATAAGTATTTAGCATGTATATAATAATCACATGACTCTTGTGTGGGAGTTTTAGATTACCCAACCTCGGAAATTCTGCTTTCCCGATTAGTGATTTAAGTTACTAAGATACCGATTCAGTCTCACTGAATTAACATAATCATTGCATAAATGGTATATCAAGTAAAATTCTCAAGCACATACCATAATAATGCATCTATATTCATATACCGACTTAAGCGTCTTACACGTTTATCACAGGCATATTGTCATAATTGCTACCATCCCATTTAATATAACAAAAGGTGGGATTCACTTAAACCATTCTTTCCTACCTACATAGTTGGGAAGTACATCCTACATACGAACTACCTCGCACCTTGCTGAGGTTAATACAACTCTAGTAATTCAAATGGTAGTACCAATAACACTGATCAAGGCATAACCACCCACTTCCAACTATCCTCTACATTCTCTCAGGTTATAGCCTAAGAACTCTTTCTCCTAAGGGTTATAACCTATAGCTCTGATACCAACCTGTGACGCCCCCAAATCCAGGTTTCCAAACCTCGAATTCGGTGCTCACGATAATTCGACGACAAACATACTATCTAACTAAATGCGGAATAATAAACATACATTGTTTATCGAATGGAAATAAAGTCTTACAATTCTGGTCCCAAGGTTCTTTAACCTTAACATAAAACGTACTCTAATACAAATAAAGGTTCACTTAATCAAACAACATTCAGAAATAGCTAGTACATAGGCACTAACGGGCATCTACTCTTGCACCTTCCCTTTTCCTTTGTCTCCCCTAGACGTTTCTGCCTTAGCTGAAATAAAGATCATGATATAGCAAGGATAAGCAACTAATTTGCTTAGCAAGTATATACACAAAGAGATATATCATGATAAAAGGAAATTTCGCTTTCAATGTTCAACAACAGTATAAGAGTGTGGAGGAGCATTGAATTAATAAACAACAGTTGAATATTCGAATAATTGAATGACAATTACTGAGTGGTTTGAAATAACCAAGGACGTTTTCCAAGGTTCTCAGCATGTAAGCTGGACCTCTTAAAAAGTTTTGGTAATCGAGGGGATCAGCCTCTCATACCCCGTGATTTATGCATAAACACTTAATAACCGACATTGATATCATGCCTTAAATCAAATTTATCCTTTGCTCAGCCAAGAGTTCTTACATGACAATATAATAAGAAACAGCTTTTAAAATACCTTTGATTTAACAAATTAGACATGCTTGATCTAGCTGATACAAATAGCATAGATCTATCTTATAAATAATTCATACCTGAAAGAACTTCAATTGAATATACAGTTCAATAATAATAGGGCACGAAAATAATTGCACAAGGTGCGAGTCTCAATAACCAGTATAGATGTGAATAATCAACAATAATTATTCACTAACATGCTTCGAAAATAATAACTCGAGTTTGAGTTAGGGAACTTGCCTGTCTGCTCAGCTACAACAATTCTAGCTTTAACTAATTGTCCTTGAAGAACCTAACATTGATAATGTTGATCTATCAATTAGTACTGCGTAGTTGTATATCGATACGCTTACCTATGCTATCTATTTAACAATTAAGCCAATCACATAGCACACATAAGCAAATAGACTATCGTAAATCCTATAAGACACTTAAATAAATCCTTAGGTTGTTGATTTAATTAATTAACAATGTTTCCCTTAAGTGATAAACACTTATTAATCCCTTAAACAATTAATAATAATTGTTCAATTAATTAACATTACTTTTTCTTAAGTAATATTCATTTATTAAACCCTTAAACAATTTATTATAATTGTTTAATTAACGAGTTATTTAAACTCTCTCTATTTTATTAACTCCATCTTCATTTAATTACTATTAAATAGTAATTAATTAATTATCTTTAGTTATTATTAATAGTAATTAATAACTAATTATATTCACTTATTATTTAATAATAATCGAATTATAAATTTTTAATTGTCTTTAATTATTATTTAAGATTAAATAATAATTAATTAGGTTTGTTTATTATTTAAAGTTTAATCAAATAATAATTAATTAATTAGTGAGTAATAATTATCTTTAGTTATTATTTAATAATAAATAATAACTAATTAGATTTATTTATTATTTAAAGTCAATCAAATAATAAATAATTGATTAGTAAATAATAATTATCTTTAGTTATTATTTAATAATAACCAATTAAGTTTATTTATTATTTAAGTTAATCAAATAATAAATAATTAATTTACAATTTTTAATTATCCTTAATCATTATTTAATAATAATTAAACAAAAATTAATTAATAATATTTTTAGAAAATATAATATTTAATGCGCAAACTTAATTTTGTACCTTTACTAATTTTACAAAATTAATTAACAATATAAAAACATTAAATTTAATTAGGAATTAACCCTTGATGGCATTCTGGTAAATAGGTTAAAGTTCGGACGGAGGGCAAAATGGTAATTTTCTCGTCTGAAACCTCTTCCGCGCATTGCGCGCTTGCTCAACCCCGCTGCCCCAAACGACGCCGTTTGAGGCTCGCCTGTCAGTCCCAACATTAGGCCTGGCGCGCCATGCGCGGCCAGGGTTGCACCCCTGGCGCGCCATGCGCGGCCAGGCGTGGTTTGGTTAGGCGCGGGGGATCCAGGCAGTTGGTTTTTCCTTCTCTTTTCTCTTTCTTTTCACACCAAATGAGTTCTAATCATCATTAAACAAGTTTTATACTCCAAATAAATTTCAAAAAAAAAATATATTCATGACTACAAAAATATTTCTAATATTAAGATAAAATATTTATGACTTAAATCAATATTTTTCACCCATAAATTTTATACTCCAATAAATAATATTACTCCCATGTTTTAGCATACAACCCACCAAAACATGTTACAAAATTTTTAAAACCTATATATGCTATTAATAAGGCATACAAGACTAAGATCTCTTCCTATATAGCTTTAAACCATATTTGATAAACATATTTTTTTTTCTTTCAATAATATAGATCTAGCAAGATAAAATTTATATCTAACAAAATAAAACGTAGATCTAGTAAAACAAAACATAGATCTAGCGAAATAAAACATAGATCTAGCAAAATAAAACATAGATCTAGTAAAATAAAACCTAGATATATAAATATTTCATTTCTTCCACAACCTCCAACCAATAAGCCATAGAAACCCCAACACAAATAAATGACTACCACTAATATATGTTAGCCATTTAATATCAACAAGGAAACTAGGGTTTGAGAGAATGAAGATGTATACCTAGAGTTAGTGGCTATCCTCCTCTTCCTTCCAAGTATGATCCGAAAAGGATATGAACTAGCTAGGTCTCCTTCACTCCTTGGTGACTCAATATATTTTCTTTTGCTCTCAAATGCTCTCCAATGCTCTCAATGCTCTCAACTCTCTTAGGAGATGAATAATAAGGGAGCCAACCCCTATTATCTTTGGTGAGGGCCCTATTTATAGGAAAAATAAAGACCATGGGCAACATAGTCATTAACCATGACTAGGCAAGGGCAATTCGGTCAATTCGTCAATAATAGGAAGTTTCCTAGCAACTTCCTCAAGGGTAATTTAGTCATTTTCCAACCTCCTTCAAGGTTAAAATAGTCTTTTCTCAAAATCTTAATTACCCATTAGTTATTAGCCATTTTCCATTGGTTATTAAACATTGGTTATTATCTTGCCATCATTACATTGGTTAAACACAATGGTTATTATCCCGCCATCATTTCATTGGTTATTAACCACTGGGATATACAGTGGTTATTGCCCCTTCATGATTACCTTGGTTATTAACCACTCTTGGCCATTTTAGTCATTACACACAAATTCCTACACTTGACTCACCTATGGTTATTTCTTAACCATAATTATATTATACCTGCCAACATAAGTATAGACACATTCTATACATCTCCCACCAATTAACCCAAGTTGGTTTAAATAGAACACAACGTTAACTCATTGAATTAAATTAGATTTAATTAATAAGGACGTTCAAAATTCACGGGCATTACAATGACTGAGGTCTCAGCCTAACAGATCAGGCACCTGAATATGGGCACCAGGCAAAACGCGGCGAGGGGAGGGAGCTGGTATGCTAGAGGACATCCCCTCTACCTCAATGTCTGGAAGAACGGCCTCCTCAGCCTCAGGGTGATTGGGCCGGATGACAGCCTCTGCCAATCGACGAGCCTGGCGAGTCCGAGGCAAAGCCGGGGCAGGTGCAGCCCTACGGCGGCGAACCTCCAAAGCACGAGATGCAGTGGAGCTACTGGAAACATCGGGATCCATAGCTAGAACGACACAGTCAAAGAGGGAGGTACATTATATTTCTAATTGTGTCACGGAATATTTTATCTGCCTATCTTCATCACAAAAATAATGCAGCATGATGCGTGTTTACCATATATACATGAATTAGAAAAAAGAAATCGACAGAGTTTCGTCAATAAAATGAGCATCCCATGCACGGCCAAACATGTTTTCAATTCACCCAAGCCACAACAGGTCAAAAGTGCATTTTATATGGTTAATTGTAACACGAAAATGACCGTAATGCATGCTTTCTCTCAAAAAATGACAAGTGTGTATGACCCGCATCATGAACACAAAATATGACTCGCACAGTTGAGACATAACATACACATGCAATAATACATGGCATAGCATTTCAAAGCGTACATTTATATCTCTAAACATGCAAAATAGCCAAATGTATAGCAAAACATTAACGAAATAAGAAAATAATCGGTCAAAATGTTACCCGTAGTGTGTAGATCGATCTAACCGGAGCGGTTTTTGTGAGAAGGTTGGGAAAGTCAGCCAAAAGGACGTACGAGGGTGAAAAATCATGAAAAGCAGCAGTGGGGCAAGGCTGAAAGTGACAGATCTGGGAAGGGGCGAAGTGCCTAAAAATCTCGATCTTAGCTGCAGATCAATCTGCGGCTGGCCGCAGATCCATCTGCGGCTGGCCCTATTTCCCTCCTTTTCCCTCCTTTGCAAAATTGATCAATTTCAATCCATTTGACTTAAGAAATACGAGGTTTCAACCAACCAGGTATGGAACATGACGAATCAATCAACCGGATACGAGACCCGGTAATTACGAGATGAGCGACCGGATACGAGACCCGGCGCAGACAACACGATCAACCGGATACGAGACCCGGTGATTACGAGATGAACGACCAGATACGAGACCCGATGAAGACAAGACGATCAACCGGATACGAGACTCGGTGATTACGAGATGAGCGACCGGATATGAGACCCAGCGCAGACAAGACGATCAACCGGGTACGAGACCCGGTGATTACGAGACGAGCGACCGGATACAAGACCCGACGCAGACAAGATGATCAACCAGATACGAGACCCGGTGATTACGAGATGAGCGACCGGATACGAGACCCAGCGCAGACAAGACGATCAATTGGATATGAGACCCGGTGATTACGAAACGAGCGACGGGATACGAGACCCGGCGCAGACAAGACGATCATCCGGATACGAGACCTGGTGATTACGAGACAAGTGACCGGATACGAGAACCGGTGATTACGAGACGAGCAACCGAATACGAGACCCGGTGTCGACAAGACGATTAACCGGATACGAGACCCAGTGCAGACGAGTCGACCAATCGGAGACGAGAACCGATACAGGCGAGTCGACCAATTGGAGACGAGAACCGATACCGACGAGATGATCGATCGGGTACGAGACCCGACAGTTATAAGACGACGACGATGCTAAAACGACGACAATTACGAGACAGAGCACGACGTTTGCGATAACGATTATCGCAACGACCTGTCAGAGACGGAACCTGACAACAATGATGCGATCGGTGATTGACTCCTGTTGAGATCGATGCTCACAATGAATTTGCGATTGCATGATGCATTGACACCCTTACGAATGTTTTACATGTCTTACATTTTGTGCTGCATCATAAGCTATATGTGTTTCATCATGTATGTACTGCCATTCATGCATCGGGTGTCTAATTCTTTATCATGTTCATTTCATTTAACATTTCATAAACATGATAAAGAGGGGCAGCTGTAGACACCCAAATTTTGCACTTCCTATACTAACCCTGACAGGAGGGCAAAATCGTCAATGAACCCAGCCTACGAGAACGAAAGATGGGCATAAGTACGAACACTCAGAGCCACCGCAACGACATGCGATCAAAGTTGACACGACAACGATCAAAGCGGAATGATATGGCATGTTTCCCAGCGGTTCCCGGACTGCAAAATATAAGTCCTTCAGAAAAAAACCAACGGTACTACACGAGAATCAGGGTGCGGATCAAAAATCGAGAAATTCAGCCCACCTAGCCGCGGATTGATCTGCGGCCAACGATTAAAATAATTGAAGTGCGCAGCGGGCGGCTGAAGTGCGCGATGGGCGCGGAGAAACCAAAGCCAGCCGCAGATCAATCTGCGCCGCCCTTGGCCAGCCTATTTCTGCTCATTTCTTCATATGGCATACAGGGAGTTGAACAGCAGCAGAAGAAAAAAAGGAAGAAGAACCAGCGAGCAGCAGCAGCGAGAAAAGAGAGAAAAATAGAGAAAAAAAGTGAGGATTTATACCCCTTTTGCTAGATTGTATCACATATAATTTCTACCATATTCAATATACGAGTTTATACGCATCGTGGTGTCATTTGCAAGGTGAAAAAGAACCCTTTCTATAGCAGTTTTGTCATATCATTTTGTTAAGTTTTATCATTTGGGCCATATTAAATGTAGTTTTTCTTGCATATTATTGAGGTTACGAGGATTGAGGATTATTAGTGAGGGTTCCAATAGAACAAAATTCTTCCTAATGGTCCGATGATATCCATTTGGTGGTTTTTGTTCGTTATGGTAATGAATTAGGCGTAATATATTTAAATCGCTATTTAGGATATTGTGAAGTGTTAGGCAATTCGGTATTGTTCCTTGGTGTGTTATCCATTTTGTGGGTGTGTAGTAGTTTTGGATGTGAGCCTAGGAACGCGACCCCGTGGTCCAAATCCGATGATGGACATTTTTGGGTGTATGTATTAGGGGCGATGTACCCTTGATTGTAAATATGTAATCGTCGGGCCTTAAAACGATATTAAGTTGAAAGTCGGGTTTAAGGCCCCGTGATAGTGAAATATGTGATTGTGGGCGTTTGGGGTTATTTTGATGGCTTACATGCCCATGAATAGCCCCACGCATTTTAATGCTTGATTTGATGTATGACACGAAAAATTGATTTCAAAACTAAACGATGAGATTTTCATAAAATCGATCAAATTAGGTTATTAGCACCACGAGGCTTAAAATTGGAAGAGCTGATGAATGTCGATTCCTATCTAAACGAGAAGGCTAAAGAAAGATCATTTTCAGACCTCACAAAAATGATTTTAGAAAATAAATGATGTTTTATTAAACCGTTGTGCATAAGGTTAAAGAGATCCTAGAAATTGCCGTCATTTTATTACGAAAGCAAGGTATAGGTCTCGATTCCTATTTTGACGAAGGTTTAAAAAACTCTTGTCTTGCCAAAACGACACCTAATGAAAATCTCACGACCTTTGACAATAAAAATCAAACCTTTCTTTCTCATATAAGCCGAAAGACATTCTAAAGCATTCTCAAAATAAAACACGACTTTTCATAAAAACCCAAATGATTTCTTCATGCAAACTCACCACAACATTCACATAGGCATACACGCACGCACACACACATTTTTAGAATTAAAGGATAGGAAAAGCATCAAGATTGCGGTAACCGTGTTTCACGGAAGTCGGGGGGTGCCTAACACCTTCCCCTCACTTAAGCAAGCCCTCGAACTTTAGGAATCTCGGTTCGCAGACCAATTAATTCGGAGTCATACGTATGAGCCAGCGATTTACGAAAACGAAACTCAGATGAGTTGGTACATCCATTTCAAATATACCAACTGGCGACTCTGGTCAATTGGCTCATCATAAGAAACGATCTTTCAAAACCCCGTCGACATTAGTGCCGACCTTTTCCAAAAATCATCTAATAAAAGGCTAAAATTGGAAAGGTTAATAATCGCAGCAGAAGCGATTCCTCCCGACGTCGACAGCTGGCGACTCTGCTGGGGACATTAGAGGGCTTAAGCCGCGTTCAAATCTCGATGCTGTCCTATCCTTTAAAAATTCATGAATGTGTATGTACGTGCGATATTTTGACCTGTTTTACTTGTTGTTGTGTGAATGTGTGTTTTTGTCCAATGAATGAATGATTGAATGGAATTGCTTTACTTTAAAGTAATCATTTGCATACGGTAAAGACGATGAATGTGAATGTATGTTGAGAGTGTACCTCCTCTTGAGGCAAACCCGTCGGTTTCTTATTACTGGACTCGAAGGGGCTGCTCCCCGGAGATGGCTCAGGAAACGCACCACCCAGATCCACTCCAATCGAAAGGATTCAGACAAGTAGATTGCGAAGATTTGGGGACCTTCATGCCGAAAAGCCGCGAGAGTAACCTTAGGGTAGGTCAGCCTCATATTAACCCAACGCAGGGAATTAATTAATAGAAGTACTCTCTCACAAATTCCTAATTGGATTAGGAGCATAATTAATTAAAGGAGGTTAATTATAATTGAAACCCTAATCCTAAATAGTTTAGGGAAGGGTTATTCCTACATCTATAAATAAGAGGAGTCTTATCATAGATTAGGGTTACACACTCTTGCATTAGATTGTGGAGAGTACTTACAATTTCTATAGAGATAGAAACTAGGATTTTTGCCAAAATACCCAACTTCTTGAATACTTGTTCTTCCTTTGTGGATCACCTCTAGAGGCCAAACACTTGGGTGGCTAACGTTGATCAAAGGAAGGAATCACACCGTAGCATTCGAGGAGAACACGAAGGACTATGAGTTGAACTTGTACCCGAGGAAGCTTTGTTCTACGAGGGTATAATTTCTTATTCTCTTTCTCTTTCGTTTATGTCGTTAGTTAAGCACATTGATCGATCATGGTGATGGTTTGTATAAAATTTTAAAATTCGTTTTATCGCGCTTCCGCTCTATTTATGTAATTTTATTGCATGCTCACGTTATATACAAACCTAACAGTGGTATCAGAGCCTAATCTTGTGCTAATTATCGATTTTGATAATTCCATGTATGCTTGATATGCGATTGGATCAAAATTTTTGGGCAGAATAAAAATTTTTGAATCAGCGACACGGCGCAGCTGCGCCGCCTCCAGTTTATTCTGGAGCACAGCTGCGCCGAAACTCAGAATCGTTTTTTTTTGGGGAGCAGCGCAGCTGCGCCGTTGTCCAGTTCATTCTGGGCGCAGCTGCGCCGGCTAGCAGAATCCGAAATTTTTTTTTCCTTCAATTGAAATAAACGGTTTATTTAATTGATGTAAGTTTAAAATAAAGATGTTTATTTTATCTAAAATAGGATTTCAGATTGCTAAAATTAAAGGAGTTTAATTTGGATTTGGTTTTTGATTAAAATAAAAGAGTTTATTTTGTTTCAAAAACTAAATATTAGCAAAACTTTTGCCCATTAATTGATATCAATATATATATGGAATGGATTTATTATTCATGAGATGAATGTTATTTATTGATACATATAGAGATATGTATGATAATAAATAGGGATTGATTATGGACTATTGACCAATGTGTGATTGGATTTATTTTAAGTGGATGCTTGAATGTATGGGTTTTTTTTATAAATTGGGTCTGCGTACCTCGTCTTCTCTAATTTTTCTTAATGTAATTTCTATCTCCCTCCTATGTACTTCCCCTTGACTGCTGATCAAGGTTTCTATTTATTGTAAATAGTTCATGTAATAGGAATAGTTAGAATTAATTTTGAAGAATTGGAGACAAAGGAGCAAGGAGCGCATGAAGACCCGTTTGTAATGGAGCCTGGGTTTAAATGTAATAGTTATATTTAAATTTAATTCTTGCACGCTAGGTTTGACCTTTTGGTTCGCTTGGTAGCTCTAGTGAACCAAACTAGAATAAAAGTCCATAATCAATCTGGGTAGAATATAGTATTCTATATGTGCATGCTTACTATATATATTATATATTATCCAACATGCTTCGCATGTAAAATAATATGACGCGTATTTTATATATATATGTGCATGCGCGCTAATCAAGATGAGACTAATAATAAGAAACCCCTCAAAGGAATCATATTAAGTCCTAAGCGTTCAAAGATATTTGGAATATCGAACGTCGCCTTCTAGCATGGTAAAGCAATAGAGTATTAAATGTTTAATATGAGTTTGTTGTGTCACCACAAGGCAAGTATTAAATATTTAAGATATTGCTTTATCACATTTGATGCTTATAAATAGACTGAACGATGCTGTTTTGTTGTGTCACCACAAGGACAGTGTTTTTCTTTTGAATATATGGAAGTGCTAGGTTGGACTTAACTTGGATAATTTTGATTCGGATGTGTCACCACTTGATCAAAATAATCTAAGAGGCAAAATAAAAGGAGTTACATAGTGATGTAATTGACAATAGTTGTCTACCTATTTATTTATATATCGTTTGTTGTGTCACCACAAGGGTATATACATTTGAAATGGGATCCTTAGTCTCACTAGCAAATCTTTAATTAGAATTGTCGAACTATATAATGAGAGTAATATAGTTTGATGAAAAAGTGAGAGATACCAATTTAAAATAAAGACCTAATTTATTTTGGTAATTAATTAAATGAATGTATGCTAAAATGTTGTCTATTTCACATGCAGAATTTAAAAATGTCAAACTCACTATCACTGCGTAGCATACTTGATGCTAACAAATTGACCGGACCGAATTACACGGATTGGTTAAGGAATCTGAGAATTGTTCTCACTGTTGAAAAGATTTCTTATGTCCTAAATTCACCAGTCCTTGTAAGTGTTGCAGAAACAGCCTCTGAGGATTGCTACTTTTAGAAAGTGGCAAAATGATGCAATCTTGGCTCAATGCATCATGCTCACATCCATGAGTAACGAGCTTCAGCGTCAATATGAAACTATGGATGCTCCTACTATATTCTTGCACCTCAAAGAGTTGTATGGTGAGCAAAGTAGGACTGCTAGATATCAGATATCTAAGGAGCTCTTCTGATCTCGTATGATCGAGGGCACTGCTGTTGAGACTCATGTTCTTAAGATGATCAATCTGATTGAACAACTTGGACAGCTTGGGTTCGTGATGGATGGGGAGTTAAGCCAAGATTTGATCTTGCAGTCACTCCCGGACACCTTCTCACAATTTGTTATGAATTTTCACATGAATAAGTTGGACGTCAGCTTGCCTGAGTTACTTAACATGCTGAAAACTGCTGAAGGTCACTTCTCATCCAACAAGCACCAAGTCTTACTAGTGGATGATTCTTCCAAGAAAAGGAAGAGGCCCAAGGTATCTTCTGAAAAGAAGAAAAACAAGAAGGCTAAGGGCAAGGCGAAGAGGAAGGATAAAAAGAAACCTGATCCAGATAGCAAAGGAATTTGCTACCATTGCAATAAACCGGGACACTGGAAGAGGAACTGTAAGGAGTATCTTGCGGACCAAAAGAGGCTTGGAGAAGCTTCGACTTCCGATCTAGATTTATTTATGATTGAAATTAATTTTTCTGAAAGTCAAAATTCTACTTGGGTATTGGATACCGGCTGTAGTTCTCACATATGTAATAATATGCAGGGACTAAGCAGAAGTAGAAAGCTGGACAAGGATGAAGTCATCCTACGAGTGGAAAATGGAGCAAAGGTTGTTGTATTAGCTGTAGGGACTTATCGTTTAGCACTGCCTTCGGGCAAGTTCATTAGTTTAAATAATTGTTATTATGTTCCGACACTCATTAGAAACATTATTTCAATTTCTGTATTGGATATGGATGGTTTTGATATTATAATAAAGAACAACAGTTGTTCTATTTATAATAAAAATGTTTTATATGGTGTTGGGAACTTACTGAATGGACTATACATACTTGACTTGCATGAAAAATATACTTCAAATTGAACAAACTAAGAAACGAAAAAGAGATGATGTTAATTATACCTTTATGTGGCACTGTAGACTTGGTCATATCAATGAAACAAGATTATCCAAGTTGCATAAAGATGGGCTTTTAGAGCTATCTGATTACGAATCATATCCAACTTGTGAATCTTGTCTCATGGGTAAAATGACTAAGTCTCCTTTTACTGGAAAAGGAGAAAGAGTTATAGAGTTGTTAGCATTGGTACACACAGACGTATGTGGACCTATGACAACGAATGCACGAGGAGGGTATTTTTATTTTATTACTTTCACTGATGATCATTCTAGATTTGGATATGTGTATTTAATGAAATACAAATCTGAATCGTTTGAAAAGTTCAAAGAATTCAGAAGTGAAGTAAAGAAGCAAACTGGTAAGAGTATTAAGATTCTTCGATCGGATCAAGGGGGGGAATACTTAACCAATGAGTTTCTCAATTGTCTCAAAGAAAATGGTATAATCTCACAATGGACTCCACCAGGGACGCCACAGTTGAATGGTGTATCTGAAAGGAGAAATCGAACATTGTTGGACATGGTTCGTTCCATGATGAGTTTTACCGACCTCCCAGTATCCTTCTGGGGTTATGCCCTAGAATCGGCTGCATACCTACTTAACAAGGTACCTACCAAATCCGTCCCAAAGACCCCATATGAGATATGGACAGGGAGAAAACCAAATCTTAAGCATGTTAAGACTTGGGGTTGTCCAGCTTATGTCAAAAAGTTTGAGCAAGATAAGTTGAAGACTAGATCCGACAAGTGTAGATTTGTGGGATACCCTAAAGAAACATCAGGGTATTATTTCTATCATCCTATTGATCAAAAGGTGTCTGTTGCGAAACACGCTGCCTTCTTGGAAAAGGAGTTTATCCTTGAAGGGGTCAGTGGGAGTAAGATATATCTTGAAGAAGTTCAAGAACCACAAAATACTACGGATCAAAGTCAGGTACCTGACCAAGTAGAAGAACCTATTGTACCACTACCTATTCGTAAATCTGAAACAGTACCGAAGATACCTGAGAGGTATGGATTCATCATAGAGGATGATGATGAGGTACACATCATAGAAGATGATGATCCATTAACTTACGAAGAGGCTATGAGTAGTGAAGACTCAGAGAAATGGCTAGAAGCCATGAAATCCGAGATGGACTCCATGTATGAAAACCAAGTATGGACTTTGGTTTCACCACCTGAGGGAATTAAGCCTATTGGGTGTAAATGGGTCTTTAAGATAAAGACTGGAGTGGATGGTAAGGTAGAGACCTATAAGGCCCGACTGGTTGCAAAAGGTTTTAAACAAAGACAAGGAGTTAACTATGATGAAACCTTCTCACCAGTAGCTATGCTGAAGTCCATTCGGATTTTGCTTGCGATTACAGCTTATTATGACTACGAGATCTGGCAAATGGACGTGAAAACGACCTTCCTCAATGGAGAGCTTGAGGAGAATGTATATATGATACAGCCAGAGGGTTTTGTTTCAACGGTTGGAACAAACCAAGTCTGTAAGCTACAACGATCCATTTATGGGTTGAAGCAAGCTTTTCGAAGATGGAACATCCGTTTTGATGTGATAATCAAAAGGTTTGATTTTATCAAAAATGAGGATGAAACTTGTGTGTACAAGAAGGTTAGTGGGAGCGCTGTTTCATTCCTTGTATTATATGTTGATGACATATTACTGATAGGGAATGATGTTCCTATGCTACAGTCGATCAAAATTTGGTTATCTAAACACTTCTCCATGAAGGACTTGGGTGAGGCATCCTATATTTTGGGGATAAAGATCTATAGAGATAGATCTTAAAGGATGCTAGGCTTGACCCAAGGAAAGTACATTGATTCGATGCTAAAGAAGTTTAGCATGGAAGATTCCAAAAGAGGTCTCATGCCGATGAGCCATGGAATACATCTCTCCAAGAAATAGGCCCCAAAGACACCTGAGGAGAGAGACCGGATGACTAAGATTCCTTATGCTTCCGCAATAGGATCTATCATGTACGGTATGATATGTACTAGACCAGATGTCACTCATGGACTTAGTGTAATAAGCAGATATCAGTCGAATCCAGGAGAAGAGCACTTGAAGGCAGTGAAAAACATCCTAAAGTACTTGAGAAGAACTAAGGATGTATTTCTTGTCTACGGTGGGTTTGGATTGAAACTAGAGGGCTATACAGACTCAAGTTTTCAAACGGACCAAGATGACAGTAAATCCGTTTCAGGGTACGTGTTTACCTTAAACGGTGGCGCAGTGAGTTGGAAAAGTTCTAAGCAGCAAACAGTTACTGATTCAGTGACAGAGGCAGAATATATAGCTGCAAGTGAAGCTGCAAAGGAAGCTGTTTGGATGAAGAAGTTCATAACTGAACTTGGAGTGATTCCTAGCATTAGAGGAGCAGTACCTTTATTCTGTGACAACAATGGAGCTGTTGCGCAGGCTAAGGAACCCAGGTCTTATCAGAAATCCAAACACGTGTTGCGGCGGTTTCATTTGATTAGAAAGATCATTGAAAGAGGAGATGTCACCCTGGAGCATGTGGATTCTCAAGACAACATTGCAGATCCATTTACTAAAGCTTTAACTCAACAGCAGTTTGATCGTCACTTAGAGAAGATGGGTATTAGATACCATGACGATTGGCTTTAGTGCAAGTGGGAGATTGAAAGTAGTATGCACATAAGCCAATCATATTTGATATGATGTAGCATATACTTTGTAATTTTATTCATTTATTAATAAAAGAATTGATTTTCTTAAAAAGGCATTTTATATTATCTACATGGTGCTGTTATATTAAATGTGATAAACCCATAGTTTTGAGCAATGCTTTTAGAATCATGATGGTGATCATGCTAATGAGATCTAAATTCTAGATAGCTCACAAACTAAAATTGTTCCTAATCGTTGGATTACTAAATTGGGGATTAGTAAATCCGGATAGATTAGTACATACGTTGCTTGCTCTTAGGAAGAGGATGATTGATCTCATAATCATTTGTGTGGAGACACTAAAGCAAGTATGTAGGTGCTTATTAGAGAATAAGTTCACTGAACGTGACTCGCTAAGGAATACCTAATGGAGTTTTACTCGCCTGTCAATAGGAATTCCTCTAGTGTTAGTAGTACAAGTGATCCTTGGACTTGAGATCATCATAGTATCTTGTGTATGATGAATTATACTTTGACATGTCCCTTAAGACCTTTGGGGTATATCAAAGGGTATGATTGGGTATAATAAGTTGTACATGGAGATAGGTGAATGATCAACAAAGAATCTACCACGTCTAGTAAAAGATGTGAATGTCCTATGTGATTCGATAAATGACAACTCAGTAGTCCTTGGCCAAGGAAGAATGAAATTAGAAAGGAGTTTCTAATTTGCATTATTTAGAGTTGTGCATTTGGGAATCGAAATGTATATAATTAAATAAAATAAGACTTGACAGTAAATCCATGTCTTATATTTAATTGGGACATTGTATGGTAGAAGGATTGAATTGTACGGTAACTATTTACTCAAAGGTTCTTTTCTGATTGATGTTGAAATCTATATTATCTGGAAAGTCGTTGATCGCTAAGGGGGCTTACCCTTATTGTAGAATAAATATTATTTATTTAAATCAATTAAATACTTTAATTTATTTATTTAAATAAGATTAGAATTGTTCTAATTGATTTATTCACAACAGGTTTAATATGGAGAACCTAGAGGGTCACACCGCAAAAGGAAAATATTTATTTAAGAAGTAAATGACATAATTGTAATAATAAGTTAAGTGTATTTAATTTAATCTATGGAGATAGAATAAATTAAATAGCTTAATATTTATTATTTAATATTTTGGAAATATTAAATATAAATTAATAAGAGGAGTCTTATTATTATTATTACTATTACTATTATTTAATTCCTAATAGGGATTGATAATTAATTAATAGAACTATTATTTATTTCCTAATAGGGATTGGGAATTGATTAATAGAAGTACTCTCTCACAAATTCCTAATTGGATTAGGAACATAATTAATTAAAAGAGTTTAATTATAATTGAAACCCTAATCCTAAATAGTTTAGGGAAGGGTTATTCCTACATCTATAAATAAGAAGAGTCTTATCATAGATTAGGGTTACACACTCTTGCATTAGATTGTGGAGAGTACTTACAATTTCTATAGAGATATAAACTAGGGTTTTTGCCAAAATACCCAACTTCTTGAATACTTGTTCTTCCTTGGTGGATCACCTCTAGAGGCCAAACACTTGGGTGGCTAACGTTGATCAAAGGAAGGAATCACACCGTAGCATTCGAGGAGAACACGAAGGACTAGGAGTTGAACTTGTACCCGAGGAAGCTTTGTTCTACGAGGGTATAATTTCTTATTCTCTTTCTCTTTCGTTTATATCGTTAATTGAGAACATTGATCGATCATGGTGATGGTTTGTATAAAATTTTAAAATCCGTTTTATCGCTCTTTCGCTCTATTTATGTAATTTGATTGAATGCTCGCGTTATATTTATCTATAATTAATTTTCATGAACAAAATTAGTAAGATTTGTTGATATGTTGGTTATACATGGTAATAAATGTGTATAATTGATTAGCAAGCATCTATAAGTTCTTTTACAGTAATCAAATTCGTGGATAAACATGAAATAGGAAGAAGTAAACTTTTGTTTTCATAGTTTATTTTATGGTCTGCTTTAAGGCCAAAATTGATGGTTAATTCATTAATAGAATCTGAAATTTGATTGTTGATTATGTTAATTCGTTAAAAAATGAAAAGAATGCAAGTAGAATGGATTAACTTAGTTAAGAAACGGATTCATGGTGTTTAATTTTGTTAATATGTCATAAATATAGAAAATGAGCATGAACAGTGAATATTTAATCTCTTAAATTGGTTGTTTATGTGTTTTGTGTTGTTAGAGTTGTTAGAAACATGTTGGGTTTTGATTTTATAACATGTTTGATGTCTGGATATATTTAATTTTTGAATTGAGTAAAGAAATCTGGGAAATTTGGTCTGAAGGTTCACTGTTTGCGAAGCAGAGCAACTGAATCTGCAGCGCCATTCAGCAGGCTTGTCTGCGTGCTGCAACGGACCAGCGTCGCAGCGCCGTTCATATAGCATGAAACGGGCGCCGTAGCACCGGGTCCATTGGGCTCGGGTCAGGCCAGCGCCGCGGCGCCGGCCCAAGGCCAAATCCTAGCACCGCAGCGCCGGTCCGGGTTTCCGGGTCGGGTCAGTTCTGTCGGGTCGGGTCGGCCATAAAATGAAATTTTTCCAAAATTAGAAATAAGATAATTTCTCCTATAAGAAGCAACATGATAAATATGTGGTGTCTTAGAAAGAATTTAAAGTGTGGATTAGAGTTATAAGTGAACAATCATTTGTAAAAGGAAGTAGTTAATTGAACTATGAATATTAATTGTTCAATGTGACTTGTATGTATAGTTACTCAAAGAGCAAATAGTTAACATTATTTGTAGCAAGCGATCGAGGCAAGTTCCCTAAAACTTAACTTTTATTTGAAGCAAGTTTCTTAACTTTACTTTTCATTGAACAAGCTCTTTTATCTTGTTAATAAATGTCGCAATTCTTCTATACCTAACTTGTTACCCATCCATTGAGCAAACTTATTAACCTTAGCTTATTATTCAAGCAAGGTTTATATTAATTATGTTTCGTTCAAGTCATTTGTTATTTGATTATAATCCGTTGTTATTCAAACTTCGAACATAAATATCATTGTACAACCTTGTTAATGAATCAAATGTTTTAGCGACTAGCAAACCCTTGTTGATTTAGCTAGTCCATAGTTGATGAGCGTTCTAAAGACTTAAAATTTCTTGAAGTTATTCCAAACCAAGTTTCTTTTGGTACGGATTCTGGTGTCAAACTAAGACGAACAACCCTAACATAGGGGATTATAGTACGCAACAGTGTTAAAATGTTTGTGCACAATACATTGTACGAAGGGTTGATCCTCCGGAGTACGAGACGGATAGTCCATAGTCTATAAGACTGTTAAAGGTTACAATAGAGATACTTGTTAACCTAGGACATAGTTCGAGGTCTTATGACCCTCAGATATACTTTTGATCTTGAAATCTATATTTAATTCTTAAGCCGAGTTTTCTATTGAGCTTTTAGTCCTCTAATTGTTGTTGATTGATTTCAAAAAGGCTATTACACCTCAGTTAAAATTTACTTCGTTAATTATTTAATTGTTATTGTTATTATACTTGTGGGCAATTGTTTGTTCACCCTTGCATAAAACATTGCAGCTAAGACTGAGAAGCTAGATGAGTCGTCCATTAGTAAGGGCAAATGCAAGATGTAAAAGTTGCTCGCGAACTATTATCTGTTATGGAGTTTTTGTAATAAGACTTATTTAATGTTATGTTTTAATTCCGCAATGATGTAATAAAGGTTAGATGACCTGGGATTTATTTGTTTAAGAGATTTAAGTTGTATTCCCTTTTGTGGGAAGATGATTTATTCAGTTTAATGTATTTTCCTTTATTTTGGGTAGTTATATATGAGTGTGAAGTATAGTGAGCACCAAATCTGTGGGATTAAAGTACCCAGATTTGGGGGTGTCACAGGTTGGTATCAGAGCCGTAAGTTAAGAACGTTAGGTTGGGGAACCTTAGGAATTAGCCTTGTAGAGAATTGAAAACATAGTGGTGTTAAAAAAAACTCTTATCGAGTTCTAAGGAATGAATTAAGGAATTCATTAAAGATAAAAAAAACTTTATGTGTTGTAACTTATATGCTCGTGAGTGGTATCGAGTAGTAATTAAACTTAAAATTTTGGTGGCAGGAACACTGATATAGGAGGATCCAGCCAGGCTAGGGAGGAGGAGCCCTGTGATATTCATATAGTTCGGGAGCAATTGGTGCAGAGAGAGCCATCCCCATTGATTACAGTTGTAGGCCCTAAGTACGAGTCTGAGTCAGATCCTGAGGAAGATCTTGAAGAGATTGATGAGGAGGAAAAAGAAGGTCCTGATGAGTTTCCACCAAACTCCATCAGTACTAAGATGTATGACGTGCTATATGACCGTAATATAAAGTTATAGGATAGCATTAGAGAATTGATGGAGCTAGCAGATACGCGTCAGACTACTATAGAGCAAAAGAATGGCGAGGTCGATGAGCTCGATGTACGTCTTGGAGACGTAGAGTGGAAGCTAGTTCAGGCGGAGAGCCAAAAGGAAGAATTATCAACTGAGGCGGAGAAATTGAAGAGTGATCTGAGAGAAGAGTCCGCAAAGCGTGCTAGAGCCGAGGACGCGTGGATGAAGGTTACTGATCATGCAGACCGTGTTGAGGATGAGGTTCAGTCAAAGAAAGCCAAGATGGATGAGATGGAGCATGTTTTCCACACAATGATAGATAGGGCACAGGATCGAGTTTTTCACTATCCAGTTCAGTTCGAAGATTTACCGTGGTACATGATGGATCGCAGGACGATGATTCGTATCATGGAGTAAGAGCGCAAAGAAGCCGTGCGACGTGGAATGTCTTTATAGGTCACGAATTGCAGTAATAATAAGTTATTTACTAAGAAAGTTAATATGATGTAAATCTCAAATGAGATAAATAGTGGGATATGATGATGTAATCTTGGAATTTTATGATTTCAGGATAGATGATGTAAATAACTATGATACTATCTATGTTATGTTTTGAATCAGTAAATGAATAAAATACGAAAGTTTATCAGATGTGCTATGTGCTATATGTTGTTTATAAATGTTTAAGTTAAGACTTAAATGTTTAAGTAATTGAGCAATAATCTAATAGCGCGAATTCTTAACAGTAAGATGCCGCCAAGAAGAAGACAGACACGTCAACAAACCCCCGAGGGATCTACGAATAACAACGATGAAACCAACGCTAATCCAATACAGCAGTTGGTGAATTTGCTAACGGGAGCATTTGCGAATCAACCCCAAGCTCAGGCCATAACTTTCAAAGACTTCAAGGTCGTTGGACCTCCAGAATTTCAAGGGTCTATGAATTCGATCGAAGCTCAAACTTAGATTATGGAAATGGAGAAGGTGTTTGACGTCACTAGGGTTAGAGAGGACCAAAAAATTGCTTTTGTAATATTCATGCTCAAATCAGAAGCTAGTTATTGGTGGCAAGGTAACAAAACCCAAGGTGGTCAAGGGGTAATTCCGTGGGAGAGATTCAAGGAAATGTTCTTCAAGACGTATTTTCTGCCTAGTTCGCAGAACCAAATGGAAGTCCAATTCTTGGAATTGAAGCAGGAGAAAATGACGGTGCCTGAATACGCTGCGAAATATAATGAGTTGGCGAGGTTTGCGCCGTACCAAGTCAATACCGATGAGAGGAAGGCGAGGAGGTTCAAACAGGGACTAAAGCCCTGGCTTTATAGCCGAGTCTCTATGTTCCAACTTAACTCGTTCGCAGCCGTGCTGGAAAAGGCGATTATCGCAGAGGGAGGAAGTGATGCTCTTAGTAAATACAAACAGGAGCAGAAGGGTAAAAAGGGTGAAAGTGTGACGAACGAGAATTTTGTAATTTAATTTAAATATTTATTGAATTAAATAAATATTTTTCGATGATTTAAGTATTAAATTAAATCGTTAAATGATGAATTTATGGTAGATTAATTTAATTATATGTGTTACATTAGTTAAATTGATGTGGAGAATTTTTATATTCAAAGTATGTGTTTAATTGAGTTTTTTTGATTAAATGCATTATTTAAATAAGCATAATGTTATTTCTAATTAATTTAATAATTAATTAGAGATTTAATAATTTGTCATTATTAATAAAGGAGAATTTTATTTATGTGATTTAATGTAGAGTTATTTTATTTTACTTAATTGATTTAAATAAAATTATTTAATATGTGACACGAACTATATTATAAGCAAATTATTAAAATAAACTAG
This sequence comes from Aralia elata, assembly GCA_034770075.1. Taxonomy (NCBI): domain Eukaryota; kingdom Viridiplantae; phylum Streptophyta; class Magnoliopsida; order Apiales; family Araliaceae; genus Aralia; species Aralia elata. The sequence goes on from CM068377.1 coordinate 40,371,401, forward strand.
AAAGGAGGAATAAAGGACTAGCCAAACAAGGCCTTATGGGAGGTTGGAGTCAGTTAACCCATTATGGGATTAACTGACACCCATGATTATGTCAGTTCTGCATTATTACGTATTATCGGTCATTCAATTTCATTCCTAAAAACTAAACACAGAGAGAGATATAGAAAGAGTTTTAAGAGAATTGGAGAATTGAGAAGAAATCATTCATTTGCTTACATAATTTAAAGCATCTAATTGAAGGTAATTCTTCTAATTAAGTTTAATTTACGTTTTAAATTCTTCTATGATAGTATTCTGTAAGTTTTTTGATAATGGAGCTTCATGTGTAATTGATTGTAAATTGTTTATAATTGTTTAAATGCATGTATAATTTACTGTATGATGTTTATAAATTATTTATTGGATTAATTTATGAGATTACACCTCTAATTGGAAGTTCTGAAAGTTATAGAGTAGTTACATATGAATATGAACTATATGTATGAAATTGATGTATTTGTTGCAAGTTAATCGGTTAAATTGATAATTGATTATGTTTATGCATGTAAAAACGAAGAAAACAAGAGTTAAACGGATTAATTTGGTTAAGAAACGAGTTCACAATGATTGATTACGCTATATGTGTTAAGGTACGAAAATAATGCATGAACAGTGAATTTTGGCCTTTAAATTTGTTGTTTAGATTGTTTATGTTGTTAAAATCGTTATATACATGTTAGGTTTTAGTTTTACAATATGTATGATGTCTGGGTATGCGTAATTTGCCTATTGGGTGAAGTAATTGGGAGAAATTGGTTTGTCTTTCGCTGTTCGCGAAGAACAGAGAAGCTGAGTCTGATGTCCAGCGCGGCCGCGCTGGACAACAACTTAATTTGGGCGCGGCCGCGCAGGTTCCTAGTGTAAAGATGGCGCGGCCATGCCGGTCTGCAGAATCACCCAGAAAATTTTATTTAAGTATTCAAGTCCAAGAAAGTAATTATAACCTAATTTAATGAATATGGAAGTGTAATAATCATATAATGAGATGTTCAAACATGTTATTAACATGTCAACGACGAATTTATGTGATGAATTGATAAGTCGAATGTTGGTATAAACTCGTTATAGGTAGTCTAATAATGTGTTTAAAAGTTATGTTGTAAATGTGATTAATATAATCAGACGTAGAGTTAAGTCTAGATAAAGGGAATTTATTTATGATGCTAGTTATGTTATAATTAATTGGTATTGTAAATGTAAATGATATGTAGGATTAATTGGGGAACGTGAATAATTAAAGTATAATCTACGCACGAGGCAAGTTTTCTACCCTTAATCTTTTTATTTCGTTGAAAGCAAATTTCTTAACTTTATTATTTTATTGAGCAAGTCCTTTATCCCAATGCATTCAATTTCTTGAAACCAATTGAGATATCTTAATTTCCTTGTTAATAATACTTTAGTTATACTGAGTTTATTCAATTGTAGATTTTATGAAATTCAGTCTTTGATTCTCGAATACCAATTATACTTTATTGAGCCTTGATTGACTAGTGAACCCTTATTGATTAGACTAGTCCATAGTTGATGAGCGTTCTAAATTTTAGAAACATTATTGAAGTTAATCCAAACCAAACTTCCTTTGGTGCGGACTCTAATGTCAAACTGAGATGAACAACCCTTTTATATGGGATTATTTTACGCGTTAGCGTTTAGATGTTGTGCACATACATGGTACAAATGGTTGATCCCCCTAAGTACGAGAAGTAAGGTCCATATAGTCTTACGACTATTAAAGGTTTAAAGTAGAAATACTTAATAATCTAGGACATAGTTCGTGGTCTTGTGACCCTCAGATGTTCTGCTGATTCTTGCATTTTAATCTTGATTCAAAAGCCGAGTATTCGATTATCCGATGTCCATTGTTTATTCGCATGTTATTATTATTATTTTTATTGTGTTACTTGCTGGGCAATTGTTGCTCACCCTTACATAATAACATTGCAGCTAAAGTTGAAAGAGTTGATGAGTCATCTACTAGTAAGGGCAAAGGCAAAGCAAACAAGTGATGAAGAGTTGTTATATTTGTTTAAATGATGCTTATGTAATAGACTTGATTATGTTTCCGCATTTGATGTTTTATTAAGGTTAGATGACCTGGGATTTATTTATTAAAGATGTTGTAACCCTTTAATGGGAGATTTCTATTTTATTTAAGAGTTTTCATTTATATTTAAATGGGTAGTTAGATGTGATGAAATATATTTGGATAGTGAACACCAAATCCTGTGGGAATTAAGTACCTGGATTTGGGGGTGTCACAGAAAGTGAGAATAAGACCAGTGGAAGCCAGGGTGGCAGCAGTCAAAAGAGGAAGTGGAATAATAGTGTTTTTGTTGGAAGTCAGCAAGGAAATCAGAGAAAGAAATTTGAAGTGTGTGGTAACTGCGGAATTGCAATACGGGTGTGTGTATGAAGGGGAAGCGTGTATGTTATAATTGTGGTCAAGAGGTCCACATCGCACCGAATTGACCTAGTCCAAAAAAGGGCTCATGTTTCACTTGCGGATCGAAGGATCACTTTGCTCGAGACTGCCCTAAGAAAGCTACAGGAGGAGCAAGCGGAGGAAAGGAAAACATCAGTGGTGGCAATTTGACTATCACTGGACTGACGCCGTCCAATCAACCTACTGCCGGAACATACAACATGACGGTGCAGGATGCTATGTAGTCAAAGGATGTGGTGTCAGATATCATTCCGGTCAATAGTATAAATGCTTACGTATTATTTGATTCTGGTGCTACTTGTTCATTTATATCCGACGATTTTGCTAAGAAATTAGATTTACCTCATGAAGAGTTAGACTATCCTATATACATAGAAATTGCAAATAGGGAAGTGATTCCTGTTAAGGTTGTACACAAGAATTGTTGGATAGATATTAAGGGTCATCTGATGACTGTAGATCTAATTCCAATTCAACTAGGGGAGTTTGACGTTATTTTGGGAATGGATTGGTTGTTCAACTATGGGGCAGTAATTGATTGCCAAAAGAAGTGTGTGAACCTTATGACTTCGTCAAAGGTAGTGTTTTATGGCAGCAAGTCGCCTAGATAAGCGAGTTGTCTGATGATGGTGCAGGGTAAGAGATTGTTAAGATAAGGATGTGTAGGATATCTAGCCTACATAGTCGATACTTGGAAAATGGGTGCAAAGCTGGCGGACATACTAGTAGTTAGGGATTTTGCGGACGTATTTCCAGATAATTTACCAGGACTACCGCCAGAGAGAGAAGTTGAATTTATAATTGATCTAGCACCGGGGAAAGCTCCTATATCGAATCCCTATTTATTATCATGCATATCTCCATACGCATCAATAAATAACATTCATCTCATGAATAATAAAACCATTCCATATATGCATTGATATCATTTAATGGGCAATTAAAAGTTTACTATAAATCTAATTTTGAAACAAAAATAAACTCCTTTATTTTAATCAAAATTTAAATCATAATAAACTTCTTTATTTTATTTTATCCAATTTTGAATAAAAATAAACTCTTTTATTTTTAATCAAATTCCAAATCAAAACAAACTCCTTTATTTTAACTTAAAATTACTGAAAAAATAAAATATGTTGAATCCTATTCATTATCAAAATAAACATCTTTATTGTTAAGGAAACATGGAATCCTATTCCATATGTAAATAAACTCCTTTATTCTAGGAAATATGGAATCCTATTCCAAAATAGAATAAAACTTTTAATTTTAATCATATTCCAATTCAAAATAAACCTTTTATCTTAATTGAAAATAAATAAAATCAAAATAAATTTTTTTTCAAATTCTGCAGACTGGCGCGGCCGCGCTGCACCCTAGAAACAGTTTCTAGGTTCGGGCGCGGCCGCACTCCAGAATGAATTGGAAGTGGCGCGGCCGCGCCGCGTAGCAGAGTTCGAAATTTTTTTTCTTTACCCAGAAAATCGATCCAATTGCATACCCATACATACATGGAATCATAATAATCGATAATTAGCACAAGGTTAGACTCTGATACCACTGTTAGGTTTGTATATAATGCAAACATGCAATCAAATTACACAAATAGGGCGGAAGCGCGATAAAACGGATTTTAAAATTTTAATACAAACTATCACCATGATCTATCCTTGTGTTCAATTATCAATTAAACGAAAGAGAAAGAGAATAAGAATAACAATTATACCCTCGTAGATCAAAGCTTCCTTGGGTACAAGTTCAACTCCTAGTCCTTTGTGTTCTCCTCGAATTCCACCGATGAGATTCCTTCCTTTGATCAACATTAGCCACCCAAGTGTTTGGCCTCTAGAGGTGATCCACCAAGGAAGAATAGGTATTCAAGAAGTTGGGTGTTGGCAAAATCCTAATTTCTATCTCTATAAAAATTGTAAGTACTCTCCACAATCTAATGCAAGAATGTGTAACCCTAATCCATGATAAGACTCCTCTTATTTATAGATGTGGAAATAAACCTTCCCTAAACTATTTATGATTAAGGTTTCTGTTATAATTAAACTCCTTTAATTAATTATGCTCCTAATCCAATTAGGAATCCATGAGAGAGTACTTCTATTAATTAATTCTCAATCCCTATTAGGAATTAAATAATAGTAATAATAATAAGACTCCTCTTATTAATTTATATTTAATATTTCCAAAATATTAAATAATAAATATTAAGCTATTTAATTTATTCTATCTCCATATATTAAATTAAATACACTTAACTTATTATTACAATTATGCCATTTACTTCTTAAATAAATATTTTTTTTTGCGGTGTGACCCTTTAGGTCCTACATATTAAACCGGTTGTGAATAAATCAATTAGAACAATTCTAATTATATTTAAATAAATAAATTAAACTATTTAATTCATTTAAATAAATAATATTTATTGTACAATAAGGGTAAGCCCCCTTAGCGATCAACGACTTTCTAGATAATATAGATTTTAATATTAATCACAAAAGAACCTTTCAGTGCATAGTTACCGTACAATTCAATCCTTCTACCGTACAATGTCCCAATTAAATATAAGACATGGATTTACTGTCAAGTCTTATTTTATTTAATTATATGTATTTCGATTCCCAAATGCACAACTCTAAATAATGCAAATTAGAAACTCCTTTCTAATTTCATTTTGCCTTGGCCAAGGACTACTGAGTTGTCATTTATCGAATCACATAAGACATTCACATCTTTTACTAGACGTGGTAGATTCTTTGTTGATCATTCACTTATCTCCATGTACAACTTATTATACCCAATCATACCCTTTGATATACCCTAAAGGTCTTAACGGACATGTCAAATATAACTCATCATACACAAGATACTATAATGATCTCAAGTCCAAGGATCACTTATACTACTATTACTAGAGGAATTCCTATTGACAGCGGAGTAAAACTCCACTAGGTATTCATTAGAGAGCCACGTTCAGTGAACTTATTCTCCAATAAGCACCTACATACTTGCTTTAGTGTCTCCACACAAATGATTATGAGATCAATCATCCTCTTCCTAAGAGCAAGCAACGTATGTACTAATCTATCCGAATTTACTAATCCCCTTTTTAGTAATCCAACGATTAGGAACAATCTTAGTTTGTAAGTTATCTAGAATTTAGATCTCATTAGCATGATCACCATCATGATTCTAAAAGCATTGCTCAAAACTATGGGTTTATCACATTTAATATAACAGCACTATGTAGATAATGTAAAATACCTTTTAAGAAAATTAATTCTTTTATTAATAAATGAATAAGATTACAAAGTATATGCTACATCATATCAAATATGATTGGCTTGTGTGCATACTACTTTCATTTTTATCTCACAATATCTCTCAGAATATAAATATAGAGTGTTTTAGCTCTTGAACTACTCTTGAAGTGTGGATAGGAAATTATGAAGAACTAAGCTTGCTATTTATAGGAAAAACTAAGTTTTCACTATTTGCACGTTAGGGGCTTGGCTTATTTACACTTTACACCCTAGCATATTCTTTAGAATATTCTTCTAAGCTCCTCAATGAAAATATCTTCCAAGCTCGACAATGCAGCTTTGCAATTGAACCTATCTTCTAAGCACCTTAATGAAAATATCTTATAAGCTTGACAGTGCAAGCTTGTCACCGTAAGCACGACAAATCACTTTGTCATTCCCAAGTACGACACAGCAACTTGTCCAAAAATAATTTGTCGTTGGGATGCTTCTCGGAGAAATCGTGGAAAGTACGACAAATCATTTTATCAATGTAAGCACGACTAAGCAGCTTGACAAAATTTTTTTTTATTTAACCTAATTCATCCGTTTATACTATAAAGTCACAAAACACCTACTTCGAAATATCATTTCGATCTTTATTAAGCACATATGTTTACAAAATTCGAATCTCATTAGGGCTTAAGGTTTTAAACTTCTCGATACCTAGTTTTACTAGGTTATACGCTCTAATTCTAAACGTAATAACGATCGCATTTATAAGCCTCATATAAATATTCGGGGTATTACATTTTCACCCCTACTTAAAAGAATGTTCGTCCTTGAAATTAACTTTTACAGCTAACTTTTGTCATTCAATATTTATATGTTTCCATATATATTTAGGATATTACACAACCAGTCGGGCCTTATAGGTCTCTACCTTGCCGTCCGCATCCAGTCTTTCTCTTAAAGAACCCATTTGCACCCAATAGGCTTAATGCACTCAGGTGGTGAAACCAAAGTTCCATACTTGGTTTTCATACATGGAGTCTACCCTCGAATTTCATGGCTTCTAGCCATTTCTCTAAGTCTTTACTACTCATAGCCTCTTCGTAAGTCAATGGATTATCATCATCTATGATGCGTACCTTATCATCATCCTCTATGATGAATCCATACCTATTAGGTATCTTCGGTACTCTTCCAAATTTACAAATAGGTTGTGGTACATTAGATTCTTCCACTTGATCAGGTACTTGACTTTGATCCGTAGTATTTTGTGGTTCTTGAACTTCTTCAAGATATATCTTACTCCTACTGACCCCTTCAAGGATAAACTCCTTTTCCAAGAAGGCAGCGTGTGTTTCACAACTAAACACCTTTTGGTCAATAGGATGATAGAAATAATATGCTAAACTTTCTTTAGGATATCCCACAAGTCTACACTTGTCGGATCTTGTCTTTATCTTATCATGCTCAAACCTTTTGACATAAGCTAGACAACCCAAGTCTTAACATGCTTAAGACTAGGTTTCCTCCATATCCATAATTCATATGGAGTCTTTGGGACAGATTCGGTAGGTACCTTTTTAAGTAGGTATGCAGCCGTTTCTAGGGCATAACCCCAGAAGGATACTGGAAGGTCGGTATAACTTATCATAGAACGAACCATGTCCAACAATGTTCGATTTCTCCTTTCAGATACACCATTTAACTATGGCGTCCCTGGTGGAGTCCATTGTGAGATTATACCATTTTCTTTGAGACAATTAAGAAACTCATTGGTTAAGTATTCCCCTCCTCAATTTCGATCGAAGAATCTTAATACTCTTACGAGTTTGCTTCTCTACTTCACTTTTGAATTCTTTGGAACTTTTCAAACGATTCAGACTTGTATTTCATTAAATACAAATAGTCCAAATCTAGAATGATCATCAGTGAAAGTAATAAAAATAAGAATACCCTCCTCGTGTATTCATTGTCACAGGTCCACATACGTCCGTGTGTACCAACGCTAACAATTCTGTAACGCTTTCCTCCTTTTCCACTAAACCGGAGATTTAGTCATCTTACCCATAAGACAAGATTCACACAAGTTTGAATATGATTCGTAATCAGATAGCTCTAAAAGCCCATCTTTATGCAACTTGGTTAATCTTATTTCATTGATATGACCGAGTCTACAGTGCCACATAAAAGTATAATTAACATCATCTCTTTTTCTTTTCTTAGTTTGTTAAATTTGAAGTATATGTTCATGCAAGTCAAGTATGTAAAGTCCATTCAGTAAATTGCTAACACCATATAAAACATTTTTATTATAAATAGAACAACTATTGTTCTTTATTATAATATCAAAACCATCCATATCCAATACAGAAATTGAAATAATGTTTCTAATGAGTCTTGGAACATAATAACAATTATTTAAACTAATGGACTTGCCCGTAGGCAGTGCTAAACAATAAGTTTCTACATCTAAGACAACAACCTTTCCTCCATTCCCCACTCGTAGGATGACTTCTTCCTTGTTTAGCTTTCTACTTCTGCTTAGTCCCTGCATATTGTTACATATGTGAGAACCACACAGCCGGTATCCAATACCCAAGTAGAATTTTAACTCTCAGAAAAATTAATTTCAATTATGACCAAACCTAGATCGAAAGTCGAAGCCAAGCTTCTTCTACTTTTGATCCGCAAGATAATCCTTGCAATTCGTCTTCCAGTGACCCGGCTTATTGCAATGGTAGCAAATTCCTTTGCTATTTGGATCAGCTTTCTTATTATCATTTCCTTTCGCCTTGCCCTTAGCCTTTTTCTTTTTCTTCTTTCCAGAAGATACCTTGGGCCTCTTCCTTTTCTTAGAAGAATCATCCACTAGTATGACTTGGTTCTTATTGGATGAGAAGTGACCTTCAACAGTTTTTAGCATGTTAAGTAATTCAGGCAAACTGGAGTCCAACTTATATTCATGTGAAAATTTCAGAACAAATTGTGAGAATGTGTCCGAGAGTGACTGCAAGATCAAATATTGACTTAACTCCCCATCCATCACCGAACCACCAGTTTGTCCAAGTTGTTCAATCAGATTGATCATCTTAAGGACATGAGTCTCAACAGTAGTGCCCTCGGTCATACGAGATCGGAAGAGCTCCCTTAGATATCTGATATCTAGCAGTCCTACTTTGCTCACTATACAACTCCTTAAGGTGCAGTAATATAGTAGGAGCATCCATAGTTTCATGCTGACGCTGAAGCTCATTACTCATGGATACGAGCATGATGTATTGAGCCAAGATTACATCATCTTGCCACTTTTTGAAAGTAGCAATCTCTTCCTCAAAGGCTATTTATACAACATTTTGCAAAGGACTGGCGAATTTTAGGACATAAGAAATCTTTTCAGCAGTGAGAACAATTCTCAGATTCCTTAACCAGTCCGTGTAATTCGGCCTGGTCAGTTTGTTAGCATCAAGTATGCTACGCAGTGATAGTGAGTTTGACATTTTTAAATTTTACATGTGAAATAGACAATATTTTAGCATATATTAATTTTGTTAATTACCAAAATAACATATATTACCCTCAATATATAGTTTCGGTTAAATCTAATTAAAGATTTGCTAGCGAGAATAAGGATGTGATACCCCCCAAAATTCGGGTACTTCATTCCCACAAAGATTTGGCGTTCACTATCCAAATAAATCATATCACATCTAACTTACCCATAAAATATATGAAATGAATAACTCTTAACTGAAATAGAAATCCTCCCATTAAAGGGTTTACAATATCATAATAACATCAATCCCAGGTCATCTAACCTTAAACAAAACATCAATGCGAAATCATAACATAAATAACATAGGTTCTATTACATAAACATCTTTCAATTAAATCAAACAAGTTTTTATCACTTGTTCGCCTTGCCTTTTCCCTTATTAGAAGATGGTTCATCAACTCTTTTAACCTTAGTTGCAATGTTTATTATGCAAGAGTGAACAATAATTGCCCAGTAAGTGAAACAATAACAATAATAATAACATGCGAATACTCAATGGATACAGGATAATTGAAAGCTCGGCTTTTGAATCAAGATTAGAAAACAAGAATCAAAAGAGCATCTGAGAGTCATAAAGACCACGAACTATATCCTAGGTTATCAACTATTTCTACTTTAAACCATTAATAGTCGTAAAACTATATGGACCTTACTTCTTTGAACTTAGGGGGACCAGCCCTTCGTACCATGTTATGTGCACAACATCTTAATGCTAACGCGTAAAATAATCCCTTTAATAAAAGGGTTGTTCATCTCAGTTTGACATTAGAGTCTGTACCAAAGGAAGTTTGGTTTGGATTAACTTCATTAACAGTGTTCCTAGAATTTAGAACGCTCAATCACTATGGGCAATCGAATAATGAATTTTAAGGTGTACCAAATTGAACAAACATTGTATAACCGAAGTTATTGTTTTTAAAAAGAATTATAGCATCTCAATCAGAGTTATATAATTGGATAATCAAGAATAAGAAACTTGATCAACATAGGTATATTGATTTATGAACTTGCTCAATGTAAAAAATAAAGTTTAGAAACTTGCTTTTCAATGCCATAAGAAGATTAAAGATAGAAAACTTGCATAAAAAGAAGAAGTAGGGGTTTTAAGAACTTGCCTCGTGCGCGTGTGCTACAACTAATATTATCTATTTGCTCTTTAAGTAACCTATACAATTCAAGTCACATTGAAATAATTAATACTCTCATAGTTCAAATAGTCACTACCTTTATTAAACGATTGGACCACTTCAGAAAACAAAACTCGAACTTGGGCTCTTAAACTATTGTTATTCCTTTACATACTTATCATATTGCTTCATATATGTGAAATTATTTTATTTTAAAATATGGAAAAAATTTCATTTTCTGGGTTTTTGACCTGACCCTAACCCATTGACCCGACCCGACCCGGACCGGCACTAACGGCGCTAGCCTGACCCGGACCCGGACAACCCGGGCCGGCGCTGCGGCGTCCGGATTACTCTTTGTACCGACGTTGCGGCGCCCGCTCTGCAAATTTGGCCAAAGCTTCGCTCAAACAACAATTCTAAGGCTACCCCATAATATTTTAGACTTTACAGAAACATAACCCAACAATTAGAGCATGATTTTATCAACTTAAACAGCTCAGACAACCGAATTTGAACTCATAATTTCATGTTCTTCGCTATTTTTTTAAAGTTTCGTCGAATTTCATGAAATCACACATTACAGATTCGTTTTATAGCACCAAATCAGTCGTTTAAGTTTCCTTCTTTTCGTTTCTACATGTATAAAACATAATCAATTATCAAATTTACCGTTTAATATGCAATCTAAACATAAATTTTCATATATTTAAGCCATATTCAAATACTAGTCCTCTATAAATTTCAAAACTCCAATTAAAACATAATTTCATGGATTAATTACTCTAAAATAGTTTATAAACATCACATAATGATTCATACATGCATATTAAATGAATTCAAATAACTTTTCAACAATTTTACTCATGAAATTTTAATTAACAGAGAACTTAAAATGTACGTTCATGAAAAAACTTAAAAACATAATTTAAAGCTTGAATTTAAGAATTTACCTTTGATTAGTGATTTAGATTGCTAGATGATGGGAATTTTCCTTCTAATTCTCAAATTTTCCTCAAAACTCTCTCTCTTTTTCTCTCTGTGTTTTAGCCTTATGAAAGAACTGACTGGTGAAGTACGTTCATGGTAACTGATATGCGTGGGTATCAGTTAAAGCGCATTATTGGCCTTAACTGATCCCATGTTCTCAAGGCCATGTTTTGGTTGGCCTTAAAAAGGCTCATTTTTGGTTTATTTTAATTAACTTCCTAATTAAGGATTCAATGGAACCCGATGATAGTTTAATTTAATATTTATCCTTTCTTTGAGTTAAATTAATTATGGATTGAATTGTTTATTATATCTTGTATTTAATGTTATAATTACCTGCACAACAATTATTAGATGGATTTAGAGATGAAATCTGACGATAGATTCTAAATTAAGATCTTGGTATAATAACTTCTGATTAGTAATTCTTTGTAGTAATAGTGATTGCTAAATGAATGCTAATTTTGTGGGACGGGATAGGAATATACCTGAATTACCGCAAGCAACTGGTGGAAAATAAATCTTAATGAATTTGTTATTATTGTTTCTCATAGAAATATAGGAAAATTTATAATAATAATAGGTATGCTTTATAATTATTCGAAAGATGATTATAATAATTATTAGTGATTTTTCGTGACAATTCTGAATAATTGATTTAATGAAGAAGGATGATATTAGTTAAGTGATTCATCGGGAGAAATTGAGTTCTTAATATTTTCTTTTTATTTATTAAATTCATCTTTATTTAGTATTTAATTATTAATTAATTCACTTAAGATTTCAATTGTTTAAATAGAATCGAATTGATTATAGATTAGTGTTGGGATTAATTAATTATTGCGATTCCTCGTGGGATCGACAACCTACTTACACTTTATTACTTGATTGACCGTGTATACTTACACGTAAATTGCTAGTATAGATTTTGGCCCATCAGTTTTCCAAGGGAATCGCTAAGGGGAGTGGAATTCTCGGGCACGTTTACTCGCAACCGTTTTTTGCGTCTGAGTCTGGGGAATGGTGATTATTGCTATTGCACTCGATTTTCGTTTGCATTCGGATGTGGGGAGCATTGTCATTTCTATGTGCTTGCCCTTGAAACACTAGGGATACGTCCTCCTCTTTCTTCTTATGACTTCTTTTGGGAGGATTTCCATAGTTGTCGACCTGGATGCACTCTACGATAGCCTCTAGTGTGGTAAGGTCCTTGATCTTCCTAGCTCTCAACCTCAACTCAGCTATTTCTCCGTGTTTTATCATTTCTGAAAAAGGCTTACCTATTCCTTCCAATACCCTTTCATAGTATGGAGCTTTCTGAATGTTGATAAACGTCATTACCATTTCATTGTCATCCATTAGTGGGCTTACTTGAGCCGCTAGCTGCCTCCATCTTTAAGCATATTCACGGAATGACTCGTTAGGTTGCTTCTTGATCTTTGTCATTTGGTATCGGTCGGGAGCCATTTGAGCTTGGAAGCTATATTAATTTAGGAAAGCATAAGCCAACTCTTCCCAACTGTGGATTTTTGCATTGTCTAACCGAGCATACACCACGTTCTGGCTTCCCATATCAAGCTTTTCTGGAAGAGCTGCATCCTAAGGCTTTCGTCTTCTGCATAAGACCCCGAGTTCTCCTATGTATAACTTTTAAGTTTTTATAAAGGTCTCCCAATCCATTGTATTTTCTCGAACTGTAGTACTTGAAATTTATCCGGATATTTAGCTCCCAGAAATACACACAAATCAGAATATTTGACACTTCCATATTTCCTATTCCTTTCAGGGATCTTACGTGACACCCCCAAATCCGGGTACTTCAATCCCACAGATTTGGTGCTCACTATTCCATACATTCATGTCTAACTACCCATAGAAAAGAGACAATAAAATTAAATTGAATAAATCATCTTCCCTCAAAAGGGTTACAACTTAAATCTCTTAAGTAAATAAATCTCAGGTCATCTAACCTTTATTACATCATTGCGGAATTAAAACATAATATTAAATAAGTTTTATTACAAAACTCCATAACAAATAACAGTTCGCGAGCTACTTCTGCATCTTGCCTTTGCCCTTACTAGTGGACGGCTCATCTGACTTCTTAGTCTTAGCTGCAATGTTTTATGCAAGGGTGAGCAAACAATTGCTCACAAGTATAATAACAATAACAATAGAGCAATCACAAAAGTAGATTTTAATTGAGGTGTAATAGTTTTTCTGAAATCAATCAATAATAATCAAAGGTCCGAAAGCTTAATAGGTAGCTTGGCTCAAGAGTTGAATATAGATTTCAAAATTAGAAGTATATTTGAGGGTCATAAGACCTCGAACTATGTCCTAGGTTAGCAAGTATCTCTACTGTAACCTTTAACAGTTTTATAGACTATGGACCATCCGTCTCGTACTCTGGGGGATCAGCCCTTTGTACAATGTATTGTGCACAAACATTTTAACGCTATTGAGTGGTATTATCCCCTATATTAGGATTGTTCATCTCAGCTTTACCGTTAGAGTCCGTACCAAATGAAGTTTAGTTTGGAATAGCTTCAACAGAAATTCTAGATTTTAGAAGCTCATCAACTATGGACTAGTCGAATTAGAAGGGTTCGATAGTAATTTAAAGATTTGATAACAATAAAATCCCGATTAATAATACTTTAATAATAAAAGAATAACAACGATTCATAATCGAATAAATATTATTTATCGAAGTAATGCTTTCGAAGGAACTAGAAAGCTTAGTCAATTGTGACGAACGAGAATTTTGTAATTAATTTAAATATTTATTGAATTAAATAAATATTTTTCGATAATTATATGTGTTACATTAATTAAATTGATATGGAGAATTTTTATATTCAAAGTATGTGTATAATTGAGCTTATTTGATTAAATGCATTATTTAAATAAGTATAATGTAATTTCTAATTAATTTAATAATTTGTCATCATTAATAAAGGAGAATTTTATTTATGTGACTATGTGATTTAATGTAGAATTATTCCTATTTTAATTTAATTAATTTAAAATGAGATTATTTAATTGATTAAATATGTGACATTAAAACTATATTATAAGCGGTTTATTAAAATAAAACTAGAAAGGAGGAATAAGGTGCTAAACAAACGAAGCCTTAGTGGTGGTTGGAGTCAGTTAACCCATGATGGGATTAACTGACACCCACTCATCAGATTAAATTCACGTATTCTTATTATCATTATTTCCTAAGTCTAATCAGAGAAATACAGAGAGAAAAAGAGAGAGATTGGAGAGAATTAGAGAAGGGAAGAAGAAATTGATTCAATTTCTTGCATAACTTAAAGTATCTAATCAAGGTAATCCTTCTACTTTAAATTTTTAATTTACGTCTTTGAGTTTTCTCCATGAATGTTGAATTTAGTTCTCTATAAACTAATTTTATGGCCAAAATATTAAAAATTTGATGTTAGATGTTTGTAAGCATGCCCAATCGTATTTAATATAATTTATATGTGATTTAGAGTAAACAAATTCATGGAATGATGTTTTATTAAAGTTCTGAAATTTACAGAAGAACAGTGTTTAAATATGTCTTATATGTTTGAAAAATTATGCTTGAATTGCTTGTTAATTGGTTAAATTAATAAGTGTGATAGGTCTCCATCTTTTAAATATTTATTTTGATGATAACAATAAAATTAATAAATAGGATTAAATAAATGGGTAGAATCCTCTCCATAGGATTTAATATAATTGTTTTAATAATCCTATTTTATTTTTGACCAAAAATGTTTTTCATCCTAAAAATTGAATTTACTTTTCTTGACCTTGATAATTTAAATATCAAGTGTTAAAAGAACTAATTCATACATTAATATTTCCTAAGGCAAGGAGAATTTCTATTTTCTTTTTTTTCAATAGTAATTTTCTAAATCTTTTTTGGTAAAAAGATAAATCTCTCAAAACAAAAATATATATATACATTATCCGTATATATATATATATATATATATATATATATATATAATATATGTTATGCATATATATTATAGACCATCCAAGTATATATATACATATACATGTAATAAATATGTGTGCAAGTCGTCATATTCAAATACATGGATATGTGTCACGTGTGTGTGTATGAATATAATCCATGTGACAATTATTTTGGGACAAAGGAAAGTGATGCTTCATGTGCTGATGGTTATAGTTCATTGTTGACCGAGCATACTTGAATTTATTTTGGTTGCTTGGCCATGTGTATGGTTAAGCTTGGGAAAAGGGATTGATAATCCTTTTGTCTTAGACTGATGATTTTTAACCGAGTCCTCATTGTTGGTCCAATCCGTGTGATGTTTTTTTTTGAACAAAACAAAATCTAAGCCTTTCATTTATCAAATAGCCTAATCCGAACCATTGGTCTCAAACTAATTTTCCAAAATTACGTATATGCCATTGGTTCAAGAAATCCTATAAATAGGAGGCTCCTCTTTCATCTTTCTTTGCCAATTCACTTACAAAGAAAAGCTTACTCATTGCCTACATTCTCTCATTCCAAAAAAGCTTTCTCTCTTCCACTCAAAAGTTTTGATTATTTACAGAAGAAAAAAAATTGGTCAAAGTATTTGAGATAAGTTATTAAAATTACTTTTATCTATATTATCTCATACTTGTTTAGATTTATAGATATACAAATATAAATTGTTATACACGATTTTATATATATATATATATATATATATATATATATATAGATTTCATCTATTTATCAAATAAAAAGTCAGTACTTAAACACCGAGACTATTGCGGAGATATTCCTCTTAAGTGAGGGAATTAGCCGAACGAGGACTCAAAGTCTTAAAGTGGCCTTTTATTGATATTATTTATATAAATATCATAAAGTAGATACTTAATCATCAAAACGACGCAGTGATTTTCCTCTTGAATAAAGAGTGAATTATCCGAACCGTATTTGAAATTCTTAGTCATCTATCGAAAGTATTTATATAAATATCAGTTGTGAAAATTGTAAATTTGGTCAGTACTTAGACACCGAGACTATTGCGGAGATATTCCTCTTAAGTGAGGGAATTAGCCGAACGAGGGCTCAAAGTCCTAAGTGGCCTTATTTAACGTATTCACTTCATAGATTAAATATATTAAAAAATATATATTTGAGTAAAACAAATATTGAGTATATCAAGTATTGTTAAAACTGATTCATTCATTAAACTTGATATCTGTTGCATTTGAACTTAAACTCATATTCATAAAATACTTGATATATTTCATAGAAGTTAATTAAATTGCTATATCTATTTAAATTCACAGAAACACTTTTTACTTGTAAAGAATAAATGATTCTTTATAAACGTGCATTAAAAATATATATCTGCTTATTTGTGAAGCATCAAATATAAAAGTTAAAACTTTTATATACCTGTACTAAAATTATATCTGTTTGTTTAAGAAGCATATTTCCTTCAATTATTTGTAAAGGGAAAAAGGGTGGAGTTAGTTTTATTTTATGTACCTGTGAGAAAGACGTGTAATTCTTTGACCAAGACCAGAGTCTTAGAGAGGTCAGCTGGAGAGTTGGGTCTCTAGTGTACTTGTGAGGTGAGGAAGAGGCAGTTGTTTCAAGACCAGATCATAAAGTAGAACAAAACTCAAAAAGGTGCAACTAAGCTTGAGAAAGGAGCTGGGAGCTTGTTGTCCGAGATAGTTAGTTGTAGAAAGTTGTAAGTTTATCTTTAAAACTTTGTAAAGGTTTCTCCACCTATAGAAGGAGTATTTATTACTGGGAGTAATAGGATCTCAAGTCCTGGAGAGGAGCTTGAGACTGGACGTAGCAACATACCCATGATGTATGTTGTGAACCAGACAAATCTCTGTGCATTGTGTGATTGAATTTTTACTATCTTGCATATTAATTTCTGACACTGCAAATTAATTCAAAGAGGCCTAAGATAAAATTTTAAACGGTAATAATCTATTCAACCCCCCTTCTAGATTATTATTGGACTTTCAATTGGTATCAGAGCGGTGCTTTTTAACTTGTCTGTTAAGTGAATACCAAGCATATCTAAAAGTAGATCCATCTATGGCCTACAATGCTACCGGATGCGGAGAGAGATTGACTCTCAATGTCCAGACCTCCATTGTTCGATGGAACAAAATTTGCCACCTGGAAGAATAGATTCAAAATCTATGCCAAATCACAAGGATTCAAAGTTTGGATGGCAAATAGAACGAGGTATAAAGATTCCACAAAAGTTAAAGGTGAAAAGATCATTGAAAAAGACGTTGACGAATTCAACCACTGAAGATGAAAAAGCTATGAATATAGCTTCCAGAGCTGAACAAGTTCTAACAAGTGCTCTCATTGAAAAAGAGTACAAAAGAGTTAGCAATTGCAAAAAATACTAAAGAAATCTGGGAAAAATTGATTGTAACATATGAAGGAACCAATCATATCAAAGAAACCAGAAAAGATGCTCTAATTCCAAGAGTATGAAGGTTTTCAAGCTAGAAGAAGGTGAAAAGATCATTGATATGGAAACACGTTTTTTCCAAAATCATTGATGATCTGGAACAACTAGGGAAGGCATGTACAACAAATGAGAGAAAAACAGAAGAATTCTCAAAGCCCTTCCATCTGTATGGAAAATGAAAGTTACAGCCATCAAAGAAATGCAAGATCTAACCACCTATCCTCTTGATAGCCTTATTGGAAATCTTCGTGCCCACGAAGTCGACATGCATAGTCGAGAAAGCAGGATCGGATACAGATCTAAAAGAAGAAAGGAATCGCCTTCAAAGCCCTTCTTGTAGATCAAGAAAGCGATGATGAGGAATTAAATGAAGAACTTCTGAGTTTAGATAATAATGAAGTTTGCCTTATTATCAAGACAACTCAGGAGAGTAATCCAGAAAAATACGGCAAGGGATTTATGAAGACAAAACAATAACTTCAACAACTTCAAAGGCAAACAAGCTTACAAGCCGAAATTGCAAGGAGGAAACTTCAAATCAAATAACAACTTCAAAGGTGCCAACTCAAATGAAAATTCAATTACATGTTTTGAATGTAACCAACCTGGACCACTTCAAGAAGGAGCTGTCCGAAACTAGTCACCAACAAAGTACTAGTAGCCGAGGAAGGCTGGGATTTGAGTGACGAAGAAAAGAAATGCTGAACAAACTGAGAAAATTGCAAACCTATGTTCAATGGCAGACAATGATTCATCACCAAGATCTGAGGGTAAATTCTGAACAACCAATTTACCCTAGTACTTCATTTGTCCACCATATAATTTAGAAAATATGAGATGAAGAAACATCATGAACTATCAGGAAGCAATATAATTGTGTGTGTGTTATATGAAGATAATGAAATTATTAAAAGAATGATTTTATTAAACAAAAAATTTCAGTTTTAGAAAAACTCCATTAAGAATTTAATTAGAAATCTTTGAGATTGAAAACCTCCAAATTTAATTATAATTGAATGAAAGTTTAAAAGAAGAAAAAAGAAAGTCTAGAAAATGTTTCTTCAAAAAATTTTATTAAACTAAAGGAAGAATTAGAAAAAAGTTAAGAGCGAAAAATAAACAAAGATCTTGGAAATAGAAAATTCAACACTCATGTATTTCTGTTGTACAATCTAGAAGTTGATAAAATTCAACAACTTGCTCTAATTAACGAGGACACTCAGATACTAAATCAAGTATTAAATGAAGATATGAAAAAACAATCTCAAACGTGAAAAAGTCATCTCTAACCATTGATTTGGAAAAAAACAGAGTGATAAACTCTTCTTTGATAGAACCAAATTTGAAGTTTTATACTACAAGAACGTGATGATATTAAGCACTACAATGACATTAAATTTTACAAAAGGAAAAGAAAACCTTGATGCCATGCTTTAATCAACAGAGATGTGGTTTCAATAAAAGAAAGGATTAGGATATGTTGGAGAATTCTAGTAAAAACAAAAGATAAAGGACTCTTATCATGTTACAAAGTAAAAGAAAAAGAAGGTTGTATATCGTCCCTTTACCTATAATGTTCTTTACTGCAATAGAAATGGTCATTCTATTCATATGTTGCAATGCTAGAAACTGAAAATTATAAAGGGAAAAAATGTATTTGGGTTCCAAAAGGATACTCTACCACTACACCTCATCATTCTGAAAATAAATACCAGTAAAAGAATTTTATTATCAGAAAAATGAAGGAACTTCTAGACAACTCTCATCAAAAATTGTGGTTTAGGATTAAAAAAAATAAAATAACTACATGCCTGTTATAGACCTGTGTACTCATAATATGTCTAAGTCTACTAAGACTCATTATCCTGCACACTACCCTCCACCTTTGTAAAGAAAAAGTACAAATGATCCTTATACAAAATGGGAAACTTACCCAAAGGACCTTTCTTATTATAAGGGTACCAGCTTGTGAAAATTAGTACATATTGCAGGTACGTTCAATACAACTGATTCTAGGTAAAAGTAGATGGTATCTTGATAGCCGTAGTTGTTCAAGACATATGAGTTTGTTGGAGGACAAATCAAAATTGATAAAATTATACAAGCTACAAGTACTGTGTGTGAGGGTAACCTTTGGCGACAACAATAAAGGTAAAGTAATTGGAATTGGAAGTGTTGGTAATAAACACATAAACAATTTTCTAATGTACAATTAGTCACAGGATTTAAGGTACAATCTGTCTATCTATTAGCCAACTATGTGATAGTGGTTTTAAAATATCTTTTTAGTCCTCATAACTGTTCGAATAATTTTGGATTCAATCCGTGTAAATATTTAATTTTATTATGCCCTAGAAGTCAACAATGTGTACAGCATGTGACCTAGATGCTATATTCTTTACCTAGGATAATGTTATGTCTTTTAGTCCTCTGCAAATGATGGATTCCATGGCTTTTGGGCATCTGCAGGTGTTAGGTACATAATTAATATGAAACTGATAAACAACATATCGGTTCCCTAAAGAACATGTTCGAGGTCTCCAAGAAAAAAAACAAAAAAAAGCTTAGAGTTTTTAAAAGATCATATTGGGGTGAAGCCTGTGAATTAGGAAAACCAAAATACATGCCTTCTCATAAACCTAAACTCACGGTATCAACCCTCTCGACTCCTCTAGAAACTTGGCATATGGGACCTAGTCGAAAAACCTATCCCTAGAAAGATGAGGCATGGGTGGTGGCTGTCCTATATTTCTAAGGTTTGTTGGTTGATTGATTATGCTCGATTACACATAGGTTGGATTGTTCTTAAATTTTAAAATGAAAGCTAAAAATTTCTTTCTCTGCTTTAAATGGTAAAGAAAATTCAGGAAGAATCACACAGGGAAGTTCTATTATTTATATCTGATCTGATCACAGAAAGAGGAATTTGGTCAATTGTCTGAGTTTTATTACGTTTTGTTGATGAGCACGGTATAAGTCATAAAACTTTTTCTGCTCCCCTATACACCACAATCAAATGGTGTGGCTGAAAGGAAGAATCGAACTTTACAAGTAAATGGCTAATACCATATTAAATGAATATCATCTTCCTATAATATTTTGTGGGTCTGCAAGCAGTGGCAACATCTATGTTATATTTTAAACCGAGTTTTACTAAGACCTATTTTGGTCAAAAGACTGCCCTATGAGCTTTATTTATAAAAGAACTCTAATAAAGAATCAACTGTTATTTTCGTATTTTCGTGGAGTAAATGTTTTTATATTCTAAATACACAGGGACAAAAAAAAAAATAGAAAAAAAAAAAGGACATCTAGTGAAATTTGGATCCCAAATCTGAGGAAGGAATAATTTTTTAGTGATATTCACTTAATAGTAAAGCCATACAAAGTTTTTAACAAAAATGAAGGCTAGTTACCTGTAACGAGTCAATGAAACGTAACTTTTTGATGAGTTCCTCAGCCCTCCACCGTAAATATAAGGAGTTGGTTAACAATGATTGTTGTTATTTGAAAATATTCTCAGGAAATATGGAGAAGAATAACTAAAAACTAGATATTGCATCTCCACCTTTGTCAATGTTAACGCCTACTTGAGACAATCCCAATCCTCCAGTTAAATGAACTTTGACCCAAAGACCTCATCATATTATCCAAAAATCATCATTATAGAAAATGTGGATGTGGTGAGACTGAATAAAGGAGATCCTTACCTAGAATCGACAAGCCACATAATCCTGGCCTAGTCACTTATCTTTTCTAGCTTTTCTGTCTCAAAATTGAGCCTAAAAATGATGAAAGACGCTCTGTCTAACCCGAAGATTTGGATAATAAAGCCCTGCAAGATGAACTTGAATAGTTCACCCAGAAATAAAGTTTGGAATTAGTTCCTAAAATCCCCAAAGATACTTCCCATTATGTTGGAACTACGATGGGTTTTTTCGTTAACAAGCTTGATGAAAGTGGAACCATCATACGTAACAAGGCCCGAGACTGGTTGCATAAGGGTATAATCAATCCTGGAAGGTATTGGATGAGGATGAAACATATGCTCATGTTGCCTAGGAAATTGAATCTAATAACGTATGTTATTAGCTTTTGCACATGTCATAAAGATTTTTAAATTGTTTCCAAATAGATGTGTAAATCTGCCTTTTTAAATGGTGGTTATTTGAAGAGGATAGTCCATGTTTAAACAACCTCCTGGTTTTGAAGATTGTTGATCATCTTGAATATGGTATATAAAACTGGCATAAAGCCATTATAATGAGTTTGAAACAGGCCCCAGAGCCATGGTCAGTGGGAACGTTTAAAGTAAATTGTTTTTGGCTCAGAGAAATGGATTTAAAAAGGGTACTGTCTGATACTACCTTATTTTACTAAATGTATAAAAATGATAGAATAATCATCTATTAGTTCAAATTCTATGTTGATAGACATCATTTTTTGACCTCGACTGACCAGGTACCATGTGCAATGATTTCCTCTGAAAGCATGAGTAAAGAATTTGAACATGAGCATGAATGGGCAGAATTAAAACTTCCTTTCGCCTAGATTGCAAATCAAACAAGGAGAAATAAGGTTATTCATATGTTCTTAGAAATTCCCCAAATACTGTAAAGAAATGAGTAAGATAAGGTTTGGTTTCAGAGTCTGTGAAGGCCTCTTAATACTCCTATGTCAACTTACTGACAAGTTAATTTTGCTGATTGAAAATAGAAAAATAGTGTTGATACTAAGAAATATAGAGGGTTTATGATTGGAAGTCCTGCTAGTATATTACAGGCCCAGTAGCACTTGACACTCATGTTCCCAGTGTTTGTAAATGTGCCAGGAGTTTCAATCAAATCCTGTACAAGAACTCACATTTGGTAGCTGGTAAAAAGGATTTTTTGATATCTCAAAGGGAACTACAGACTTAGGTCTCATGGTATCTTAAAAGAACAAACCATTTAATCTTGGTGTTTGTTTTTTTAGATGCTGATTATGCAGGGTCACCAATGTTGATCGAAAAAAGCAACAAGTGACACCTTGTCAGTTTGCTAGGTGGATGTTTGGTTTCTTGGTGTGTTGTTTAAGAAACAAAAACCTCTGTAATCTATTGTCAACCCACCGATAGCAGAATATATAGCGGCTGCACGATGATGTGGCACAGATAGTTATGGATGAAACAAACTCTTGCCTGACTATAATATAAAATTTAATTGTGGTGTCAAATCTTATGTGATAAATACTAGTCTGCGATTAATTTAAGTAAAAATACTGTATTGCATGCTAGATCAAAACAACACAGATCGTTTCGACATCATTTTTTTTGACGTTGATCATGTGAACAATGGTAAGTATTAAATTAGAACAACATCGACCAACAGAATTAAATGATTGCTGACCATATTCACTAAAACCTTTGAGTGTCTGATAGAATTTGTGCCTAAATTACGTTTGGATTTAGGCATGTCCTAGAACCACTTCTCTATAATTGTTTTTGCATTCAAAATGGTGTATTAAGGTTAAATTCTCTCTTTTATCAACATAATATTGATATTCATTATTGATTTTTGTTTTTTTAGGGTATATATCATAATAATATAATATATATATAGATATATATATAAAAGTATGCCAGGA
The DNA here is from genome assembly GCA_034770075.1 of Aralia elata. Taxonomy (NCBI): domain Eukaryota; kingdom Viridiplantae; phylum Streptophyta; class Magnoliopsida; order Apiales; family Araliaceae; genus Aralia; species Aralia elata. The sequence goes on from CM068377.1 coordinate 40,394,926, forward strand.
ATTTATTATGAACCGGTTGAATCAAAATCATCTGACCTGTCCAAATAAAATCAATCCGTGCAAACTAATAAAACGGGGACCAATCACAACGCAAGCACGCGGATCAAGCATAATCCACCACCCGTTCGATCATAAGCTCAGATTGAACCCCAACCGTGAGATGAAAAAATTTATATAACAGGTAGCTGCAATTGGGTGCTTCTTCAGATTCAATCACCACCGTTGAGTCCATTTTCCAATTGATTTCCCATCCGTTTCGATTCAGTCAGGTAACCCTAAACTTATAAAAGGAAAAATAAACTTTTATTTCACTTTTTATTCTTTCTCTCTCTGGGTCTAAACTCTCTCAAAACCCTACCTCTGAATCCAATCAAATAATCTCCTAATTGTCTAACAAGTTTTCTGCGAAAAATTGTTAATCGGTTCACAATGATTCTACGGTATTCTAATTTGTGTTTTCTAACCGGGTTACTGTCTGTTCGATTTTGGCGCGTTTATGAACACAAATTTGGTTTTTACAAACCGACTTAGATCCAAGCGTTACCTGAAGTATACATAAGATATATTATATATATACACATCTTCATCTTTGAAAATATGTATACCCATATCTATATATATCCATATATGATAACATATATATAGATATATATACAATCATGTCACTCTGTCTACTGAAGTGTCGTTGGGCAAAATAAATGAGGAAGAAATGGGCGGAGCATCTTTGCCTTGTAAATAAATTGTTTTTCATCTGAGTCTTGAGAACGGCTTGTTGATTTCACTTGATAAAGGAAAAATAGTCAGGTTATATTTCTCTGTGTTGTCAAAATGCTCAATTTTTTTTTTTTGCTTTCTGAAGTTGGGATATCATAATCTGATGTGCCATCTTTAAAGGGCGATGTGCTTCTGATATATTGGGCTAAATGTTCTGCTTAGTTGTTGGGCTATGAAAAATCTTCTTATGTCTGAGGGGCTGACAATCTGGATTTATAAATTGAACCTCTGCAATTCCTCTGTGTGTTTGTGTATTGCCCCCTGATTAGTTACCCCCAAGCTCCATAACTGTCAGTGTTTTTTAAAAAAAAGGAGGAAAAACCAGAATGGGCCCAACAAGACTTAATAATGACATTTTTTTTTTCTTTGACTGTGACGTCCCTAACTGCCATTTATGAGCCCATCTAATTATTATTGTCAGACTCTTTTTTCAAGTAGTAAATACTACTGTCTTAACTAATACATACTCTCCAACATCTTGAGGTATAACTTGCTTGCAGACATAAAATATGGATGTTGTCTTGCATATTTGTTATTCCGGATTTTACTGAGAACATCTCAGAACATGTTCTCTGCATTAGCCTGCATTAACATTAGGCCTTCTGTCTGTGGCCTTAAATTACTGTGTGGTCGTTCTTTAAACCGATCCAATATATGGCGTGCAAGTATAAGCACGGTCCAACAAAGTAATAATAATGAAAAGTAAGAGTTGTTCCCGATCCCACGTAGGAAGTTAGAAATAAAGTTTACCAAGTACTTAATCTATATAAATCAACTTAATCATTATTTAAAATGAATGATTTTTTATCAATTATTTTAATTAAACTATGGAAATTAATACTAAGTCTCAACTATCCCTAGAATGGAAGACTAGGATGAATGAAAACTTGAGATTACAAATTTCACCTAGTTGTTTTCATTTAAATCAATAAACTTCTTTGTTGTTTGAGTCAAATTAATTAAACTAGATTTGGGTTTAGTCGAAGAACATAAATGTGGAAAATATAGCCATCTCTCGATGTTAACCATACACATATCCATCACTAAATCCACAAATGAGATAGAATGAATTGTGGAACACCCTAATTGACTAACACAACTATATTTCTATGTGAATTATAATCAATTAGAGGGTTGAAGTTCAAGTTCTCAATAGACTACATGTGGTGTGCTTGTTGGTATAATTTCTATCCCTTGACACCGAATTCATGAATTCCATTGCCATGTAGGAATTCCACGAACACATGCTTATCATGAGTAGATCCCTACAACCTATAATCCGTCTCTCGATTTCATATAGGTTACCCACCGGTGAATTGATGGCCAAAATCAACTAAGCATTTGAATACAAACCACAAATAGACCAAGCCAAAGAATAGCGTGACTAAGACTAACAAGGAAGCATGTGTAAAGTAATACTACACAATAAGATTCTATCTGCAATCCCACAATGGAGTGTTTAATTCATGATTGAAGTGAAATATCCATAAATCCACAAATGATTATACCAAAGAAAGATACAAATAGAAGTAAAGAGAAATAGGGCTTTAGAATCAGCAAATCTGAGTTGTGTCTCTTGCTTCTCCTCTGAATTACCTTCAATTGCTTCAATCCGTTACCACCTAATCTAATCAGAGGTTTTTTTGTTTGTATTCCAATGTAGAATGATAAAGTCCTTTATATCCCCCGAATATCTCACTATATAACATAGTATTTGATAGTCGCTAATATAATAATTCCTAGCTAAAACAAACATCACTAATTTACGCGTACCATCGGGACTCGATGTCACGTTTCAAGCCCGCCAGAAGGCGCGCTCAATTATGGAAACCGTTTCAAGAGCACCGGGGGCCGCTCTACCCACCTTAGGGAGTTCCAGCGCGGGAGGCGCTCAAATCAAGCCATTTCAGAGCCGGTGGGCGCTCAAGGTTTTCTACTTGGCCGGATGTTCTTTCTGTAGTAATTACTCGGCCATAAACTTTTGATGTGGGAGGAGTTTGACGAGGGCCTGCCACCCGTCAAATCGAAGATCACCGACGAGCTTCTACCAACTTCCCTATTTCTTTGAGGGTGGAGTTTGAGAGATAAGGTTCCCGGATGAAAGGTCCGAAATTTGGAGCTGGAGTGACTGCTGTGTAATTTACTACTCCAAACGAATAGCTGCCGAATTTAGTTTTTCCTTGCTTTACCATGCCGATCATTGCTCACTTGTTGCTTTCCCTTTCCACATGCCTTAGCTCTTTTGCTCCCATCCACCATGCCTCCAGGTATGCCATGCCAATATGCCCTCCCTTTTTAACCAGAACGCCACCGAGTGAGCTTCCCGAACATGAAATCTTACAAGAAAGAAGAAGAAATGCGATGAAAAGCAACTAAAACAACTGAGATTAAAGCAATCAATTATAGTACAGTTAGTATCCACATAAGTAACATATAAAATCTACTTATCAATTAGCTTTGATTTGATCTATTAGAGAACTGGTACAACTTCAAGGTATATAAATTTGGGTTTAGTTTTGACATAATGCAGTCATCTCCGAGTCTTATTAGTCTCCACTCTTTTTGCATATGTCCTCATCGTTTTGCTGTATCTTGACTGCTGGGCTTAAAAAATATATGGAAAGTACTCCAACAACCTACTAAAAGAAAGAAGCTAGCATCTCATTCTGACATTCATCCCTGATGTATTAATAGTTCCCTCATCTAGTGCACAACTTATGCTATGAATAAATACACAGGTTCTGCAAACCCCAATTTGTTGGCTGGAATGGGTATTAGTTTCAACAGTTTCCTATCTCCCATTTTTTCTTGAAAAAATTCGAAATGTTGGGGCTGGGGCAACTGCCTGCGTAGTCGTGTTCATGACAGGCATATATACCCTTAGTTTGATAGCCAGAATTTTATGCTCACATGCAGTTCAATAGGGATGATTACTGGTCTGTTTAATTGAGCATCACTACATGCATTCAAGGGTGTTAAATATGGTTATTTGATGAACAATTGATCATTTCCATAGCCTTGCATTTGAAACCATCTACAGTTAACTTGTTCCTATGGTTCAATGGTTATGTCCATCGATACGACCTCAGGGGGATACTCTGTGCATGAAATGCATAAAAGTTGTTAAACATAACCTTGCTTTTTGTAACTGACCAAAAATTGTTCCTGATAGGGCTAGTTTGATTTTCCAGTCAATATTGACCATTTGCTTGCTCCACTATCAATTCTTAGGAAAAAGTCCGTAGGTACACCACGTCATGCCTGCTAGGAAACTCTGATCGAACTCTTTATCCATTTGACTTAAAAATCATACAGTGTATCTTGACATGAATGCCTACTATACAACTTGGCATACTTTCTTTCTTTCTTCATTTGAGCATTGTTTTAAATCAAAACTGTATGGGGTATGGACTTTCTTCTTACTCATCTCTTTAAGTTTCTTAAAATTAATATCCATCGGTCATCATTCGTTCAAATGGAATCCCCAAATACCAATGTTGTAGTCATCCTCTCGGACTCAATCTTCCCCCTAAACCCGTAATAAGTCTGTAACGAAGATTTGATACATGAGTCCACTTGGAGTCACTGGAGCAATTGAGTCAATATTAATGAAGGACTATGGGTTTCAAAACTGTTAGTGGAAAATTCGAAGCATCATCAGTGCCCATCTTGTTCCCTTCTGACTGTCGGCACATAGTTTCAGCCCCTCATGCGAAAGATCTTGTGTTCGAACTTGGACGCACTAGCCATTTCTCTTCCTTCTCTGTCCAGAGAGATTTCTGACTATCTGAAACTATTTGGGGAATTGTAAGTAAATATATATATAGTTTCTAAGCTTACTAACTATTTGAGGATTACTAGTAAAAATAATTACTAACTCTGCAGGTCCTATTCTCTCTCTTACTTTTTTGCAACAAAGTCTAACCACTTGTTCTGGCAGGTTTCTGAAAAAATATAGTAACCCTCCACTTTTGTATGCTGACAAGAGGGGGAGATAAGAAAAATATAAACTACGAGCTTTCTACTTTTAATATCATTTGGAAACTGCTATACTCTGAACTGCCCAATATAGCTGCTTTATATATCTGAAACCTGCCATATTATGGTGCGAAACTGCTATTAATATCATATATTATTTTTATATATACTTAAACCAGTTTCACTGATTTATGATGCAATTGGTTTTTGGCTGAACAAGGAACTATAATATATATATTGGTTGTTATATAAACCAGTTTCACTGTCATGATGCAATGTATTTTGGTCTGAACAAGAACTATAGGTTCACAATTTTAAAGTTTGTTTTTAGGGGGGGGGGCCAAACAGAAATTAACAGTTTAAATATGTAATTTCTTTTATAATGCTCCATTTCTGAGGGGGAGAAATATTTTTAGTAATTGTCCATCATCAAAAGGGAGGAGGAGATTGATAGGTCCTCCACCCTTTTAAATGTTGTATTTTGATGATCACAATAAAAAATTAATAAATAGGATTAAATAAATGGGGGTAGAATCCTCTCCATAGGATTTAAGATATAATTATTTTAATAATCCTATTTTATTTTAGGACCAATAAAAAAATAATATTATTTACATCCTAAAAATTGAATTTACATTTATTCTTGGACCTTGAATAAGTTTAAATATCAAGTGTTAAAAGAAACTATAATTCATACATTAACCATTTTCCTAAGGCAAGGAGAAGTTTCTATGTTTCTTTATGGTTTTCAATAGTAAGTGTTGTCTAAATCTTTTTTGGTACAAAAGATAAATCTCTCAAAAACAAAAATATATATATACCATTATCCGTTATATACATATTATATGTATTAATTATATATATAATATAATGTTATGGCATATATATTATATACCATCCGAGTTAATATATTAAATACATATACATGTAATAAATATGTGTGACAAGTCGTCATTATGAAAATACATGGATATGTGTGGTCACGTGTGTGTGTTGTATGAAATATAATCCATGTGACAATTATTTTTGGACAAAGGAAAGTGTGGCCTTCATGTGCTGATGGTTATAGTTTCATTGTTGACCGAGCATACCTGTGAAATTTATTTTGGTTGCTTGGCCATGTGTATGGTCTTAAGCTTGGGAAAAGGGATTGATAATTCCTTGTTGTGCTTAGACCTGATGATTTTTTAACCGAAGTTGCCTCATTGTTGGGTCCAATCCGTTTGTGATGTTTTTTTTTTTAACAAAAACAAAATCTAAGCCATTTCATTTATCCAAAATAGCCCTTAATAATCCGAACCATTGGTCCTCAAACTAATGTTTTGCTAAAATTACATATATGCTATTGGTTATCAAGAAAATCCATATAAATACGGAGGCTTTCCTCTTTCAATTTTGTCCTTTGTCAATTCACTTACCAAAGAAAAGCTTATCTCATTGCCTACATTCTCTCATTCCAATAAAGCGTTTCCCTCTGCCACTCAAAAAGATTTTTTTTGGATTATTTTACAGAAGAACGTAAAATATAGTGGTCAAAGTATTTGAGATAAGTTATTAAAATGAAACTACTTTTTATCTGGTATTATCGCATACGTGTTGTTTTAGATTTACTAAGGATATAACAAATATAAATTATTATACACCGAATTATCTTATAATATATATATAGTATTATAGATAATATATATTTCATCTATTTATCAAATAAAAAGTCAGTACTTAAACTAGTCGGGGGGGGGGCCTCGGAAGAAGAACTATTGCGGAGGATAATTCCTCTTAAGATGAGGAATGTAGCCGAACGAGGACTCAAAAGTCTTAAGTGGCCTTGTTTATTGATATTATTTATATACAATCAATATCATAAAGTAGATACCTTAATCCATCAAAAGCGACGCCAGTGGAATTTTGTCCTCTTGAATAAAGAGGTTAAATGTATCCGAACCGTTATTTGAGATTCTTATCCCAGGGCAATACGTCGAAAGTATTTATATAAATATCAGTTTGTGAAAATTATAAAATTTGGTCCAGTACTTATGACACCGAGACTATTACGGAGATATTCCTCTTAAGTGAGTGGACATTAGCTGAAACGAGAGGGCTTAAAGTCCTAAGTGCCCCCCCCCCCCCCCCTTATTTAACGTATTCACCTTCATAGATTAAAAGTCCTTCATTTTTTTTTTTTTTCCATTCATTAAACTTGATATCTGTTGCATTTGAACTTAAACTCATATTCATTACAAATACCTTTGATGACATTTCACAGAAGTTAATTAAATTATGCTATATCTATTTTAAAATTATCCACAGAAACACTTTTTACTGTAAACGAATAAATGATTCTTTATAAACGTGCAAGTTAAAATATAATATATCTGCTTTTATTATGTTGAAGCATCCAATATATAAAAGTTTAAACTTTAATATACCTGTACTTTAAATTATATCTGTTTGTCTTAAGGAAGCAATATTTCTTTCAATTATTTGGTAAAGGTGAAAAAAAGGGTAGAGTTTAGTTTATTTTTATGTACCTGTGAGAAAGACGTGTAATTCTGGTTGACCAAGACTAGAGTCTTAGAGGAGGGTCCCAGCTTGTAGAGTTGGGTCTCTCTAGTGATACTTCTGAGGTGGAGGAAGAGGCAGTTGTTTTCAAGACAAAGATCATAAAGCTAGAACAAAACTCCCAAAAAGGTGCAACTAAGCTTGAGGAAAAGGCTAGCTGGAGGGCTTGCTGTCCGAGATAGTTAGTTGTAGAAAGTTGTAAATGTATTGGTGCTTTATGAACAACTTTGGTATAAGGTTTCCTCCAACCCTATAGAAGGTTGTATTTATTACTGGGAGTAATAAGATCTCAAGTCCTGGAGAGGAGCTTTGGAGGACTCTGGCACGTAGCAACAGACCCAGGATGTAATGTTTGTGAACCAGATTAAATCATCTGTGTATTGTTGGGATTGAATTTTTTACTATCTTGCATATTAATTTATCTGACACTGAAAATTAATTCAAAGAAGGCCTAAGATAAAAGTTTAAACGGTAATAATCCTACTCTCAATCCCCCACACCCTTCTAGATGAGTATTGGACTTTCAAAGTGGATTATGTTTATGGCATGTAAAAAACGGGAAGAAAAACAAGAGTTAAACAGCATTATAATTTGGTTAAGAAACGAGTTTCACAATGATTGAATTACGCTATAATGTGTTAAAGATACCGAAAAACCAGCCTGCATGAAACAGTGAATTTTGTTGGCCATTAAATTTGGTTGTTTAGATTGTTTTAATGTTGTTAAAATCGCTATATGACAGGTTACTTTTTAGTTTTACAAAGATATGTTATGATGTCTGAGGTATGCAGTAATTTTTCCTATTGGAGTGAAGTAATTGGGAGAAATTAGGTCTAGTCCTTTCGCTGTTCCGCGAAGAACCCGAGAGAAGCTTGAGTGCTGATGTTCCAGCGCTGGTCGTCACTGGGACAATAGCTTAAATTTTGGGCGCTTGCTGGCGCTTGCAACACGGCGCAAGCGCATGGTTCCCTAATGTAAAAAGCGGCGCGGCGGCCCACAATCGCCGGTTAGACAAGAAGGACCCAGAAAATTTTATTTAAAACTGTTCAAGCCCCAGAAAAATTGTAATTATAACCTAATCTAATGAATATGAAAATGTTAATAATCACTACATATTGTGATGTTAAATGATGTTTTATGAGATGTAATGAGTAAGTTTGATTGCGTTTTAAACTCGTTATTTTGTAAAGGTTTACTAAATGGGCCTTTTAAGAGTTAATGTTGTAATTGTCATTAATATAATCAGACTTAGAGTTATAGATAAGATAAAAGAGAATTATACTCATGAATCACTAATTATGATTATAAATTAATTGATATCGGTAACTTGAATATGATATGCTATGATTTAAGTGGGGGAACATGAATAGTAAAACGTATAATCTACGCATGAAGGCAAAGTTTTTCTTAAACTTCACTCTTTTATTGTGCAAGTTTACTATCCCTAAACTTTTTTATTTCATTGAAAGCAAGTATCTTATCCTTATTTAATTATTTCTACGCCACTAGTTCCATGAACTTCATCCTGTTATCATGCAAGCTTTAAAATGCTATTTGACTTACTTGAGCAAGTTCTTAATTCTATTGTCATCTTTTGTGTGATTCAGCCGTTGATTTCTCGAATATCAATTACATTTGTTATTGGAACCGTTGATTGACTCATGGCGCACCCTTTATTGGGCTGCGACTAGTCCATAGTTTGATGAAGCGTTCTAAATTCTTAGTGTAACGGTTATTTGAAGGGATAATCCCAAAACCAAACTTCTTTTTGGTGCGGATCTCCGATGTCAAACTGAGATGGGTAACAACCCTTTATACAGGGGATTTTATTTTACACGTTAGCGTTCAAGATGTTTTGTGCACTGATACATAGAACAAAGGCCTGATCCCCCTGAGTCCGAGAAGTAAGGGTCCATATAGTTCTTTTACAAACTTAAAGGTTTTTAAAGTAGAAAATATTTGATAACCTGGGACATTCGTTCGTGGTCTTTAAGACCCTCAGCGTTCTTTTGGAGCTTGTCCTATTAATCTTGGACGCTCAACAAGCTGAAATTCTTCAATTATTGCAAATGGAAAAAATCCGTTGATGTATTTCGCAATGTTATTATTTTGTTGTTGTTGTTACTTATTGGGCAAATCATTGCTCACCCTTGCATAATAAACATTGCAGCTAAAGTTGAAAGAGTTGATGAGCCATACCACTAGTAAGGGCAAAGGAAAGACAAACAAGGTGGTATGAAGGACTTATGTTATTTATTTAAAAAATGTTTATGGTAATAGACTTAATGTATGTTTCTGAATTTTGATGTTTTATTAAGGTTAGATGATCTGGAATTTAATTTATTAATGGATGTTTTGTAACCCTTGTAATGGGAGATTTTCTATTTTATTTAAGAGTTTTCATTTATATTTCAATGGGTATGTTAGATATGATGTGATTTATTTGGATAGTGAACACCCCAAATCCCGAGGAAAACGAAGTACCCGGAAGTTCGGGGAGTGTCACAGGTTAGTATCAGAGGCTATAGGTTATGAACCTTTAGGTGGGAAAACCCTTAGGGTACGTAGCCTTTTAAGAGGATAGAGAACAAAGTGGTAATATAACTTCTTATCGAGTTCTAAGGAATGAATTAAGGAATTCATTAAAGATTAATAAAAAAACTTTATGTGCTATGTGCGATGTGTTAACAACCTATGTGCTGCAACTAGTTGTCGAGTATTCATTAAAATTTAAATTTTGTTGTGCAGGAATGTCGGATGATTGGAGGGAACTTTAATCCTGCCTAGGGATGTGGAGCCTCGAGTGGCTGGAGAGGATGAGCCCCGTTTGAAGGATTGATATCCCATGTTATCCGGGAGGCAGTATGATACAGAGAGGAGGTCATCTCCATTATTATCACAGTTGTGGGGTCAAGAGCATGAGCCCTTGAGTTTGATTCAGAGGAGGATGATGAGGATGTTGAGACAGAGGCTTGAGGAGACTATGATGGAGGATCCCGTCCCGAGGAGGATACCCCTTACCTCTGTCGATGTTGAGATGTGACGATGCATTGTATGATCCGAACTGTAGAGTTGTAGGATAGAGTCAGAGAACTTGGAGGGTACTGGCAAATAGACGCACCCCAGAACCTCGAATAGACGCAGAAGAAACCGAGAAAATTGAAGATCAGTTGATATACGTCTTGGAGACATGGAGTGGAAGCTAGTTCAGGCGAAATAAGTCAAAAGGAAGACCTTGTAGCTGAGAATGAGAAGATAAAACTTGAGAGTCAGAAGTTAAAGGAGGATGACTTGGGTGATAGGATGTCAGCTAGAACCGGTGCGTAGAGCAGAGGGATGTTTTGGGATGACTATAACGCTTCGACGTTGCAGAGATTTTCGAAGAAGCGGTGAACGGGCAAAGAAGGACTAAGATTGAGGACCACAGACTACACGTTTCAGACAGAGATTGATAGGGCCTAGGATCGAGTTCTCCCACTACCCAGTTTCAGTTCAAGGACTTTGCCATCGGTACATGCGTGGGATCGACCAGAACGATATGCCGTATCATGGAGGAAGAAGGTAGACAGGCGGTTTCAACGCCTTAGTAGGCCGTGAATAGGAGAAGTTGTGAATTATGTGTAAATATCTATGGTATGTTAATGATATAGTAAATTCCAGCGTGAGATTGATTACACAATGGGACATATGACTATTTAATCCTTAAATTGATTTGTTTGATCTTGGGATAGTTTTTAATGTAAATAGCCCGTCATGATGCTATCTGTTTATGGTTTAAGACTTTTAAGTGAATGAAAATTATTAGTTGAAGATGTTATGTGGTTAAATGTTTAACCTGAATTGTCCCCTGAGGTTAAATGTTAAAAAACATTTAAGAAATTGAGTTAATGATCTAATAAGCGCATATTCTTGAACAGAAAATGCCCGCACGAGATAACCAACCACGTCAAACAAGCTCATGGAGAGCTCTATCAATAATAACGACGCCAATGCTAATCCTATATAGCAGTTTGTGAATCTTTTGGCTGGAGCACTTTGCGAATCAGCCGCAAGCTCCACTTAATGACGTCATTTAAGGATTTCAAAGACAGCTAGGACCGCCAGGAATTTTAGGGGTTCCCTTGAACCCCGGATCGAAAGCCCAACAACCTAGGTGATGGAAATGGAGAAAGGATTTGACGTTGGTTAGGGTTAGTGAGGACCTAAAAAAGGACTGCCTTTGCAACGGTCGATGCTTAAGCCAGAGGCCAGTTACTTGATGGCACAGCGAATAAGGTGCGAGGAGGTCAAGGTTGGTAATCGCCATGGGATAAGATTTAAGGAGATTTTCTTTTAGATATACTCTTCCGACGAGCTCCACCGTAACCAGATGGAGGATTCAATTTCTAGAGGTTTGAAAACAGGGTACCATGACTGTGTACCGGAATACGTTACGAAATTTATCGAGGTGTTGGCTACGGTTCGCAATAACCTACCAGGTGAATACGGACATGAGAGGAAGGCGTAGGAGGTTTGAAACCCAAAGGTTGGAAACCGTGTGGTTGTACCAGCAAGGTGGTCAACTATTCCAATTGAAAACACTTTTGCCGGAGTGTTGGAAGAAGGCGATTATCGCCAGAAGGAGGGAAGTGGATGCTTTGACTAAGTATAACCAGGAAGCATGAAGGAAGAAGAAAGGGTGTGTGAAAGTGAGAATAACAAAGCGTATAGTAAGTAGTAATAGTGGTGGTCACAACCAGAAGGATGAAGTGGAATGACAAATTGGATTCTGCTGGGTAATCAACAGGGAAGTCAGAAGAAGAAAAGGATGGAGCGAGGCGTGTGTTACATGCGGGGTAAGAATTATATAGGGATATGCCTGAAGGGGAAGAGGGTTTGCTACAATTCATGGTCAGGAAAGGCCCACATAGCACCAAAATTGTCCGAATCCAAAGAAGGGCCACTGGGTGTTTCACTTGCCGGAAATTTTTTGTTAATAAAAAAAAAAAGGGGGGATCATCTGGCTAGGGAATTGCCCCAAGAGATTGGCAGCAGGAAGGAGGTAGAGGGACGGAGGAGGAAATAAGGGAAATAATAGGTGGTATGCACCATTAAACTATAAAACCGGATTCAGCCAGCCAACAAACCGACCCTACCGCAAGGACTTTCAACATGACCGTGCACAGGATGTCGTGCAGGTCTCGTGATGTTGGGTGTCAGGTATCCATTTCCGATCAATAATATAGATGCTATCTGTATTGTTTTGATTCGGGTGCTACTTGTTGTCATTTAGTATTCGACTGGAACTTTGGCTAAGAATTTAGATTTGCCTAAAGAGGGATTAGATTACCCTGTTGAAACATAGAAATTTGCAAATAGGGAGGTAATTCCTGTTAGGTACGTACATTAAGAACTGTAGAGTGGACATTAAGAGAAACGTGATGACTGTAGATCTGATTTCCCAATCAAACTTGGGGGATTTTGATGTTTATTTATGGGATATGAATTTGGCTATTCAATTATGGGGAGGCAGATTCATTGGCTTGCCAAAAGAAATGTATTAACCGTATGGAACTCCGTCAAAGGTAGGATTTTTACGGCAGCAAGTCGCCTAGACAAGCGAGTTGTCTAACGATGATGCATGCCCAGAAAGTTGTTAAGGATAAGGCTGTGTTGTGAAGATACTTAGCCTAGAAAGTCGATACTCGAAAAAAGAGGAGTCCGAAATTAGAAGAGATACATGTCGTAAGGGACTTTGTAGACGTCTTTCCAGACCCGATTTGTGCACAGGACTTTCCGCCAGATAGGGAAGTTGAGTTTTGGGTAATTGATTATAGCGCCAAGAAAACTGGCAAGCCGATATCTAAGGCTCCGTACCGTATGGCCCCAGTGGAGATGAAAGGAATTGGGATGGGTACAACTGCAAGAAACTTTTAGCCGGTGTTGTTTATTAAAAAGAAGGTACGGATCGATGCGACTTTGCATTGATTACAGAGAGTTGAACTAAGGTTCGACGATTTAAGAATAAATAGCCGTTGCCAAGAATCGACGACTGTGTTTGATCCAAGTGTAAAAAGGAGCATAGGTATATCTCAAAGATAGATTTTGAGGAGTGAGTGGTTATCATCAGTTGAAGGGTTTTTGAGGAAGGAAGATGTGCCGAAAGAATAGCGTTATATCACTTCGTTTATGGTCACTAACGGAGTTTCCTGGTTAATGTCATTTGGTCTAAACGAATGCACCTGCAGCATTCATGGACGTAATGAACAGGGGTGTTTCAAGCCGTTTTTGGGACAAGTTAATGTAGTAGTATTCTATCGTATGATATCCTAATTTATTCCAAAACCAAAGAGGAGCATGCAGAACATGGAATGGCAACATTAGGAAGCAATTACGAAGAGAGAGAGTTGTACGCTAAGTTTTCAAAATGATGAATTTTCTGGAAGTAGAGGACAAAAAGCGAGTGCAAGTTTCTTTGGACATGTGATTGGACAAGGATGGGATTTCTTTTTTTTGTTTTTTAGGTGGATCCGTCAAAAGTTGACGCATGTGCTTAATTAGGATCAGACCGGAAAACACCATCGGAAGTAAGATGTTTCCCTCAGATTAGTAGGTTACTTACAGGAGATTCCAATTCCAGGATATTTTCCAAAATCGCAACTCCGTTAACGAATTTGACTAGGAAGACGGTGAAAGTTCGGATTTGGACGGAGAAGTGTGAGGAAAGTTTTTCAAGAATTAAAAGGAAGAGTTGAGTTCCGGCGCCTGTGTTATCTTTAACAGGATAACAGATTGAAATTTTGTGGTGTAAAAGTGATGCATCGGCATAAAGGAACAGGCTGTGTTGCTGTATGCAGAACGGTAAGGTCAATTGCATATGCGTCACCGACAATTAAAGGACTATCGGGAGAGGGGTATCCTAACCCCATGAGTTTGGAATATGACTGTTGGGGGGTGAGTGGGGGGGGTTTTATTTGCTCTGAAGAATAATGGAGGCACTATTCTTTTATAGGGGAGAAGTGGTGAGATAACTACTACGGACGCAACAAGAGTCTGAAGATATATTTTTTTATCCTAGAAGGGTATCTGAAACATGCGATTAGAGGAGAATGTTGAAATTAGGAATAAAGGAAATTACGACTGCGAAATTTTATATCCCATTCGGGGTAAAGTGAACATTGTGTGCGACGCCCTTTAAGCAGAACAAGGTCGGGAGAAATTATTTATGTTAACCGCGTGAGGAGGATTTAATTACAGCAATGGAGAAACTAGAGTTTGGGAGGTAAAATTTTCGGAGGAGTTATGACGGAAAAAATTTATGTCCAATTGGAGAAATCGGTTTTAACCTGTTGGTGGATAAGGTTAAAGGAAGCACAAATTCAGGACGAAGTGTAGATGCCCGAGAATTTTTAAAACTTCGCTATCCAAGCTAATTATGAAATATAAGTTGTTTTTATTTATGAATACATTTTTATGTGGCTTAATTTGACCTATGTGGTGTATTATTATTTAGAAGTTGTATCACTACAACGATATAAATTTCTTAACGCTAAGGGGGTTTCACTAATGGTCCGAATAAATTAGTGGTTCAATCCCTAGGGTTTGAATGACAACTGAAATAAATGGGGGAACAGGGTAAGTAAATTACATTTGAGTTTGACCATGGTGTTTGAATCTCGGGTCATTAAATATAAATAATTTGAAGGTTGGGTTTTATTGTCTAAAATGAAGTACTTTATAAACAATCAAATAATTAAGGCTCATTATGTTAATTATAATACCGGAGTTCCAAATTTTACTCAAGTTAATATTTTTTGGTAAAGCAAGGGGCTCAATAACAATTTACCTAAGATTCAGTTAGTGTTTGCAATATTAGAGTAGCTGATAGGAAATTAACTGGGCCCAACCCCCCCCTCCCAATTTCGGCTGAGCAATTTGATGTTGAGGCAGGCCAGCCTTTGAATCAATTTTAAAGGGATAGGCTCGATAATTTGTTTAAGCCCCAACTGTCATACAGGAAGCGTTTTCTGGGCTAGATAATTTGCGACAGGAGCCAGTGACTCAAGTCAGATATAGAGTGTGCAAGGGTGCGGACTGAGCGGCGGGGGTATTGTGTCCCAGTCGGAAAGTTCCCAACTCCTTGAGGGCAACTAAGCATCGATAGACTTGCAGAACGTTCAGAGGCCGAGCTAGCTGTTTGTCAAACCAGCCAGGTTACCTGTCGCTGGATTTCCTCACCTACCACGCTGAAAGGGGTTGCTGGAAGGACGGATTGCGAGGGAAGGGGCCGCTGATCTAGAGTGGCGATAGGTACCCATAGGGTATGGGCAGGTAACGGAGAGCCATGCTGAAGTTCATCATTGTTCCCCCCACTATTGCGAGGGCGTGGGCACACCACGTTGGGTGTCACATATCGGGGTCTTTTTTTTTTGTTTGCTGGCGTCAGAGTAAAGGGTTCCTTTATAAATAAAGCCCTAGTTTCAGAGGTAAAAGCTTGGGTTTTTGTGAACTCCGCGATAGAGAGAGATATTGTAAGGACACCGTTCAATCGGCTGCTAATCCAGTGCTCGGGGGGTGCCTAGCTGTGGCGTGGATGTTCCCCAAATTTCATCACCTATTTTGGGAGGGAGGAGGAGACCGGCGACTAGAACCTCAATTCAACTCAACCCAACCTTAAGGTATAATACAGGGATTCTTTAATTTTAAACATAGATTGTCATGTGGTTGTTTTTTTTTACTTTTGTTCTGTTGCTAATTTGATTGAGAAACAGTCTGTGTATTCTAGCCCATGGAGGGCCAGGCGGTTATAAGGATGGATTGGTGGTTTGTGAACATCTTGTGTTTTGCTGAATTGTTTGAGGAATATTTGAGTCAGCCCACCAACTGCTTGTTGCAAAGTCTGTAAGGGTCAACTCTGTATCCCTTTATTTTATTTTAAGCCCAATCTGTTAGGGCTCATATGTAATTCTAAGCATTTTGTTTATACCATGTGATGACTGCTATGCAATTTGGTGGCTTGGGACACCGAACTGGGGGGTGTGGCCCCCCCCCCTTGGGCCCCCCCCCCCCCCCCCCCCCCCCCCCGGGGGGTGGGGGGGTGTGTGTGACAACACAAACCCCCCCGCCCCCCCACCCCCCCGCCCCCCACCCCCCCCCCCCCCCCCCCCCCGCCCCCCCCCCCCCCCCCACCCCCCCCCCCCTCCGCTTTGGGGCCCCCCCCCCCCCCCCCCCCGCCCACCCCGGGGGTTTGGTTAAGCGCCTAAGCTCATGGGCGGGTTGTGTCCGTGTGCAGCCGCGGGGCGGCAGCCGCGCCTTGGGGCACGCTCGGTGCTGATTGGGTTAGGCCAGTCATGCCAGTCGCCGGTCGGGAACAGGGGGTTGAATAATGGGTTACTGCAATTGACTCCTAATTGCTTTAAACTCATGATGGGGTAAAACTAAGTTATTTTTCATAACCTTCAATTTGAATAATAAGAGCCATAGCTAAGTCCCAGCAAGATACCTACAGAAAAATGAGGTAATACTACTATCAATCTATCATATATGTGTATTACTAAATGTTCAATAATAACGGTTATAAGCCACTTCAATATGATAGCTACAGAACTTAATAAATTGTGATGGGTACATTCCAGTGGTAGTTAAGGGGATTGTAAAAAATATTATTTTTATGAAGTAATAATGAATACGCTAATTGTGTATTGATTAAAATGAGTTTGTAACCACTAAGGGGCGATTAAATCATTACCTAAATGACAATGATGCTTGAAGGAATAAAATATGATGATTTGACCTCGATTTATAATATTATGTTAAATATTTAGGATCTATTATGGGGAGGTTTAATGAATAATAGTAACACGTAGATAGGATATTATAACAAAAGAATCTACATATGGAGGGATTAAGTGTATCCTAATTTATTTGAGTGTTATTCACATGGATATGAAACTAACAAATGTTGTTGTTTTAATAGCCTAAGGTAATTGGCCTAATGTAATTATTTTTAGATAATAAGGACTAATGAGTTAATTGATTATTATTTAGTATTAAATAATAATCCAAAGATAAATCCAAGAGTAATAATAAAGATCATTATTACCTAGTGTTAGCTAATGATATTATAAAGATTTTAAGTACCTGTTATTAAATTAAATGGTAAAGCTAACCATAACTAATTATCTTATTTACCTTTTTTAGAAAAATAAGTATCAAGGTAGCTTACTATCTGAGTGATATTAGATGGTAAGTATAAAGGGGTTACAGTTAATTATTTATTATTTTATATACTAAATAATAAATAAGGGAAAATAATTACTTATTATTTAATATTAACAATAATTAATTAGCGAATAAAACGTCACGGTTAATAAAATTAATGATATTTTGTTATTATTTAATTACAGATTAAATAAGAAAATACAGGGGTAAAAATTATTATTTGGATTATTATTTAGTTAAGATCAAATAGTAAGTAAGTACAAATAAAATTAGAATAAATTACTAATTATTATTTAATCCCTAATTAAATACTAATACACCAATAAATTAATTACTTATGGATACTAAATAAGGATAAGTAACCAATACTGAACGGGTACAAATAAGGGGTATAATAAATATGAGTCTATTCAATTACTGAGTAAAACATGATTAGATTATTATTTATTGTCTATTGAGCTAGTTGGTAAATATGTAAATTGGAATGTTTGATAGAAATAGGTAGGAAGTAATGTTAATTATTAGTAACGTGTGCATCACCGAAGGGAAACATCGTTAGCTACTTAATTCATCAGCCTATAAAATCAAATTAAGTCATATTAAAGGATTGAGGATAGTCTATTAACTTATGTGTGCTATGTGACTTGTATATTAATTGCTCAATACATAGCATAAGTGAGTGCACCGACATACAACTATGCAATACTAAATGATAGATCGACGATTAATCAATGTTGAGGTCCTTCATATAAAAAGGCCAAATAGTTATAAGCTAAAATTAATTGGTAGTTGAGCAGACAGGCAAGTTCCCTTCTCCTGAAACCCTTAACCATGTGAAATTTTCCTTAATCCTTACTCAATTATATTCGAGTTAGGGACTACTATTAGCATGGGAGCATGAAATTTTATTTCTAAAGAAATGCTTAAGTGGTTCTAGATCAAAATTATAAATTAATCCACATTGATAATATTGACACTCGTTTACCTCGGCTGCACTTGAATTCGTACAGTCTTGGATTTTATACATTTACTAAAGTGTCTGTAGTGTAAATTCCCCGAACTATTTAAGATTGAGTCTGGAACCTTTGTTCGGTCAGGGCAAATTATATGAGAGTTTATAGAAAGCTACCCGGGGACCCTATCCCATGGTATGGGATTCCTTAGAACTGAAAATGAAACATCCCTTTTATTATAGGGGAGTACCCCATAGTATCTAATATAAGGTACAAACAACAGAGTTAAAATGTTAATACATATACATAGTGGTACACCGAGGTTGATCCCCTCAAGTACATAGTCTGTAGGCCAATAACCAAACGCGGGGGTCAACCAGCTTATTTGGACTCCCTTGGAAGTTATTGTATTCAAAGTCTACTTGACTATCATATCTGTCCAAAAAGGAATGTATTGATTCTTGCTTCAGATATTTATGTTGTTGAATTTCCCCTCTCTATATTCCATTCGATCATGATATATCCTTTATTGTTGTATTTTAAACTTGTTGAGCAAAATACTAGTTGCTCATCCTTGCTATATCATGACATCCATTGCAGCTAAACCCCGGAGAACTCAGGGAAGGGCAAGAAAAAGATGAAGTGATAGGCTTCACGTAGCTGGCTTCTTTTACCCTTATTGTTTAGTTTATTTTACCAATAATGTAACTTGGATCCTTGAGGTATTATTTAGGGTTATTGGTTTGTGTTATGTAATAAGGTTATTGTATCTTGGGACCTAGTAACACCGATTTGAGATGAACAACCATATTGTTTATTATATTCCGCATTTAGCTATTTGTAATGATATGTTGGAGGTGAAGTTTGTATTGGATCGTGATGACCGAAATCCGGATAATTGGAAACCCGAATTTGGGGGCGTCACAGGTTGGTATCAAAGCTGTAGGTTTTATAACACTTTTAGGGAGTTGTGAAATTTAGGTTTAATGACCCTCAGTTTTAAACTGAGTATTGAGTACGCGATAGGATGTGAATCCTGAGTGGAGATTCGGCGTGGTGATGTGACATGTCTGGGGTAGATTGTGGAAAATCTGCCGAGCCGCAGTGTGTAACCATGATAAATATAATCCATTTCATTTTGATCAATGGAACCATATTTTATGATAACTTACATCTGGTTTTATTTGTGTGTGTCTCGTGTCTGTGGTGGTAGGATTGCCTGACCATAGGGATACCCAGTCCTACTAGAGAGGTGGAATTGCATTCGACATCCATGTGGACACAGTGGGTTTAGTCGAGGTACCAGCCAAAGCGAGCCAGAGACGGACATTAGGGATGAGGCGTGAGGTCTAATATGGTTCTGAGGAGGATGCGGGTTACTGGAAGGGTGCTGAGGACAGTTGGAGTGGATGACGAGGGGAGGACCCAATGACAGAGGATGATGAGGCACACCTGGTATATGCAGATGGCAAGGGCTCTACATGCTGATGATATCATTGAAGGACTGTCAGGTAGAAATGAGGAGCTCGGGAACCGGGTAGCCCATTTGGAGGAACAGAACCAGACCCATCAGGCCATGGAAGATCAGTATTAGGGAGTGTAGTCGGGTATCAGTTGTGGAGGGAAATGAGCTGGGATTGCGTTGAAATTGGTACAACTACAGGGGTATGAGGCTCTCAGCACAACACGGTTTGGACCACTACGTACATCAGCTGGGTTGGGCCCAGGAATGCCGGGCTGAGGGAGAAGTTGGAACGGAAGGAAGCGGAGTTA